>CM067376.1:257442016-258042016 GCA_034510155.1 Eucriotettix oculatus
TAGAGATCTCATACTAATGTGCCTCATAACAGTAACTTTTCCTGAAAAGTATTTTAATTTGTCTTATAGCTGGAGGATATTAAACAAGATGGATAGAACTTTGGAAAACCTCACCACACAGTTTTCTACTTATGATAGAACTCAAGCTTGATCTAAGAGCTAGCAAGATTTCCCTCCTAGTAATGACCTCATCTTCAAAAGGTAAAGATGAAAAGCAACCTAAGAAATACAAGCTAACTAATAAAGAGTGTTATCATTTAAACAAATTGGTCATTTCATCAAATAGTGTGAGAAATGGATAAGTAATGGAAGACTATCAAAGGAAGGAAACCACCAACATGGGAAAGAGTAGAAATGTAGCTTTAACAGCTGAGGTGAATGCATTAGAAAAAGATAACATTAATGATTGGTTATCAGTGTTGTTGCTATGAGGTACAACACATATTCCAATGAGTTCTTTCACAGCTTTGAGAAGCTCAGTAGGCCACAAAGAGAAAGAGGCTACAAATGGAAATGAAATGCAAGCTGAAGGAAAAGGAAATCTCAAGTTTGCTACTCAAGTAAATGGACAGGAATTTATTGTGAGTTTAAGTGATGTGTTGTATGTACCCAACATTAAAAGAAATTTATTTTCTGTGCAAGCAGCCCATGATAAAAACTGGGACAATTACTTCATATCTAACAGAAACAGTTCTAAATCCTTTGAAAAAGGCAAATTAACTTTAGTAAGTGTTAGGGAGAAGTAGAAGTTAATACATTCAAAAAGATATCAATGCTGCAGCTATATCATGAAAGACTGGGACATCAAAATATACATTAGGTAGTTTATTGAAAGAGAACTTTGTGTAGGGTTAAGTTTGGAACCAGGAAACAAGCATCTAAACAAGGTGAACTGTTTCATGTAGATGTGTGTGGACCCTTTCAATGTCTGTCAACACCCAAGTGCAGATATTATGTCACATTTAAGGATAATTTGTAAAATCAGAGCAGTTTATGTCTTCAAAGAGGAGAGTAAAGTAGTGACAAAACTTAAGTAAATTCTAGCTACGCAAGGAATGTTGGACACCAATAACAGAAATTATCAGCAACAATGAAGGTGAGTTTAATAACAGAGTAGTCAAACAAATTTTAGATAAAAATGGAATCAAACAATGACTCACTATGGTGAGAACACCACAACAGAATGTATTCAGTGAGAGAGAGAATAGGACTTTAGTAGAAGTTGCAACGACACTACGACTTACTCATGACTAGTTACCACAGATTTCATGGGCTGAACTAATTAACACCACAGTTTACATATTAAACAGAACTGGCCCAGCATATTGTGGCGTACTCTCTTATTCTGTTGGGCGCCAGAGTGGATGTCCTTTTAGCCACTTTGTATAAGGGAGGGGAATTAAATAATTCTTATTTAAGGCATAAAAATTTATTATTAACAAATTTTGGCAGACCGATCCTACTCAATATATTTGTTATGCCACTGGCTACTCAGCTATGAAATCCCCAAAACCTTGGATTGTCTGTGGGATAAATTTGGTCGGAAAAATGACGAATTTACGTTGTCTGCGTAATCATGAGAATGTTAAGGACTACCATGAGTGGAACTTATCTGGTATTTTCCCCTTTGCGATGTCATGTAGTCAGCTTCTCTATACACTGGCGGCTTCTGTCGTTTGCCATCGATGATGGCGACTGCTATCTGTATCTTCATCAATGCCAGCGACTCCCTCCAGTAGTTTCATCGAGTGTTGCCTTCCGAATTTTTCCCTCGACTGTCTTCTTACGAATTTTGCCCTCAACTCTCTTCATTTCCGCTTTCATGCCCTTTAAATAGTTTTGGGCAGTTGCGCTTCTTAACGGCACAAAAACTCCAAAACTTTCCATCGCCAGGGCATCTCCATCAGGGGTAAGTGTCACAGTATGAACATTCGTCACCCTCGTCCGTCCAAAGATTTTGAAGAAGCCCGGCGCCATAGGGGGTCCGCTCCTTTACTCTTTCATTGACGATTCTGCAGGCCTGTCACTCATTTCCTCCAGATGTTCAACCCCGGGGGTCTGGACGTTCCTTACATTCCATGTGGTAGTACCCAACAACTCATCATTACTCACGCGATTCACTGTCTAAATCGCAGTTTAAACTAATTGCGCCTATACTTAATAACGCGCTACAAAATATTGAATTGTTGTATGGGAAGTAACCTCAACTAACCTATTTGAAAGTAATAGGTAGCCTCCCAAGGCTATGTCCACATTTCGAAGGCAGAAAGGAAGAAATGGATAAGAAATCAGTGAAAGGAGTACTGATTGGGGATGAAGATGATGGTTACAGAATTTGGATCAGGAATGGTAAAAAAGTAATTTGATCCAGAGATGTTATTTTTAACGAAAAAGTAGCGTAAGATGTGGTAAATATTCAGTTTCCAAAGATAGCTCCTGTTGAGCAACTGCCACAGCAGTAGCTGCCAGACAGTGATGCATGAAACCAATAATTGTCTATGAGGATAATGAGGCAGGTCCACGACGCAGCAAACAGCGCGGTGTCGTCCACGTACTGGGCGATGTTGGCTCCCGTCCCAGGCTTCGGGATGTCCGCGGTGAAGACGAGGACACTGCCCTGCGGAACGCCTCGTCGATAACAGAACGTCGCCCACCCTTACTGAGAAGGTTCGAATCTGCAGATACTGTCCTATAATGCGCACGTGGCAAGTCGCACCGCGCCAATTTGAGCAGAGCCGAAGGTTTTAACGACATCAAGAATCACCACTCCGCAGTGCTAACCCCTGTTCAAGTTCTGTAATCTGAAAGTCAAAACAATTACTAAATGTTACTCTTCATGGACATTATAAGTTATTGAAAAACACTACATGTATAAATGTATTATCATGAACTAGGTTTGGACTATTTTTAAATTTAAATAATAATGAATTATGAAATTGAATTTAGTTAATTAAAACAAATTAAATTTTTTCACAAAATCAAAAAAAAATATCAACAATAATTATTACATTTTTGGTCCAATTTTAAGAAAAAAAACCTCGACTAGCTTAATTGGTATTTCAGTAAGACTAAGGGTAATTTTAATGGGCTTATCTATGCAGCATTCAGAGAGTAAATACACACCTCAGACAGTCACAGACACGCACCTGCCTTTCTTCTTTTCATGGCGCTGGTTTCTGGAGTCACACCTGGAGTTCCTTCTTAGAATTCTGGGCCGGATTAAGTAAATGGCCACCCTCTTTCTGCACGCAGTCGCAGATTCAAATAAAACTTTTTGAAGCATCCACTCCACCTTCCTGCTTCAAAGATCCATCCCGACTCATCAATTTATAACTACTCTCGTGCCGTGATTCACTACCACGCCACCTTCAGAAATCATTCTCCTTGGAATTTTCGTTCCCGACTGACCTCAGTTTCTGGTCCGCATCCTCCCAGGTAATTTTTCTTAAATCCCTAACCATGAGTTGCATGGTGCGTCACCTGGTCTGAGCTTCCAATCAGCATTTACCTTGGCCCGCGGTTTCTCTTCCCAATAACTCTGGCCTCCAAAAATTCCCGGGGTCAAAGAACTTAAGCCAGGTATCAGAACTGTAAGTCGCTAGGTGGCGTTTTTTTCACGAAATCACCCGTTGGTCCCGCCTGTCTGGCGCATTGGCTGAAGAATTCTACAATACGGGGAATTCCTCACCCAGATGGCGAAATAAGATCACGGTTGCCATGTCCACTCATTACAGTATTGCATTACAAGAAAGAGGAAAGTACAGCTCCTAACACAAAAAGCGGGTTTCACTACATCCAGACCAACTTCCAAGTATCTACTTGAGAGGAAGCTCAAGAAAATGAGTGATCATAGGGAAATGAAACTTTGTGGATACATCTGTAAGGACATGCGGAAGACAAAATAACGAATAAACCATCGAAAGAAACATTTTAATTTCTACATGAGAGGAAAACGTTTGTTTTAAAAAATACTACAGACACATTGCCGTCAAGTACTGTCCCAAAAGTATTCGAGACTATCTGCCAATGGTGTCTTATGTACCAAGCTGCTACCACGGAACGTCACATCACGTCACTGCCATGTCACATGAAGTCTCGTTTCTTTGATCTGCGCTCGCACACAGTTCTGACTTCACGCCACGTTACATTTCTACATTTTGGAAGTTATAACTGCTGACATCTCCAAAATAGTCGCTCGTACACTAATTTCAAATAGAAGAAAAGTTGTACAAAATTTGATTATCTTTTTAACGCACTATCTGGTTTCACAAAATCATCTATTATTTCCGAAAATACACCTGAATTCAAATTAGAGAAGACAAAATAGAGTTTTCGCTTGTAACTAAATTTTTTATAATCGTTAATTTTTCATTTTACTTAATTTGTAATAGACATTAAATACGCGAGTAGAAAGTTTAAATAAAGTTCATCTGTTTCTTGCCCGTTTCTGAATGTGGGAGGTCGCAGGGCGCATTCCATGAACAATAGACCTTCCCTTGCTTTTCTAACGAGAGCAGCCCATTGAGAAGCATCAGCCATCCGTAGGAAATTGCGAATGAACGGCTACCGGAAGTGGCCGTAACTAATTAGAAGAACGGCTGGAAAGACGGAAGGTCCATGAAAAATTTGGAATGTTACAGCAAGATGCGTAACATATGTTGTATTTAAGCCCTTCAAGATAAAGATTTTTCTTATTGGCTCTAATTGTCAAACTGCAAGCCAATAGGAGACTTTGGTGGACAACATCTGATTGGTGGATGAAGATGGTGTAGTGTCCGACCGAAGTGACGAGGGAGGAAAGTTTGGAAGGAAGAAACATTAGTAGATTTGGAAAGCAGAGAAGAAGTAGTTGGGAGATGGGGATTGGATTTTGTCAGAAGAGCAGAGAAGAAGTCGTTGGGAGATCGGAGACAGAAGTCGTTGGAAAATGAGAGAGAAGTCTTTGGGAGATCGGAAGAAAGAAGTCGTTGGGAGATGATGCCAGGAAAGAGAATCGACGGGAAACACCAGGCGGAGACAATCTCGTAGTCAACCATCATAAACCAGCATCAAGAAACAGATGCATTTTCTCGGTATCGTACCCATATTTTTGATTTTAGAGTTCACATTTGCCAGGCCTATTGCCATTAGGGAACAAACAAATGCTTTTCGTTCACCCCACTGTGAAACCCTAAGATTAAAGTTAAATGCTAATGAATTGTCCTTTTCCTTTTTTATATTATCTAAAACTTGTAAATAACTTTGATGTTTATTAAGATTAAAACTTAGAATTAAACTTAAACTTTTATTTCATTTTTTTAATAAACCCCATCCATTAATATCATATATATTTAAATTAAATTAACCCCGCCCAAAGTAAACATTACAAATTATTCGATTAAATTAAAAATTTCTCAAAAAACTTATTATTTGAGTAAGGTTTTATTATTATTATTTAAACACACTAAATTTCGGGGTACATAAGTACACTTTTCCAAATTAAGTATCATATTTATAATTTATTAGTGAGTAATGGTAGAGCCATATGGTTGTAATATAAGACCAGTTTTAATAGTACAATATAGTATTATTCTTATAAATCTCTAAAATATTTTAAATTATACGTTAGTATAATAGGTAGATACAGTTCCTAGCTTTTCAACCCATTCTGAGGACTGGTTGAACTACCACTGTATTTCAAATTAAAAAATAATTGCAGTATTCTCTCTAAGCACAGTTGAAAAATAAATTCTGCTCCAATCCATGAGATAAATTGTAGGTTATGTTACAAATATAATTAATATAAATTTCGACTCGTCGTTACGGAGATAACTTGCTGTGACGTCATCACTCCCTATGCTACAATCTCAAGTAGTTTACATGATGCGGACTAAACCCAAAAGATTATCCTCTAACCTCAAAACTGTGTTTTAAACAAAACCAATGTAAAAAGTAAAAAAAAAATACTATTCAAAGTATTGAGTTAGTGTTACTTCTACTTTTATAAATTATATACTTCTTTAAATTAACCTATATATTATCATCATCATCGAAATAAAGATCCAGTATAAACTTTTGTTTAACGGGGCGTTCTTCTGGTAGGGATTGACTACGTCGTAATTAAAACAATGTTGCCCCGATTATATACAGATTTATTTACACTAATATATACATATACTAGAAACACGTGTACACTATCAAAAGTTTAATACGAGAATCGAATCTTCCCGCGCCTGCTTCCTGGGTAGAAGCACTAACACTGTACCGCGCATGCGCGGTGTCGATAGCTGCCGCGTTGCAAGTTCTATCCTTGCAGATCTCGCCGTCTGCGCATGCGCGTAGTCGCTGTCAGGCGGCATAACCAAAACCGCTCTACACTGTCGCCGCTAAATGTAGTGCATATGATAATGCACTACAGCTTCATTAAACTTATCAGTGTTAATTCAACCTATCAGTCTACTCTTTAATATTTTCAATTACAAAATCCGATAACGATACCAGCTGATAAAGTAACAAAGCGCCATTTATTGCAATACTTTTTTCATTGAAGTAACAAATAGTTTCTTCAAGTTGTACTAAATTAGGGATTTGCCTGAAAGGCATCATTTTGAATTTTGAGAAGATAACACTCCAGTTTTAAAAATATTGTAGGCAGGTTTCATAAAGCTGATTAACTTCATTTCTGAGGTTAATTTCGTCTTGTTGGGTAATATTGGCCCGTTTAAGAATGGATTTTACACTAAATGATAAAAACTGTTCCTCTTTTCTTCTGGTCAAAGCTCTGAGGGCACATTTCAATACATCCTTGACTTCAATAACACTTTGTGTACTTCTTTCAATCTTTTTAATTCCTTGGTGAAAAATACTGAGTTGGTCATGAATAAAACATACATATGCCTCATGTAAAGGATTATGAAAAATTTCAACAACATCTTTGGTGATATTTCCTCGTTTAAATATAAATCATTTAAAGCATCAAACAGCTTAAAAATTCGTTTTATTGGAGATATGAAAGTCATCCAACGGATTTTTGAATATACAAAAATAGTGCTAAAATCGACGTCGACAATTTCACAAATTTCTTTGAGCCTTCCTGTTCGCACCGTGTATAGAGAAAAAATAGAGAAGTGTTTGACAATTCTTCCTTCAATGCCACAGCTTATCTATCAGCAGCTGCACATATGCAGGTATGTAGTACATGCGCAGGACAAGCCACGCCTTCAATACCAACATGTAAATTAGTTATTAATTCTGTAAATACGGTTTGTTTGATTTTTCATTCTATACAAACCACCAGAATTTGTGTTGGTATTGTCACCACAGAACGCGATGCAATTGTTTTTATTTAACTTGAATTCATCAATACATTTCCAGCTGCAACTAGAAACTCATCCGACGTTTCACATGGCAAGGAAGCTACTTCAGTAACTTTCATTTTATCCCTTCACTTATGTTAAAATACTGAGCTACAAAAGGAAAGATTTTAAAGCTTTCTGATTACTAGCATCAGTTGAAATGCCATAAAAGGAGATTTATTCATCTCTTCAATGATAGTTTTCAGGCTGAATGGAGCTAAAATACCAGGTATCAGAGCTGATTGCTTTCTTCTTGCAGAGGTAAACTTTACTGCAGATGATGAATCACTAAACATAAGTCAGTTTACCTTGTTGACGCATTCATTTGACCTAATGGTGTTTTACCGTACGGTAAACCTAAGTTAGTTCAGCAGCTCTAACTTTAGTTTCTTCTTCAGAATCGTGTTTTGTAAAATAGCTGCAAAGAGACATTCTGCTTCTTGGGTCGCTCAGTCTGCTCTTATGTTTCATTGCTGTGATATGATGTTATGTCTGAACGTCCACCATGACGCATACTAAATACACTATTACAATTTTAATATAGATCCAACCTCCATAAACTTAAATTAGCCATAATTACTGTCTAAATGAGACGATAATATAAAGTTCGATTTCAAAAACAAGTACCTGAAACGAAAAGACTATCAATGATCAAACTTAAGACTAAAATACACAATACAATGCGGTAGCGGAATCAAAACTGATTTGTGCGTATTAAAGTCCCCCCCCTCCCTTTCCACTCACCATGCTCCAAGTCTCATGTCTTTCGTGATACATATCTTCTTCTATGGCAGGAACACTGTCGTCTATGCAACGTCGACAGAGTCGTGGAGGGGGAACAGTGCAACCGTCATTGTTATTTGACTTTAAAATACAGTTTTCAAATTATATTTATTTATATAGATTGTTCTTCTTCAATAGTGCTACAGCCCTTGGTGAGCCTTGGCTTCTTCAACAATTTTCCTCCATATTTCTCGGTTGTTTGCCGGTTTCTTCCACCCCCGGACTCCCATACAGTTGAGATCCTCTATTACGTCCTCGATCCATCTTCTTTTACGTCTCCCTCTTCGCCTAGACAAGTGATGGCCCGCGGGCCAATTGCGGCCCCCTGAAATGTTCTATGCGGCCCGCAATCTGACGAATAAAAAAAGAATACAGGCTGTAAGAAAAATAAATATTTTCCTCTTCCTTCCTCTCTTTCGTTTTGTATCAGTGACGACATACACATTTATTGACTTAACCTAGGTAATAGAATGTTACGTTGAGAGTGAGAGGCACTGATTACTGGCAACTTTGTAGCGTAGAGTAAAATTGGCAACGGAGCCTCCACGCAGGAGCTACCCCCTCTACGAAAAACCTGTCTTGAGTCAGACCCGTCTTAGCGTTGTTGATTTTCTATCTTTATTCTGCATATTGTAAAACATTATCCCTAAGGTGTTATCTAAGAAACGTAAATTTGACCCTTATTGCCGTGTTTTCAAAGATGAATGTAGTTGGAAGTACTTTTTCATAGTTTTTATGGATAAACCTGCGTGCACGTGGTAATACTGTTCTGTGACGATCAATTTGAGCAGTATTCGTTGCTAGCCTATTTACCCCACGGTAAACCTTGAGTGTAGAGAATGTTTTTATATTTGCCTAGCTAGGAAATAATTTTTTTCTATTTTTCGTAAATCAATTATTGTGTTTTAAAAATAAATAGATATTTGATAGCGTAAAACCTTAAATATTTCTTAAATTCCAATAGATAGAAGGGTACGCTACACCACTATGTCTCATCTGCAACAAAGCAGTATAAAGTTAACGACACTTCAACTCTAAATTACATTGGCCCACCCAAAGGTTTTTTCCTTTCGTGTGGTCCCCATCACTGGCCTAGACGAATGTACCGTTCATCATTTTCATTGGAATTCTATCCTGCGTCATTCTCTCCACTTGTGCTAACCAACGTATTCGTTGTGATTTCACAAATTTTACTACGTCCCTACCTTATATTATTGCTTTTAATTCGGTGTTATATTGTATTCTCCAACCTTCTTCCTCCACTATTGCACCATAGATTTTACGTAGAATTTTCCTTTCAAATGTTCTTAGTGCAGTTTTGTCATATTCTGTAGTGCTCTGCCCATCTTCCCACTATTTGTTCTTCCTCCCTTAACATTTTCCCATCTTTACTGGAGCAGGTCTTTATTTTTGGCTGGAATCTGCTCTTTATTTTGCTAACAGCATGATAGAACTTTCTTGTTTCACTCTGTTCTTTTATCTCTTCTAATTCTTGAAATTTCTTCTTAGTACTCTCTCTTTTCTTTCTCTTGCACAGTCTGTTAGCTTATCTCCTTAATTCTCTATATTGTTCCACATTATTTCTGGTTTCGCTTTGTAGCATTTTTATTCTTACTCTGTTCTTTTCCTCTATTGCTGACCTGCAATCTTCGTCAAACCATTCCTGGATCTTTCTGTTCTTTCTTATACCTATTGTTACTTCTGCAGCATCTTTAATGGCTTTTTCGATCCTGCTCCACCTTTCATCTGTACTGCAGTCTCTTCATTGTTCAGCTTTCTGTTTAGTGTTTGTCGGTATCTTTTCACTTCGTCAGGAATTGTACGTTTGTCAGTATTGCAGTTCATCTTCTTTCCTGTTCTGGTACTATTCGTCAGTGACAGTTTCTCTCTTAAGACCGATTTTATCATAAAGTGGTCTGAGTCACAGTTTGGACCTCTGCAACTCCGTACGTCTATAATAGACGTGGAGTGGTGTGCGGTCACGAAAACGTGGTCAATCTGATTGACAACTCCACTGACTGCAGACTTCCAAGATGTATCCTTTTATGTGGGAAGCAGTTACTTTTAATCATCATATTATTCCTCCTTGCGAATTGGCATAGTAAGTTTCCATTCTCGCTTTTTCTTCGTGCAGTGAATATTTTCCAGAGATTCCATATTGATGTTAATTCCTTCCCACTTTTGCGTTGAAGTCTCCTATTACTAACATTAGATCATATTTAGGTACTGCGCAACTACTTTACAAATCGTCATAG
This sequence comes from Eucriotettix oculatus, assembly GCA_034510155.1. Classification (NCBI taxonomy): domain Eukaryota; kingdom Metazoa; phylum Arthropoda; class Insecta; order Orthoptera; family Tetrigidae; genus Eucriotettix; species Eucriotettix oculatus. The sequence goes on from CM067376.1 coordinate 257,452,389, forward strand.
AACTTTTATTTTATTATGTCCTCTTTTTCCTCTGTCGAAGCATGTGCATTTAATATTGTTGTATTCCCAAATTTCACTCTTAGTCTGAGTCTGCATATCCTTTCATTTATGGGTTCAAAGTCTAATAGGCTTTTCCTGATTCCCCTAGTTATTATAAACCCTGTTCCGAATTGGCCGGTTCTTTCTTCTGGTCCACTATACACCAGTGAGATTCAGGTTTATCTATCTGCCCATTTCCTTGCCATCTTATTTCCTGTAGCCCTACGACATGGCACTTAAATTTTAACATTTCATTGGCTATTTGTTTCATTTTTCCAGGCTGAAGCATTGTCCTCACATTCCATGATGCTATTGTCAAATCTTTTATCCGTTTCCTTTGCCGGGGTCGTGATGTAAGTTTTCCATCCAGTTTCCGAGGCTTCTGTTGGATTTCCGTAATATATATTTTTTACAGTATGAGGTAAAACCCCCAACCTGGAGGACCGGTGGACTGTTCTTAACCTGGCTCCTACCCTTTGACCTGTCTGGCTTGAGTGGCCCTACCAGGAGCTTAAGTTCCCGCCAGCATAGCTCTCAGGGTCACTGGAGTACGCAAACCTCCCCGCCACGATAAGGCGAATTTATATAGATTAGGAAGCTTTATTTGAAGGTGATAGAAATAAACTATCGAGAAAGAAGAGTTATCCATGTGATCGAAACGTTATGCAATTTTTGTAATTTGTGTTGTAAATTAATTAACAGACTAAATATGATTTAATAGCAAGGATTTATTAAATTCGCAGGTAATTGGGGGCGTGTTCGTTCCAAAATAAAAAACTTTGATTGGTGCTCCAGATGACGCGAAGATATGGCTTGGTAATGGAAAAGAGAGGAGAGCACAGTCGGAATGGACAATCAGAGGAGAGAGGATCTCTGTAGTTTGGACAGTCTGCGTCCAGAGTCTTCAAACATTCTCCTAGCCCAGTCAGGGAGAGCAGAGGCCATCAGAGAACGACAGAACAAGGGGTCCTGGTGTCATTGTCTTCCACCGGCATAGAACGACCACCCGAGACGGAACAGCACAGTAAGTGGCAAACTACACTCACCTCACATTTCCGCGGTAATTTCGGGGGTTTAAAGAATTCTGGGGTAGATCAGTAATTTTTCTTTGCATATTGTATTAATTTTTTTAATTTAACGGTGTGGTATGTTTTTATTTTAATTTTCAATGCGTATTTGGTGTAATTTTCCCAATCACCATGGTCAACCTGTCAGTCCATGCGACGAAAACGACAATAATCTCTGTTAACACGTGGGTAAACCATCAGCGCCCTATACTTTATGAAAGCTGAATTTCATCATAACCCCCGCGATGACTCAGTATCTTAATCGAGTCAAGAAATATATTGGTAACTTCAATAAGCACAAACATAAGTCGCCGGAGATATGGAAAACAATTAAAACGTTTTTGTTGTAGTACTCAGTCCTTAGACTGGTCTGATACAACCCTTGACAGCATTGAGACACCTATAACATCAAGCCCCACGTTTGCCCCCTTATTTGGCGCCTGCTTCTCTTGGTTGCTTCTTGTTGTGGTATTCAGTCCCAAGACTGATCTGATGCAACCCTCCACGATAACCTATCTTGCGCAAGCCGTTTAATTGGAACATAGCTATCACATCCCACACCCCTCCTACTCTGCTTAGCGTATTCCATCCTTCTCCTCACTCTTCTGTTCTACCCCACACACTTCCCTCTAATGCTAATTTTACCAGGCTCTCATATGGACTATTAATCTACCCCTTCTCATGGTCCTCCATATCGTTCTCTCTTATATTATTCTGCTTATAACTTCCTAGATCCGGGTTTCCCAAACTGTGTTCCGCGGGGCCTGAATAGGTGTTCCGCAAAAATTGGTAGTGAGTCTAATCCACACAGCAAACAAACGTTTGCGAATATTGTTTACGAACAATGTTCTCGATGTTTCTCAACGATTCCAATTTGTTTCGGAACCCATTCAAAAACGTTGCTTCCCTCTACAATAGGAAACATGGGTAACCGTGAACAAGGGTGGGCGTATCCAGTTAAGATTGCTATAGCCCATAATTATACAGATAACATTTTATTTAACTTGACTATGACTAACAAATAAACCGCCTTTGTTTGTGCAATGTAATTCAACAGCGAGTAATTGTAGTCTCTCAGCACCGTCTGGTGAAGCGGTTCTTAATCGGAGGCCCGCAGGAAAAATTTAGAAGTGCGCAAAATATAATTAATACTTTTTTTGCTAACAAACAAAAAGGTATGGTTACAAAAGTATATATTAATTTACATATATCGGAAGCGTTCGACATACTGTCATAATGATCAATTAAAAAATATCCCTTTATTCAAGGTGTTAAATTTCGCAGTTTTTAAGACATTAATTATGTCTTGTTAGGTAAGTTCACAAAGCAAAGTGGAGTGAATGTGGATCTGAAAGCGTTTTTAGAAAAAAATACTGGTGAAAAGAAATTTCAGAAAATTAAAAGGTGTTATCAATGAAACCGTGAAAGTGTAAACTATGTAAAATCAAAACCATTCAATCCAAATGAAATAAAATTATGTACGATGAAATGAGTAGTGAACACAAAGCACTGTTATGAAATTGGCACGCTTGAGTGACTTACAGTGTTCTAGGACAACTTGATACAATTTCAGTGTGCCTTTATAGATAAATACAGTATTGATTATGAAATTCAGTACATTTTTATTTCATTCCTTTCATAAAGGCAATTATCATAATACAACAAAAAACATCCTTCATGATTGATAAGTCTTTCTTACATGGCAGATATTTTTAAAAAGTGCAATTAACTCTACTTATCACTGCAAGGAACAAGAATTAAATATTTAATACAAGAGATAAAATGTTATCTTTTGATTTAAAAATAGAATTTTGGATTTCATCAGTTGAATCTAATGATTTTAATTGTTATCCTGCCTTACATGAATGTTTGATTGAATTTAATTTTGAAGTAGTCGAAGAATTTTCCTAAATATTTTTAGATCACCTAGATAACTTGAAATAAATTATTTTGCAATATTTTCCGAAAAATAGTAAGACGATTCCTGGATTCAGAATCCATTTTCTGTGACAGGTAAACCAAGAAGTTTAATTGCAAGTGACTATGATAATATAACTGATTTTATCAGTGAGTGTAATTTGAATCAAAAATACAAAGCAGGCTTTGAATGATTTCAATCCAAGCTATTATTGTTTTACTTCAGTTTTCTAAAACCTATTTATGCCAACCGGAATTTTTTTATTATGATACAATGAAGTCGAAGTGCAGAAACAGGCTCCATGCCATCCATACTGGATATTAGAATTTAACTTACAAATATTGTACCTCATAAGCAATTGACAGCCCCAGAATCATCAAAGTAATTATATTTTTATGTTTATATTACATTGTTTTATATTTAAAAATAAATAACCAAAAAAATAATTAAAACGTTTTAAATTTTTAGTTGTAGGAATTACCCAACCTAAAACATAAGCCTAATGTTCCGATAAAATTCGATCTTTCGAAGTGTTCGAAAAGGTTTGTCCTAGAATAATTACTCTATACACCCATCTTATTTTCAGCATTCTGCAACTCTTACCGTCCACTTTACGCAACCATATAACGCCACACTCCATACGAAAATTTATAATAATGATTTCCTAATATTCATATTTATATTAGGAGTAAGAAAATTCCTTATTTTTGCGAAAGCCTTTCTTGCTTGTGTCCTACTCTAGTTATTATGAGACCCAAGTAGCATAATTCATGAACTTTCGCCATTTATTATGTTTCCGAGGGGAAGGAAGGAAACCTTATCGGGCGTAATCACCAATAAACTGCTACATTTTATAAAAATCGTATGAATGGTATAGGAACTCATAAAAATAACTTTATAATTCGCAAACTGTTTTAATAGACGCGGTATTAATATTAGAATTAAACTATATTCCATTGAACCCATAAATTAGCAGAAGGTCAGGGATGTGGAACAAATCAGATGTACATAAATTTTTATGAATGCTTAATTACTAATAACTCTACGTTACATATTATATTCATATGATTATGCTTAACTTACAGTAAGCTATGCTTTAAGTTCTACAGATATACAATTTGGGCCAGATATATAATATTAATAAATATTGTTAATATCTTATACTGAAAAGTTAGTATCTTAGGAATGTGTTATGTCTATGTTGAGGTCTGTAGTGAAATACACTCAACTCAATGAATTCTTCAACATATTAAAAGGAGAGACTAAGTAAAAAGTTAGTTCATGATTGAACTTGTTTGTATTTATTTTTAATTGTTTAATGGAGATTTGAAGTTTATTAAATATGTTAATAGCATTATAATGAACACCCTTCTGTAACATACATAGGGACTTCTCTTCATTGTGTAGACCATTTTTGTTTCCGGTATCTAATCTATGCACATCTGAGTTTGTTGTACTATCATCGCAAATAACATCAGTGATTGAATATACTGGCAAGTAAGAGTAAGTATTCCCATTTTCGTGACAAGCCCCTGGCAAGATGTGAAACATGACAAAATATTCAGAAAACTTTTTTCTGAATTTTAAAAATTTGTCATTTTCTGATGCATCATCGCAGAATATCATACCATATGCCATTAAAGACTGAAAATTTGCCTAATAAGCTAATTTTCTTTATGTTTGGATCACTACACCGTGACACAATTCCAACAGAAAAGATTGCCGAGTCTAGTATTCTTAGGAGAATGCTAATATTATCCGTCCAATTTAATATAGTGTGAATACCTAAAAATTTTGTTCATTCGTATAAAGCTCGAGCACCAGCTTACATTGCGGCCTTCCAAGATCCCAGACTCGCACAGGAAGGTCAGTAGGTGACTTCCTACTATTGATTTTCCCTTCCCCCTTCCTTGGATTAGACCAAGTACTTTAAATTAACTCTGTCACCAGTCGAGACTACGTTGGTCAGTTTTGAGGAATGTATGTTTAAGAGTCGCAGACCTTGGCCAAACGGTAAGAGTTGTTCGATGATCCCAAATCTGATCGAGGCATGGATACGGGTTCGTTGCGTCCCGACAAACAAGGCTTTCATCCGTTATCGGAAGGGCGTGGGAATAGTACCAAATGCTCAACATACTTGATACAGGTTTCGCTAGTTTTCCGTGCATCACTTATAGGTGAAGCAGCGGATAGGATACTCAGTCAGACTACATCTCGGGTGAACTCTTGGCTACATTGCTCAAACTTGCACATTCTCCCTTTTTGATCGTTTTTCATGCTATGTTAGGGGAGATCCACCAAAGGAGATAACCCTCTTTATAAAAAAGCATATATTTCCTTTTATTTTCATGTATTCCTGAGATAGACATACATGTTAACATAGTTTCATTAACACTACACTATATATCCAAATCATGTTCATGGCCGTATTCCAACTGAAATAGTGTTAAAAGAAGTGTCAAATATTTTTAAAAGTGATAGAAGAATCTATGAAAAAAAGAAAAGGGTATAATATGAATGGGCCCGGGCACGCAAACTTGTCCATAACGGCTAAAGGTGTTTGGTTGTGAATATTTCACAAGGGCACAGGTTCTCTAGCACCCAAGGTGAACAGTGGAAGGCTTTGGTCCGTTCACACACTTCAGATGGAGGAGCATGTGCTTCGAAGACCTGGAAACAGTATGCGGCGATTGGCAGCAGCAGTTCTGTCGATGGCTCTTGCAGAAGTGTTCTTCAAAGCCACTGTTTTCGTCGAAGATTTTATTTACCGACGAGGAAGAGTTCACAAAAGATGGCGTTGTGAACTTTCATGAATAGCATGCGTGGGATGCAGTTGCAGTAAGAAGACGTCAGGGTGTGGTCACTCACTCATCCTTAACTCAACTATAATAATCACCCCCAATAACCCACCACGGACTTCCAAAATTTGTCAAAATAACTAATCAAACACTTAACGCGGACTTTAAATACTTTCCGGTTTATCATCACCTAAATCTGAGATTGATTCGATAGCCGCATGAGTTCGCGGATCACCACACATGATAGACGCAGACCACATTCTAGAGTTGACTGAAAAGCAACTTATTTCCTGGCTTACGCCATATTGTTCCAGTATGGTCACCTGACCTTAAAAGCCAATTGCGGGTCTGTAAAATCCCGCTCAACGTTAGCCATTTGTAGAACCCTCTCACGTGGACACCGAATGCAAAACATAATTTTACCGCGTTGCTTGCGTCAGCCAGCGACGTCATCAGCTGAACAAGAAATCTGCGTCTTCTTGGTGTGCAACTCGCCAAACAATTAACAGCTTGCACGCTACATAACCTCCTAGTATTTATTTTGGCTGGAGATGTAAATTTACATGTTACAATATATATAACTTATTCATATATGTTACACATTTTCAAATTACAAGGATAATCCTTGTAATTGTAAAATTACCAAATTGTGTTATAAGAATCAAGACATGTAATAGAAAAACAAGGTTCAGTATTACGATTCTAAAAGCCATCTATTTCAGCGTTTGTTTGCTCTCCGTGACAAGTTGTCAGCGGCATATGGTGAGCTGATAATGTCATGATACAAGCGACTTCTCGTACAGCTCTGCAACTCAGTTTAACAAAGTCTTTTCGATTGCCCGGATCAATAGGTAAGCAAATGGTTCTTTGTTTCACGTTATTATTAAACACAGTTTTAAGAATCAATTTATTGTAATTACCAATAATTTTTTCTTTGAAAATTCTAACTAAATTAAATATTTTGCCTTCAGTTAATATGACAAGTTAAAATTTAAATATAAGCTTTTATTCAAATATTCTATATGAAAGTGATGAATTTTATCTGAAGTATTATATTTTTATAGCCAATACACGCGTGCAGTTCGTTTCGCTATCAACGTGAAATTAAGGATGTATGTAGGTATGTTTAAGTTTCAAACAATTTTTTCACCGATTGAAAAATGTAGGAAAACTGCAGTATTTGCAAGTACTTAGATCACGACCGAGGTTATCGTGAACTAATAAAAAAATTTTAATTCCCATTAAGAGCCATTTGGGAAAGGTGTAAAGATCGCATCGAAACGTCAGCCAATCTAAATTATATTATATTTTCCGAATTCAGATCCTAGAAAAATAATTTCCATTCTCCTCCAACATTTGCGAATAGAAAATTATATATTTTTACCATTTAATTGAGAAATATGCTGATATAACATCGCATCCAACTCGCAATACCTGATTTCTAAACATGCTCACTTTTTTCAATATTCCCATTCAAATTAATATGTGTACCTTACATATTTGAAAATACTAAGATCTGGTGTAAATAAATAATCCATTTTAATTTGTCTTTTGTCGCTTTAAGAAGGATTTTAGCGGACTCAAAAAGTGCTTTTTTACATGGGCATTACGAGCAAGTAACACCTACAGGAATGGGGATGACCGTCACGCTGTTGCTTCTCTATCTATTTAAGATACTCTTTGGCTTCGATGATGTCAAGAATGTCCAGAGATATTTCGGGTGACGCCACACGGCATAAGCAGGTTCTCATGGCGTCCTAAGGAGTTGCTTCTCACAGGTTGGCTGGGAACTTTTCTGGTTGGCGCAAGCCTTCATCAACCGGCACCTCATCTCACGAACTGACTTCTCTTATTTCTTACGCTCATCTCTAAAATTTCCGTCTCGTTTTGTGTCGCACATGAATCTTACTTCTCGAATATTCCAAGCCCTGCCTGTGTTATGGCAAACGCTATCGCTGTCATTGGACATAGCACACTACCACATACAAAAACACGTCGACGGCCTCTGTCTTCACAACCAACAGCGCCATAATTTACCTAATTACTAATCATGTAAACCACCAACCTGCACCCACTTGCATTTTAAAGCTGCTTCGATTTATACCGTCCAAGTAAAAAGTGCGATTGGGCTTGTATTTTGAGAAAAACGAAATATAAAAATCACACAAAGCATAATTTCAAACTTTACACTATAATACCAGTGTGCTGAGTGGTAATAATTGTTGCCCAAACGGAGCTGAATCGCTTGGCATCATTTTAACAAACAGAAGATTGTTCTTCCTTTAGAGAAAATGATAAATTTTCCAGATTCAAATATGGAATGGAAAAACGAAGCAATGATTGTAGAATTACAAGAATGAATAAAAATGGTTGAATAATGAGAAGACAAAAGGTTAATCATTTATATTAGGAGATTTGATTTTAATAAGGAATTGTATGATGTCCTATTAACAAAATAGTCACTCCTATTCTATTAAGGGCCTTTTGTTGTCACACGTGTGGCAAAAAAATTAAGTTCAGCACATGGAACGGGGTCAAATTAGGGTTTTAATTTCTTTAAATTAGTAAATTATAAATGGAAGATGTGTTTGTTTTTGAATAAGTATAATGTTGTTTCTTTTAATTTGATAGGCTGTATGAAATTTGAAACTTATGGTTTAATAGAGATCGTAGATTTTCCAGACGAACATGCTGGATGAAGAGTTCTCGGGATTCCAGTCGGGTGATGTCTTCACCTGAAGAAGATGGCGGTGTCAGCCATAGAAACGTTGTGGATTACAAACGACATCACCCGACTGGAATCCCGAGAACTCTTCGTCCAACTTATGGTTTGTTTTCATAAAATCGTTTAAGATTGTAATACGCACATTATGAGGAATACAACAGCAAATGTACGTATTTTAACAACACTGCGTTTTGTATAAAATTGGAAACAAATATTTTGTACCATTCAACACGTAGATTTTTTGAAATTGTTAATATATTGTTTGGGGCTTCTGTTTGGAATTCTTACTGATAAGTTGTAAATTTTGATATGATATTGAAAGCTCTGTAAAATACTATGTTTGATGGCTTCACGTTTCCCATCCTCCGGTGGAAATAAAAACCAAATACGTATATTTCCATGCGACCAGGAATATAGTAAAATAAATCTGTGGAAGCAAGGAGATTCCTTCTAACACGATTATCTCTGGCACCAAAGATTATCGTCGGCCAGGAGCATAGTTGCGGGTAGTCGGTTGCTAGAGTTCAAACGCTTAATGTTGTATGTTCATGGAAATGTATTTTAATAAAAAAAGGAGTTAAATATTTGTGAATCGGTGATCCCAAAGAGTGCAATTACGCACGCATAACGATTCCATTGTTACGAACAAAATGGATCTTGCAAGCGCAGATTAAACATTCTGAAAGCTTGTAAAAACTGGGGATTACAACTTCTTGTCACATACCTGCCCATAATTCGCAAAAAACTCGACTATTCCGTATGAAATAGCAATCAACTCGACTCCATCTACAATGCAGCTCTAAGAACTTCAACCGGATGTGTCTGATCCACTCCAATAGACAGTATATTAATAGAAGCGCAAGAACCTAATTTTAACCGTAGAAGACAAATGATATGGTCAAACATGACTTAAATCAGAAACGACGCAATCCCTCCCAGGCATCATATACATTCAGGCCCTCAAAAATATACTCCCTTTCATACGAGGTTTAGCTCTTTGTGCTAACTAATACTTCTTACACTCCCCCACCTCCCCAATGGAAACCTACAATATATATCTCGGTTTTTCGTCTATGGCACAACCATATCAACCAATCTGTCACAATTTCAAACTCTCCAAAGAAGAATAGAACACAAAATTCACAAATCTATGCCTTATGTTCATGAGCTTCGATCACAATGTTCACCAATGGTGCCAAGAATGAAAACGGAGTCAGCAGTTCCATCATCTCTTCTAATACCCACCACTGAATGCCCCTTCCTCAATGCAGAAATCTACGCCATCAAGCTTGATATAACCCACTGCTCTTCATCCTCCAAAATGAACCACTTAATCGCCTCACACTCACTCTCCGCTTTAAAAACCATCGCCACCGAAGACAACTCCCAAGAACTATCTTCAATTATCACTTAAGATCCATACAAACTCCATACAACTGGAAAGAAGATTGTATTGGTCTCCATCCTAGCGCACCAAGGTATGAAAGGAAACATCTCCGTCGACCAGCTAGCAAAAACCGCATACCCCCCGCCCTTTCATCTCTTACAAATTTCGTCAACACGTTCTCGGATGTTCTGAAACGTGCCCTTCCAAAAGTAACCTATCTCTGTAAGCAAAACTGGTCGCTTCTAAAATCAAACCTAATCCACAAATCCTCTCTGGAGTAAGATCAGGCCACTCTAAATTAACACACTCGCTCATACACTCAAACAGTCCTCCTCCAATTTGCGATCTCTGCAACACGATCATCACCATGGCGCATCTGATTAAGCCCTGCAATAAATTTCGCCAAGATAAACACCGTATCCTCGGAGAAGACGACCAAATCCTGATTAACAACTCATCGGACTACCAAGAAAAGATGATCTAGTTTTCAAAAACAATGAACTGTTATGATATATTATAACCAGTTTAATTATCACATTTGTAACCCTTAAACAGTTCGGTCGCTAATGACCTCGCAGTTTATATGACCTTAAATAAAACCATTACTCAATCACCAACAGGAAACGACATGAACGACGAGACGTCGCAAACATGCCGTATAGCCGTTCAGCTTCCACCGTTTTGGGCCAATAAACCGATCCAATGGTTCACGTAAGCGGAAAATCAAATCTGTATTTCCGGCGTGACTAAGTTTGTATACATTCTGGGCAAATTTGGATTCCCGTCGGACGAACGAAGTCCAATCCTCTCGCCGGAAAACGATAAGTATGATATATATGATCGCATAGCAGGAGCGTCTCCCCTGCCACCCAACGCTGTCCATGTCGTCGTCGCCATCAGAAGAGGCGGCGGCAATTGAGCAGATTCCTGTAGGAGAGGGTACTCATGCAAATATGAAGCAGTGGATCGAAGAGCTCGCAAGGCAATACAACTTTCTCTACACTCATAAATTATCCTGCATTATCCAAGCACGTCACTGTTAAGCGCCGTGCAGTTACGCGTCGGAAAACGACGCAAGCGGCCCACAGTAACGGCGATGGCGGGCTGCAGCTTTTCTTCATCTATCTGAAACTTTTCCGTAGTGGACAGGACGTTGCAGAAATGATATCTAGTGGACACGGGTTCAGACCTCTGCTGTTACCCGAGGCGCCTTACACTGCGTCGACCCCACGGAACTGGTTTCGGCTCCACGAAAGCAAATAATTCAAAAATATCGACTTAGGGCATATTTTACTGTAGTTGGACCTTGATTGGCTTGGCGTTTCGTGGTGGCCGATGCTTCGACACTAATCAATGGCGCTTATTTTCTGGCCCACTTTAACTTCCTTCCTAACAGCCGTTGTCGTCTCTTAGACGCACTTATTGGACGCGCCACCAATGGTACCAGGGATAAAGCATCACAGATCAGTTTAAAATTGCTGATCCGAGTATTGACGGTCGACAACTTGCTTGCAGACTTTCCCAACGTCGTCCGCCCTACTATAGCACCACATGAAGTACGCCATGAGACGTGGCACTATCAGTACTACGCCAATGGCGCTGACATTTGCACGCCCTCGACGCCGCGTTCCTGATCGTCTACATATCGCGCAGAGTGAGTTTGAAGCCATGCTTCGCGAGGACATGGCTCGACGCTCCGAATGTGCGTGGGCGTCGCCGTTTCACTTGGTTTCCAAGGAGGAGGATACCTGGCGTTCGTGCGGCGCTAAAGAGCTCTGATTGCCACAACGCTGCCTGATCGCTACCCTTCACTTCCAACCTGCGGAGATTTTGGAATATCTTAATGCTGCTTTATTTCTGGCTGTTAACTAAATATCATCTGCATAAGCTACACATTGTTTAACTTGTGTGCAGATATTACCTCTAACATCCAGCTCTCTCACGATAACATCTATACTATACTAAATAAAGAGGCCGATAGTGAATCTCCTTGCTTCACCCCGAATTAAACATTGAATTCACTACTCATTCCCATTTATCTTAACCTTGGCTTTAGTATTTGACAGTGTTAATACTGTTAATTTTTTAATCATATATGGTACTGTATAAATGGAGAGGTATTCAATTATTTTGTTCCGATAAATTGAATCACAGGCATGTTCATAGTCAATAAACAAATTAAACAGTTCAATTCCATATTCATAGCATTTCTCAAATATTTGCCTGATTATAAAAATGTCATCGATAGTGGACCTATTAGGACGAAATCGCATCTGGTAGTCACTACATTAGGGGTCTGTTATCTCAATTATCCACTGCTATTTTGAATACTAACGAATACTTTATAGGCCACGTTTAGTAGGGTTATTGGTCTGTAGTTATTACAGTTTTGCCTTCATTCCACTGTAATGGCCATATGTTATGCCATATTTTAATAGTTTGTGAAGTTCTATTTTTAAATTTCTTACCCCGTACTTGATAAGTTCTGCGGGATGTTGTCAGATCCTGCTGCATTGTTTCCTTTGAGTTTATTTATAACATAACACACTTCGTTGAAGGTTGGGGGAGCTGCATATGATCCCCATCTTCATTGATTGTTATATCACATTTTGTATTGCCCTCTGGATTAAGAGCTGTCTTAAAGAACACTTTACATCTTTACAATATTTCTTTCTTTTGTACTATCACATTTCCTTCTTCATCTTTACACAGTATTGGCAGCCAACTTCCTTGATTCTTGTTGACCAAAAAACTTCCTGGTTTCATTTTTCTTATAATTATGTTGGATAGCTTCAACTTTCTTACTTATCCATGCCTTTTTCTTAGTTTTACATTAAGTTTTAACAACACCTTTTGTACTTTTTAAATTCCCTAGTATGGAATACGGGTTGCACAACGCCAGCGCCTCATAGACGAAACTCTGCAGAGCCTGGAATTCACATTTTCACCCATTGGCGACATAATTATTTTCAGTAAGTCAGAGGAGAAACATCGTGAGCACTTGCGAACGGTCCTGAAACGTCTCGACAGACACGAGATCTCGATGAACGTGGAAGAAAGTACGTTCAGTGCCAGCACGATTTCATTTATTGGTGAGGCTATCAACGCACTAGGCATTTCCGTGCCCGCTGAGTGCGTCGCAGCACATCGCGTTTTCCCACGGCGCATAACAGTACACGGCCTAAGTCGTTTTATAGCGTTCTAATTTTTACACGCAGCATGTCCCCCATGCAGCCGCGTTTCAAGCGACTCTGCATGCTGCCCTTGGAGATCTTCCTGGCACGCCGCCGGAGTTATGGGCTTCGGACTTGGTGAGCGCACTCAACAGACGTAAGGCATCACACGCCAACGCCACGTTCCACCATCATATAGAACCTTCGGCGCACTCGGTCTGTTCTGTAATGGCTCACAGATGGCCGTAGGCGGCACGCTACGGTAGCATGTTGAACGTTCGAGGCAGCTACTCACACCAGCACAGTCCTGATGGTCGTCCTACTACCGTCAACTACTGGAGGTGTTCTAGTCTAGCCTTCGCATTGATTTTGATCGGTGATTCGTGTCCTATTCTTCCGTGGATGACTTGAGATACAGTCCGTCCCTTCTTCATTTGTTGCAAAACATGTTTATGTTGCAACGGGATGTTTTGCGAGTCCTTAACTCAGGCCCTTGTTCCCATTTTCAGGTCTAAGGTCTGACCTGCCACTCCTCTAGTGATACTGATTAATTTAACATTAAGCAAGCGCGATCATTATTTGCTTGCCGTTGGCCTAGAAAGCAACCTAGCCCGCTTCCTAATAATTATCATCTATATACATATATACAAAATTAATAGCCTTTATGGGGAAATAGTTTTTTATATAAATATATATGTGTGAGGTGCAAACGCACACCACAAGTTTGGTTTGGAAGCATTACTTCTGTTCATTAATAAATTTTAATTTTAAAATTCTATTTCTGGCTATATTATTTAGAGTCTAACATTGTGTAAGAGAAAATAATATTTCCTTAACACTACAACTTATTTACGCAGTAACCTGGCAGTAATGTTTACTGAAATAACTGTCAGTATTATATTCGCCTAGCTTATTTTTTTCTGCCACATTTACTACTGCGGCACTTTCTATTTCCATTCTTCACATTATCCCATTATTCACATTAGTCCATGTCCATAAAGTGTAACTTAATTTTTTTTATATTCCTTCTGTTTAAATTCTAATCTATAATTAAAAAGGTAGAGGGTTCAGAAAAATCCTTAAGGACTGACTTCCTCCAACTGAGATTTCCCCAGACCAGGAATCTTAAATTAAGTATCCCGCGAGCTAGGACGACCTTGATCAGCCAAAGGGGTGCATGCATCGGGGTCACAGACTTTGGGAATGTGGTAAGAGTTGTTCTCTGATCCCATAGGACCAGTCGGCGAGCCTACGAAAATTTTGATCGAGACACTGAGTCGGGTTTTTGCGTCCTACAACATTTCAGTCTCCCGTCATCAGAAGCCTGTGGGAGTAGAACCAAATGACCTGCTTGGTGCAAGTTTCTCTAGTTTTCCCTGCAGCACTTTTAGGTGTGCCGCCGGGTAGGATCCAAAAACCACAGGCCGGTGGGGAGCAAATGAACCCTTGGCTACCTTTCTCTACCTTCACATCCTCCCGATTCAATCCCTTCCTATGTTATTATTGAGAAGAACCTCAAAGCGGATAACTTTCTCGTGCCTGTCTTGCATAATTAAAAAGAGATGCTTGACTATTTAAGCACCAGTACTTCAACGAACCACAATCGCCCTACACAGGTCACACTCGAACCGCGGATGATTAAGTATTACGTTTGTTTGTGAGCCCCCAAACTCAATTCCCTTAAGTTGTAGATTGTTCAGCTCCGTCAACATGAAGTTTCACTATTACTCGTAACCTGCAACTTATAAAAAAAATTATATTTGATTAGAACCTTGTGAAACGAAACCAACATATCCACTCCTCTACAATTTCCGAAAAATAACGGAGCACTTTATATCAGAGAGACCGATGGGAAGGATCCTTAATTTAATTGCATCCCACACTCGACTGTCTCGCGATATTGTTTAATCCATCAACCATCTATTCCATTGCTTAAAAGCTGATGAAGTTACCTCAAAACACCGGGATACAAACAATCTTGCCAAAAGAAATTTTAATAATTGGCATTATAATTCTAAAATCACCAACTATGTGCAGTATATTGCATAACAAAATTTTTAAATTATCTTACTTAAGAAAGTTGTATCAAGTAAGTGTTGAACAATGAACATTATTCTCAGTAAAATAAATGACTTTCCTTTCAGGCGAAATGAGACCGCCACTTCACTTCTGTATTCTACTCTTTACTTCATTATTAATTGGCATGTCAGCTTTATATACTGATATTAGACACGGTAAGTAAGTTTGTTCTAATAATTTTAGACAGCAATCTATTAGCTATATTCATATATTTGTGGGGTATTTCTACATATAATTAAGTAAGAATTTAACAGAAATACTGTTTAGTATATTCTGTACTGTTCAAAGATATAGTGTAACGTGGTTTCTAGTAACAGATATTTTTAAATTGAGAAAAATGTCATATAATAGCTGGCATTGGTTGAAAAATGTTCCCACAGCAGTGTAATTTTGTGGATCCCTAGATGTCCGATCATAAAACTGGAAGACGTGTTCTTTTGCACCAGGGATTAGACACCACTCAGGAATGTCCTAATGAAAGTCTGGAAGCATGACCCAAGACTCCTTCTCGCAAATACGAACTGAATTTACTTATCGGTGTAACTGATCATATAACCGAAATTCAGCAGCCAATGGAAATAGAAAAGTTGTCCTGCTCCGAGGAGGTCAAGTTGCCCCAGACAATTTTTGACCTATCCTTTGAATAGGACAGTTCTATTTCAACGCTCGATCAAGACAGTTGGGTTCTATTGATAGAATATTACAGTTCTGTTCCATCAGCGTCGCAGCGGTTGCAGTTCGAGGGCCTGAGTTGATCGCCGGAGCTCATTCAACCAGACGGGTAAGAAAAGCAACAAGCATCGGACAGTGCCTTAAACTAACGCGGAATAGGACGATTCGGCGCGGCCGATTGTGCACAGCCGGTTCGGTGCAGGCTAGTTCGGCGCGAGGTTGAAATTAATATTAATAAATTGTAAAATAGCCTATATTTTAAAAATTGATATTAACATTATTATCAGTAGTTTGTACACGACGTTTCGTTCCTAAATTGAAATTAAAATGAAAATAAATATTTACAATACAATATGTATAATTAAGATATGTTATAAAATGAAAAATTATTCACGGAAACAATAAATTAATATGGATAAAAAAAATTGTTGTGCTTGTCGCACGAGCAACGAGGCCGAGATCACAGTTACAAAGAATAACTCATGAGCGTATTCTTAGTTTCAGAATAACAATGAGTTAATTCTGTATGGAAAAGTATTATCATAACAAGTTGTGCAATCTTATTATTACTAATATGTACATTTCTAATAATCCTGATCTAATCTTTACTGTATCTGCCAAGGCAACAAGACTAAATTGTTTTATAAGGTTGAAACGTTTTATCAGACAAATAATTACATAAAATTTGCAATAAAAACTAAATCCATTACTTCAACAATTTATAAATTAGAAATTAATTTGAAAAGAGTTAAAGAAGAAAATTACGTGAACAGTAGCACTTTTCACCCCTTGTTTTTAACTTCTGCTGATATCACCAGAGCCTATGCTCTAGCTAAAATACAAAAACCTAATTTATCTTTCAGAATTGTCGTTTCTTCTACTACCAGCCATCTTCATAACATTTCTATATTTTTATATAATCTCTTCAATTAATTTTTTAATGAGGAAAATAATTTTACAGTCAAAACGTCTTTAAAGTTTTTTGACCATTTAAACGTACCTAATTATCATGTTTTATTATCATTAGAAGAAGTGTTTTTATTTAACTTATTACCTCATGCATCAATTATACCAAGTTTTAAAAATGCATGAGATAACTACTTTTCCAAATTGATAAAAATCTTAATAAATGTAATTACAAATTCCACTTATTTTTCGTTCAATAAGATTTACAATCACGAAATCACTCGTTCTACCTTCGGAATTTTTCTTTGTCATTTTTTCGCAGCAGATTATGAGAGATTTGGAAGCCTTATGTATTAGATTTACAACCAGTAAGATATTTCATGTATGTTGACTTTTTTTATTATAATTGGATTCCACATAAACCATTTACTCAATACTTTTAATAACTACATCCCTGAAATTGACAAAGACGGCATTGTTAACTTTCTTGATGTTTGGGTTATTATTTCTATTAATAAGATAATTACCATTTGATATCAAAAGATAATTAGGTTGGCTAAGATTAAATATGAAATTAATAATTTACCTGTAAAATTACCCAGTAAGAATTTTTTTAAAAAAATAATACAAACTTAATGACATGACAATGAATTATGATATCCGAATTATCTTTAAGTCTTGGAATAATTTAAACTTTGTTAAAATATTAAAAGTAAAATTAATAATTTTGTTAAACATAAGGTTATATAACAAATTAACTGTTTAGTTTGTAATTATAGTAATATTGGTCAAACTAAACGCACATTAAATATCCGCATTACTGGGACTTGAAATAATATTCAGTTTTTAGGAATGATAGAGTGAGATGAATCACATCAGAACAATTAAGCTATTATTATTAAAACACACACAAGTAATTTCAACAAAATTTATGAATAGCTAATTTTATAAAATTTCTGTTTCACTCATGGATAAATATTTCGATTGTTATTCTGATCACAACAATACTATAATCAGTTATGGTTGCTAATTGTATAATGAATAAATAATTTGTCATCCTCAAATATGAATGAATAGTCCAGCTAATTTGTCATAAAAAGTAGCTTAATATTTATTAAATACACTTACGACGCTTTTTCCATATTTGTGGAATTCATCAGGTAAATTATAACTTGAAAACATATGTAAACGCATATATGTAAAATATTTTAATTCCTTGATTCCGTGAGTAAATTTTCATTTTATAAGAAAACGTATTACACATAATGTACTGTTAATAATTATTTTGTATTTTTACTTTTATTCACATTAGATAAGGTTCCAAATTTAGAAACGAAACGTCTTTTACGAACTACTGCTATTAAACATTATCTTAACTTTTTTCTGACATATAGCTTGTTTTACTATTTCCAAACGCTCGGTTATTGTAAACTGATTATATAAGTGTTTAGGAATACATTAAAAAATATAGATAAATATTAAATGTTATGTCTACTAATGTAAGTGAGTTTCGCGCCGAAACGGCAAACACTACAAATAATTTTTCTCTTGTTCTGTTTTACTTTCTTACTTAAAAAGTGTTAAGGAATATATTTAATAATTCAGATAAATATTAAGTTAAATATCTAGTACTGTCAAGTGAGTTTAGCGCCGAAACGGCTGCTTTATGTCTAGTAATGTTATGCGAGTTTCGCGCCGAACTGGCTGCGCCCAAACGGCCGCGCCCAATGGGCTGCGCCGAATCGTTCCTTTCCCAAGGACCACAGCCTGTGTTAAATTCATCACCGCTGATCAATAATTCTACATTCCTAATAAATCTTGACTGCATGTCAGAGCAGTTCTGGAATGATATGCAAAATTTCTGTAATTAATATATATCCAAGATCAAGAATGTCCTGGTCTAGTAGTAAAGTTAATAACTACACAGATAAAACGCGTAATTAATTTTCACATAACAAAAATTTAAACTATTCTTTGTTGGGCAACGAAACTAATTATAATACATAGACAATGTCTGTTAAATAAGATAAAAATATATAACAAGTGGCAACAGATATGCTTCCTTTAAAAAACATTTCACAATTATAATTATTAAACTAAATATTTAAAATAAAAGCACCCATCATTATAAAAACAAATAAACTTTCACTTTTAGAATAGTAAAAGGAAATTTTTTTAAAGTATGTAATAATCGCTGTATGTGGTCCTTTAAAATATGATCGACGAAACTGTGAAGAATACGGCTTAAAAGTAGCAGACTTCAATACAAACAAATATTTCTAAATAAACATTTTGTACATTAAGATTCATATTTAAGAATAGTATAACTAAGAAGATTATAGCAGGATCAATGATTTGGTTTTAGATAAATTATAAAGAACGAGAGGGATCCGACGGTTTGACTGTCCTTGCAGTATGATTCCTTTTCCATATTCCATTTTAACCTTCTTCATCGTCTGTTCTATATGTAAGTTAAACAGCATGGAAAACAGGCAGCATCCTTCTATTATTCCATTCTTGATTTCTGTTTTCTTTTATTGGTCTTCTACTCTAATTACTGCTGCCTGTCTTCTGTAGAGGTTATGTATTAGCCTCCTTTTTATATTTTTCTCAATTTCTCCTTTCAAAACGTGGGGTTTGAAGTAATAGCTCTTTCAATGCTCTCAAGCACAAGTCTCATAGCAGTGTATCTTTAATTTAATAGCATATTTGGAGACTGATTTTTGTGTATGTTGTGTGTGTTATGTTTTTACTGGTTAGTGGTAATACTTTGTGTATGGAAGGAACGGAATTAAGTTTGATATATATGGAATTATTCTTTCCATATTCTAGCAATATTACTATTTCCTGTAACTGGAAAACGAAGGTAACGTTTGTATTATAGCATTTAGGGGAGGGATGCGTAGCAATGTCGTACTGTAAGGTAGCGGGAGTTATTACATAAAATATTTACGTAGAGCATGAAGCTTTAGTCGGGGATGGAGGTTAATTTTCAGGTTGGTTGCTGGGTTGGAGAGAACGGAAGTAACGAGACGTCGCTTAATTGCAACTTGGTAATCATAATGATGAGAGAAATCAATAGTCAACTTTGTTGTAGGTTGAACAATAGAAATAGTCAATTCAAAAGTAAGCACGTTCAGGCGATGTGGGCGGAAGAATTAAACGTGTAGAGGGTGAATTTCGACATAAACCCGAGTGTCGCGGAAGCCGAGACGGGTATGACCAAATCATTAATTGATTTGAAGGGAGCCCAGTGAAATAATCCGCAATTTAAGATCTCCACAGTGAGAATGATATACTGTACGGTCATATCGGTGATAGGACCAACAAGTCACGTAGATACAGCCTTTCGAAGGAATGTAATATCACGATAGGGACCGAAGTAGATGTTCTTCGTAGGTATATTCGTCGGGTAACGCGCGGAAAAGTTAAGAGATTCGACGTAAATAACACAGGGGTGGCAAATGGCGGCCCGCGGGCCGAATACGGCCCACGAAGAGATTTTTTTTTGAACCCTGATTACCTATGGCAATAAATAAAATTTAAGTGTCTGTCTGTAAGATATTAATATAAATATTTACAAATCCATTGAATTACCGCACGACAGGCGGCGTGAAAACCAACTGCGATTTACCACTCCTATTAGGCATTCCTATATCATTCTAAACCACTTATTGTGTTATTAGGACATATTATAAATGAAAATTACTGAAGAATTGTTGGAATTTTTCCTCTTTATGGAACTACAAGTTCACTGTTTAATAGTATTTAAAATGCATGAAGTACTAAAAACAGTAACAAAGGCAGTTAACTTTAATCGATCGAGAACTCTCAACCATTGACAATTTACTTCATTCCTTCAAGATTTACAATCCGAATTCAAATACCTTCCTTATTACACAGCAGATCGTTGGTTGTCATGTCACAAAGCTCTGAAGAATTTATATTAACTTTTGGAAGATATAATTTAATTTCTTGAGATAAAAGATGAATAAAGCGAAAATATATCGATTATAAAAATATGCTTTGTTGGTAAAAGATTTGGCATTTATAATAGATATTACAGGTCATCTGAATAATCTTAATTAATTAATAACAAATGTTTACGATGCAATGACAATGTACAAAAATTGATTTTCTTAAAAATCATCTACAAGAAAACGTTTTAACGTGTGAGCAGTTGAAAGCACAAAATCAAGATCAAGATTAACAGATAAACATCTATCTATGTTGTGAAGGCATTTGATAAGGTCTAACATGACGGTTTGCTGTTTAAAATCAAAACTATATTACCGTCCTACTACTATGAAATATTGAAGTCCTATCTCACTTCACTATTTCCTATCAAAGCTGGTGTTCCCCAAGGAAGTGTGCTGGGATCATTGTTGTGTCTCATATTTACTGCTGATCTCCCAGTCTCACCACATGTTACAGTTGCTACATTTTCGGATGATACGGCGATATTTTCATCCCATGCAGATCCTAATATAGCTTCTGAAAAGCTACAAACCCGCTTAAATGATATGACACAATGGTTTCATAAATGGCGAATTCATGTAAATGAATAAATCCATATAAAATTTACAACTAGAAGAGTAAATTGCCCTGCTGTAACTTTAAACGGCAAACCAATACCGCAGGAAGAAACCGTAAAGTACCTGGGAATGAATCTAGATAGACGACTTACATGGAAACAGCATATATTCTCCAAACGTAAACAATTAGGTCTAAAATTCCAGAAATATTATTGGCTCATGGGACGAAAATCACAACTTTCTCTAGAAACTAAATTACTGCTATATAAAACTACTATCCGACCAATATGGCTATACGGGATACAACTTTGGGGAACAGCTTGTAGATCAAACATAGATCAAGCGATTGTATTCAAAAGTACTGCGATCCTTGGTAAACGCCCCATGGTTCGTTCCGAACGAGGTCATCCGAAAAGATTTGGGTATTTCAACCCTTACTGAAGAAATATAAAACAATAGTGATCACCACCACAACAGACTAAAAATACATCCAAACAAACTAGTGAAGCAACTCTTGAACTCCAGTGACTCTAGCCTCGGCTCAAGAAATTCAAACCTTTGCACCTATTAACAAGATTCAAGTAAAGTCAAGAAGCAAATTCCGCAATGTCAAACTTTTATATTTTAACCCAACCTTGATAAATACGAGGTAGTGCGTCGCAAGCGATAGCTACGAATCGATTGTTAATATCTCCGATCCCGGAGGTGGTATTAGTCAAACACTTTATTATATAAAATTTTATTCCGAAATAGTTCAATTGGTTTCGACGTCAGGGTGGCACGAATTCGGGGAACTTGAATAGATGGGCGCCGCGTAGGACTGCCGAAAACATTAGTGATCGAAAGTCGGGAACGCCTGATGGGTAGAAGGATCATTGCTATCAAGGAGTTATTAGGGGCTGCCATAGGTCATCCGAATGAAACGAAAATGACTACCGTGACGATTATTGAAGGTTCATTGGATGTTTTGGAAAAATTTTTATGTGATTTTATGTAGGCTTCAGGCCATTAATTATAGGGTGGCAGCGAAATCAGTGTAGTTTTATGGCACGTAAGAGCCAAGACTGTCCTCGTTGACACGGAGGACGAGGCCATTATGTATTATCGTAAAGTCAATCAACAAGAATCCACCGTAAATTATTGGTTAATTGAACGTAGCGGAGAATATCCTTACATGTTTAGAACTCTATTGGTCGCACACCTTTCAATCTTTTCTTCTACACGTTCTTCGTCAACTCTTGTGGTTTTGACCCCGAGGTTAAGACAATAATTGGTCTCTGGAAAACGAAACATGAAAAGACCTATTGAAGAAAGTTCAATAAAGAGCTGCTGATTTCGTGCGAGTCGGGCCTTCCATAGGATTGAAAATATGTAACAATTAGGATGGGAGTTGTTGTCACAATAACTGCGGTAGTGTTTGGGGAAAATCCTCTTCAGGAAATAAAATTAGGTTAAATTTAAGAAATCGCGTGAAGTTTCTTTCGTTAACAATATAAATTAAAATTAGTGTACGTTTATTTCAAAGTGAAACCAATTGTTAACTTAATGTATATCTTGTAGTGTTTTTTTTCTTTCAGGGCTATAAACATTTGAAAGGGCAAGTTTGGTTAGGAGTACTAGGTCTGTAGAAAAAAATATTTATGTATATGCTTTTGCCCAAATGTAGATCATCAGACAAATACAAACGAGAGCCGAGGAAGCATTCTATTTCATTAATATTTACACTGTAATTACTATCTTTTAGTGACAGCGAATAGACGCTGGAGCGCCAGATACAAGGACGACAACGCCTGGAGACGCTGACTTCCTACGACACCCACAACCAATAGAAATAGGCTAGATACAGAGTTTAATCGTAACTTTTAATGAACGTATTTAGGTGCTAGATATTAATGTTCATTAGTGAGACCGCAAGAGTAAGGCACAAAATTGTTGTGATAAAAAGTCCAAAGTCGCAATTGGGCGAAAGACTTTGTATGTACAGGAGTGTTAGTGATTTTAACTTTTAAGGCAGAAATGTGTCATGTTCTACATGTTCTTCGGTGAGGCTCTTAAGCCGATTACAAGTGTTAGATTGATAGATCGTATAAATTTATTTCGTAATAATGGACGCAACCCCTGAATGAAGCCCAACAATATTGTAAGTGGAAACGAACGTCAGTCAGACAATCAGTTTAAGCTTGAATATCTTTATTTCCGGTTGGTAACCATAACTGGTATAATAATGCAGATGCGCTGACTTAACAGAAGTCAAAAAGATATGTTAGTCGAAAGATAGAGGTAGTGAGAGAAATATGACGAGGTGCAGATAACCTTCAACGAACAGCTGGAACATTGCTGACACCACTCTTAAATTAAGCACATTATAAAAATATTGTGTGTTGTTCAGTACACAGCAGGGGTGCTCAAACTTGAACTGCGGGAGATCTACCTCAATATTGTTAGACTCCGATGGATAGAATCTGAGAGTCTGCAAGTATATGTGATTCAGGATTGTCGTCTAGGTAGGAAGGGTTAAGTATATTATATATATGGACGTTGCAGAATTTCATGGCCATCAATTCATGTAGAATTAGTAGGAACGACAGAAATTAGTTTTCTGCAATATACATTTTTTAGTAAAGGTCAATGAAAAAAACTTGCACTTATTCAAAATTGCGAGTTTATAGGTTCTTACAAAAAAACGAGTTCTACTTTCTAAACTTAACTAAAGAATGACTTTGGATGATGAAGCGTGGCACTGCATGTATTCAGCATACTTTTCATAAAATGGTACGTAATTACCGAGTGCTAATCTCAAGCATGATGGCTTATGTTCGTCAGTTAGTCCATTGCGATATTTTTATTAATTATTTTCATTTCAGAAAATACAGACTCGCACAAGTAAGTTGACCAAAACTGAAGGATATTTATCTTCAGATATAAAAGAGCAGATGCTGTGGCTTAATATCTGATATAATCTGCACGTCCTCATTTCAGCAGAAGATGAGTCCATGCTAAACTGACTTGCTATTTCAGTAACACATTCCTCAATGTTTTACGCAAAAAGGACAACTCATAAAAGATGCGATAATTGTCAATTTACTGAAATCATAAAAACGTCTTCCGAATTCGCCCAAAACATTTAATAATTTTCCATCATAAATATCAAAATTTAACTAAGGAATCCTTGCTTTAAAAGACAGAAAATGTGTCAGATCCTTTCTTTTCCGTGATCTATCATAAGTTTCAATTTACTTTTGAATGCATTTATTGCGCTAATCATCTCAATAATGGCTTTTCATTTACCATGAAGCTCCAAGTTAATGGTGTTCAAATGCATTGTGATGTCTGTCAAAAATTTGCCAGTAATTTGCTGCGACTCAGGCACCTGACGTCTGTGTGAAGAATTAAATGAGTGTGTTCAGCTGATTCACTATATTCCATCGGTAATGTGAAGAGCCTTCGTTGCAAGCTACGGACACAGATGGAATTCACAATTTTCATTGCAATGCCCATGTGTAGAACTTTTGAACACAAAACTAGTTGATGGATAATGCAATGGAATGAGAAAAACGAAGGGAAATCGTCATCAGCTTGACACAATGTCACAAAACTGACTCCTACTCCCACAGGCGCAACGTTTATATCGGCGCGGACGAAGTCTCGAATGTTCTCAAGTACCTAACTAACGAATGGTTTGTTTGTATGCGTGCCGCCAAAAACTCCGCCAGAAGTTTATAGAAAAATCGTCGGGAATGAAAAACGTCGCGCGTCGCGGAATTTCTGGCAAGTACCGCGTGTTCCTCTGATATTACCATAGAAGACATTGATTTGGGAATTATTCTGACCTCATTGAGGATCAACTAAACCAAAATCTGTGAATAGATCTATATCTCGATATCGACTTAAAAAGCACTCGCGATCGACCGTTTGAGTACCCCTGGTATACAGTGTTACATCAACAAGGTCGAAGTTTCTGCCACTGATCGATTTATTCTGTTTGAGAACATAATCTGTACTGATTCGGTAATACCCTAAGACGAATTCAGTTGAGATTATTTTTAACTTTTGAATTAAGTGTAAATCTTGACATATATTTTATCATTATACAGGTATTTATTTTTTTTCATAGTCGTTGGACGACCATCGAATCCGGATGATCTTAACCAAGCACTGCGTAGATGGGTAGAGCAACTGAGAAGGAATATGACCCAACAAATTCCCCTCATCGGCAACATTACTTTAGAGCCTCTGCAACTTGAGTACCTGCCTACAGACATTGATTTGTTGGTGGATGAAGGACTTCATAATCTCATGTAAGATTTTTCATTCAAACGCTAAATTAAATGACAGCTTACGTTTTCCAAATAAATGAAGGTACTGTATGTGTTGTTGCTCTTATCTCCAATGGACAGACAATGAGTTATACGTTAAATTTGCGCTCTATAACTATTTTGTTTTTCGGTAATGATGTAGTAGCAGTAGTATAACCTTTCGTGTCTCTCTTCCCAGCCTAAATTTAAATTCTTTTCTTGTCTTGTCACATTCCTTAGCCTCCTCCATAATCGCCCTCTTCAAGGTATGTTTAGATCTTCCCATTTTCCGTCCAGTCTACCGCTTCCTTCTTTCTTCCTCATGGTATGTCCTATTAATTTTAAATTTTCTCGTTTTTATCTGTTTTGCTATTGCTGTATCACAGCATTCTTCCCTTAATGCAGAGTTACTCATTATTTTAAACCATTTTATACCAATTATTCTTCTTAAGCACCGATTTATGAATGTTTGTAATTTCTTTGTAATTTGATTCGTTAATTTCCAGGTTTCACACCCGTAGAGCAATACTAACTTGGCATTTCTATTTAATATGAGAATATTTGTTTTCTTAGAAATAGTTTTTTTCTTCCAAAGGGTGTATAGTTCCACAAACGCCGCATTTGCTTTTTAAATTCGTGTTTGGATGCCTTCTGGGTCTCCTCCACTTTTTGTTACTATGCTCATTAGATAAGTAAACTTACTCACTGCTTCAATTTCCTCCTTAATTTATTGTATATCTATTTTTTGTGTTAATTTTGAGTTTAAATGGATGTCTTTGGATTTTTATTATAAATTTTTATCTAAATTTAGCTCCCTCTTTCTTTAGGCAAGATACTTTCTCAGTTATGTCTTTTAAACTATGTCAGAGGATGCAGATATCACCCATATAAACCCTATCTTACACCACGTTTTCCATCATTTATAATGCTCATCATTACTTTGTCCAACAACACAAGAAATAGGTTTGGGGATAAAATACTTCTCATTTGTCACACCGAAAGCTTCTATGAGTTTCCCTTTCTGTTTCACTTGACGTTTATATCCACTATACATTTATTTTATTAGGTTCAGAATTTTTCCCGGTATTAGATTGTGTTCCGGTACTTTCCACGTAGCCATTCTATTTACAGAATCAAAAGCTCTTTCGAAACCTATGAAGGTGGCATACAGGGCTGTATTCCACTCATTTGTTTGCTCAATAATTATACGTAGCGTATTTATTAAATCTGTTCAGCTGCCGGATTCACGAAAACCCACTTGCTCCCTTCTCAATCTTTTTGTCGAATGGTCCCTTTATTCTATTAAGAGTTATCCTGGAAAATATGTTACATGCAGACTATTTTCTCTCCAGTTTTTTCAGTCTACCAAATTTCCTTTCTCGGGAAATTTTACAATTATTACTTTTCTCCAGTCTTCTGGCATTTTCTTGGTTTCCACAAGCTTTTGAAAAATCGATTGTAAAATTCTTGGAACAATTTTTGTGTCTGTAGTCAAAATTTATGGCGGAATAGCATCTACTCCTGCTGTTTTGTCGTATTCAGTGGTTTCATAGTTTTTATTTGTTTTTATTTTGTCACTTGTAGGTGATTGTGTATCATATTTGAACACACTACATTGTTTCATCTTCGTCTTCCATCTCCCTTTAATGGTTAAAATCTGCATTTAAAATGCATCCGAATTCTTGGAACTTCTTCTGTAGTTAATAGTGTTCAGTCCTCACTTCTGATTGGGTCCGCGCTTTTAAATTCCTTCTTTGCTCTAATTGGGGAAACTGCTCCAGGAGTAATGAAATATTTAAGTTGCAAAAGCGTGCAATTAGAATACTTTCTAGCACGAATTCTAGATCGAGTTGCAAACCTTTCTTCAAAAGTTTGCAAATACTTACTTTACCAAGCGTATATATTTATGAAATATTAAAGTTTGTAAAGCGAAACACTAATTTGTTTCAAACAAATGGCGAGTTTCATGAATACGCGACTAGAAATCGTTCAGCTCTAAGATCGGACAAGCATCGCCTTGCTCTACACCAGAAAAGTATTCACAATACCGGGATAATTTTATACAACAGCCTTCCGCCAGAGGTTAAAAATAGTACCTACAAAAGCTTCGTGAAGCAGAGTAAAACTATTCTTTTAAATGGCGCGTTTTACTCGGTACAGGATTTTCTTAATCGTCCTTCTAGTATTTAAATCAAGGTTCCTGCAAAAAGTGTTGAATGAGCTGCCTTATAAAATAGCACATCACATATCTTAAAATTTCTATTCAGTTTTTTCTGCTCTTTTGTTTGTTTGTTTCATGTATTGCCTGGAGCTACGACGGAAGGACAGTTTCCTGGTCGCAGAGCTCCAAGTAGTTAAAACTCCATTCCGTCTTCCTCAGTGTGTGCTTGTTTGTGTTTCCCAGTGTGTGTCCGAGTTGTGTTTATATTGACTTTAGTCTATATACACTTTCTTTTACTAATTTATTTTAAGTTTATTTGTCTTTAATTATTTACTTTATTTTGTTCATTTTTAATTTTTAATGTATGACGTATCCTATTTCCTCAATCGAGGATTAATGGAAACAACAATAAATCTAAATCTTGTCTCGTAATACGATATAATTCCTTTGACTCCCTTTTTGATTGCTACAGCTGCTTCTGCTTATTTTTCTTTCGCGACTATCAATTCGCCTTAGTCCTTTCCGACACTCTTCTTTATATCGTTGTGTAGTGTATCGTGCGTATTTAATTTTAATTAATTGTAGTTAAGTAAATTTATTTTATACTTGGGAGGCTGAACGCCGAAGGAAAGAGAGAAATCGCGCAAAAGAACCTTGGGGTAACGGTTGTAACAAAAGCTGGACTTTTGAGGGAAAAGAGAATTTTGGCCCGGGTAAAAGAAAAGAGAGAGACAGGGTCGGGGCGAGAGAGTCGGGGTGAGAACGCGGCTTAAAAGACACCCGAGCCGTGGTGCGGAGCTTGGTTGTCCAGGATCAGGACACGTCCGAGTGGAAGTGAATATTTACGGTGTTTTCGAGATGCAAAAGGAGAGAAGGAAAGCAACGCCGATGGAGAGTAAACGTTTACGGCTCCGACCAGTTTGGCGTACGCGACAGAGAACGCTGAACGAGGGAGAGGACATTGAAAGCGTGGAAACTGTCGTTTTTTTTTCAACCAAATTCCAAGGAGAGGCTGGGTCGACAAGTAGTAAGTGCTCACTTTCATCCTCCTCTTATTTGTATGTCACAAATTTGTTTCTATCAGCCTGCCTGTGTCCCCTGAGAGAAAAATTTACGTTAAAATATATTTAAAAATAAATTAAACCTTTACACTAGCAAATTGTAACTTTTTTGAAAAGTTACATAATGCATTCTTGTTTTATTTTTGATTTCTTACACTTTTTTCTCCCTTTGAATAATAATCTCCCTTTCTTTCTATGTCCGTTTTTAAAACCTTGTATATCTTAACTTGGTTTTCATATATTGTGATAACTTATTTTCTTCGTCATAGAAAAGTTGGTTCATATTGACCTCTCGGATTTTCCACGTGGCAGGCTAGGATAAACTGAAACCACAAACACGAAACAAAATGTGGCAGTATTATTAACAAACAATAAAAGGAAAGAAAACAATTAAAAGTTCAACGAAACAACCAAAACACTTCTATTCTCAGCCAGTAGTTCGCATCAGAGAGCAACCCTGCCAGACAGAGTTGCAGTTGACTGTCTAGCACCACCTTGGAAGTCCACAATCAAGAAGGCCTGGTTGCTTGGGGCGTATTCAGGTCAAGCTCTCCTCTACCATCTCTCCAACGTCACCAACATCTCTGCCCTCTACCGTCAAATACAAAAACGGCTGACGAAGGTCAGAGATTCGTAGGGCAGTAAACTCAAGGTGGGTAAATGAGGACCAGTTGGACGTGTGATGCACGTGTTTTGTTACAATATATATCGTAATGGACAAGTGATTTCAACTGCGTCACATGTTTTTTGGGTAACTTTTCCTAACCGTTCTCTTGACCTAAGATTACGAATATCTTCTCTCTAATTAATGAATTTCTATTTCTAATTTACAGTACTGACCCTCTATTTTCAATATTTCTTTTCCGATTCTTTCCTAAAAATATAGAAAAATTTCTCTCATTGTTTTCCAATATTTCCTTGTTCATCGCATTTTTTTATCCTGAATATTACTCCTACTTCCCATTGCAATTATCTTTTTCAGTACATCTAACTGTCACGATAAACAGATGGTCAGAGTTATAAATAACTTGATCAATAGCATTATTATATTTTTCACTTTGTCAATTTTTCTAACTCAATAATGAATTCCGATTAGTTTTCTACTCAGTTGATCTTAATTATTAACATCCCCGCATAATCTTCCATCACAGGCTCCACCCATTTTCGACTGCAGCGTCCTCAAATTACATTTTTTCCCAAATTATTTTAATTTTATAATTTATTGTCTCATTCACTCTTAATGAATTATATTTTCTTTTAATTTACGTTTTTTGTACGTTTACAAATCCTCTTTCCTTTTTATCCCCCACCTATTTTCATCCGAGGAGCTCATTCCTCCAATCAAAAAATAACACTTGCCATTGAAACGTCGGATATACCATACGTACGTTTTGCGTTTCAGACGTCTGCTCTGAGTTTTTCCTAATTTCGGACAGAATTTTCGCATCCTGCAATATCGTGGGAAGAAAACTGAGAAGTCGGATTAGCTAATCAATATCCACGGGCTATTAGCAATTAACGCAATAAGGCCATCCGTAAGCATCCAGGGTCCACGCGTATTCTACGCCCAACTATAAGGAGAAATTCAAGGGTTGCTTGCCGTGCGACGCATCGTCACCCTGTCTGGAGTCCTGGCTCACTCTTCGGTGACCTGTCTTCGAACGCAGAGCTTGAGACGACTCAAGCGGTTCATTGGAAGCTGCACTTCCTTTCAGCTGAAAGAATTCCTGATTATTCATTTGATTTGAAATTTTATGATCAGTTGTATATTTTTTGTTCAAGTTATCAGTGATCTTCAGGTATTCCGAACCATCAACCGGATACGATTATTAGCAGATATAAACTTTTGTGTACTGTTTTGTGTAAATATTATCGTTGATTATTGATTTATTGCAAATGAATTGTGTACATTAACGTATATACGTTCGCACTTTGCGATAGGTATTTTCGATTGCAAGAGAAGTAACAATTCTCAAGTTAAATTATATTACTTAAAATCTTCTTCCCTCGATATCAATTAATTCCAAGACAGTTTTCCTCTGACAACAGTGTAAATTAGAATCACAG
Organism: Eucriotettix oculatus; assembly: GCA_034510155.1. Lineage (NCBI taxonomy): Eukaryota > Metazoa > Arthropoda > Insecta > Orthoptera > Tetrigidae > Eucriotettix > Eucriotettix oculatus. Next base: position 257,483,272 of record CM067376.1, read on the forward strand.
TTACAAAGGGTTTCTTTCCTAAATGTTGTATTATGTAATATCGTGCATAAGGACAATGTCCTACGATTTAAATTAATGTAATTTTTATGTTTCCTGTTACCAAAAGAAACCTGAGGGAGTACCTGCGGGTAATTTATCTCGAAGGCATTTCTTCTCCAAATTGAGTACGGGGTTTACCTGACTCCGTCGGGAATGTCTCGTGCTCTCTCTGATTTGTTCAAAATTCTCACATGCTGAGACACCTTCACCTATTTTAGGACGTGGATCTACTGGGGTCAAAGACCTTGGGCATACGGTACGAGTTGTTAGCTCATCCCATTGAATCTGTTATCCAACTGCCTCCTAAAACTGGCGGACAAACGGAAATGCTGCTGCCCCATCAGCAGACTCGCCACCAGTCATTCGGAAGGGCGTGAGAAAAGTATCCCATAGGCCCGACCTAACTGATGCAGATGTTCTATGGTTTTCCCTGCATCTCTTTAGGGGAAACTCCGGGTAGGATCCTTAAACTTTAACCCGGGGGCCCTGAACAACCCTTGGCTACATTTCTCTACCTTCCACATTCCTCTTTTGAAATTACATTCCTATGCTATTAAAGGTGTGTTTCCTGTTTCAGGATCTCACTCATGTAACCTGTTAACCAAAAAAATTGCTTCAGTACGCAGGGAGATAGCAAATATATTATTGCATAGTTATAAATAAAAATTGTTCGAGGTTTGAATGGAGTATCAAATTTATATATATATATATATTGTAATATACTTTTTTGAGTATAAAAACATTTATTAATTTAAAGTACAAATATGATCAATTTTAATATTTTTGTTTATTAATTTAAGTGAAGACACGGGCTTACTCTCAGGGGATTTTGGGTCTCTCAAGAGATGGAGTATGCAGTAGCTGAAAATAGAAAGAAAAATCATTGAATGTTATTTATCCAGAGCAATGAGCAAGTTTCACAATTTTTTTTATCGCTTACCCGCAATTACTGGGCCAACAAACATCCACCTCTCGAATGTTTGTGCGTCTCTCTGGCGTCTTGCAGGATTTGATCACGTCTGCTCACGTTCGTCCACTCGCAATTATTTCAAATAAAAAGGGTTAGCGTTCGACTGGGACTCGAACCCCGAGGCCACGACATCTGCGCAGGTCCAGGCTCGCTACCCGCTTGCACTCCATATGCAGGTCTTCAAATATGTGAGGTAATCAGTCCTAAGACGGGTCTGATGCAACCCCACATGTTAAAGTATCCTGCGCAAGCCTTTGAGTATATACATAACTACCACAAGCACATCCAGCCTAATCTTCTTAACGTATTCGATCCTTAGCCTACCTGTTCTGTTCTTACCCCACACATACCTCTAATGCAAAGTTCACAAGACCTTCATGTCTCAAAATTTGGCCTACTAATCTATACCTTCTCTTGGTCAAAGTATTCCAAATTGTTCTCTTCTCTCTTCCCCTGTTCTCCTTAGAACTTCCTAATAAGTTACCTATCCACCTATGATTTTCAGCATTCTCCTATAACTTCCTTAAAAATATTCCTTTCCAATCTATTATTTTTTGTTATTCCATTATTTCCAATACTACACTCTATTACCTTGGTTTTCCCTCTATTAATCCTCTTGTTGTACTCTTTCTCCTGGATTACTTTCATGCCATTTATTATGGTTTTCAATTCTTTTCCTGACTCCCCTAATACCACAACATCATCAACAAACCTTAGGGGTTTTTATTTCCTTATTTTCATTCCCTTTCCGTATTCATTTTAACTTCCTTCAGCGCCTATTCTATAAATAAGTTAAACTGCATAGGCGACAGACTGCATCCTTGTCTTATTCCTTTCTTGATTTCTGCTTTCTTTTCTTACCCTTCTATTTTAATTACTTCTCACTGCCATCTGTTTAAGTTATGGATACATCATCTTTCTCGATATTTTATTCTTGTGTTCTTCACAATTCTTTAATAGTTTATTGCAGTTAATATTATCAATGGACTTATGTAAATCTACTCATGCTGTTGTCTTCTAAAATTAGACGCAGAGTCAATATTGCTATTCTTGTCCGTACTTTCTTCCTAAAACCAAACTTATATTCTCCTAACTCGCGTTCTATTTGACGTTTCAGTTTCCTATATACTATTATCGTGCAAAATTTTCACGCATGAAATATTAAATTAATTATTCTGTGCTGTTGCTAAAATCTTCTGGTATTGTTCCTGTTTCGTAGATTTCGCAAACTATCTTGAACAGTCATGATATTTCTTCTCCGTCCGATGATCTTATCAACTCCGCTGGAATGTTATCAATTCCTGGCGCTTTGGCATTACTCAGATCTGGTAACATCCTGTAAAATTCCAGCACTAAACTTTTGCCGCCCTATTCTTCATCATCAAATTCCTCTTCTTCTTCTATTACTGACTAATCTAGATTATATATTAAATGTTTGCTGTCTAACAATTTTGTTTTTCTGTAATGGTGTAAATACGAGAATAATCTTAAAAAGTCATTCAAAACCGCCATTGTACTAAACTAACAAGTAATTTGTAAATTTCAATTACAAATAGCATTGTAAATAAGGAAAAAGTGATGCAAATGAAAACAGTGTTGCAATGATCCTTCCAGGAAATGCACAGTACGTGATTGTTTGTTTTCCTATAGGTTGCTTGCTGTCTGGAATAGTCTTTGACTGAATTTGAAGTTATGAACGCTTATCTGTTATGAAATTACTAAACAAACATTCAATGATGCTAATCGGAAAGGGGAACAGACAATGAATAATATCAACAAAAACAGAAACTCTATAAAAAAGCTTCTAAGGCACATTGAAGATTGTCATAAAGATATCTTGATAATATGTATTCAATGATAAAACATACGTGGTAAAGATGCTATTTTATTTACAAATAGGAAACAATTTAGGTTTCTAATTTCTTGGTTTAAGTCAACCAAAATCCTTACACATATTGTATTACCTTGAGGCTATTGGCAAATCAGTCATTTTCAACTGTAATAAAACGAAAAACAATTCAATACACACGTTTTCCGATCCTTAACTAACTAACAACATTCTGAGACCTACCTGCGTGTGTCATCAATCGTGTTTCTGTTTCAATATGAAACCTCATCTAAACTCCTAAATGTATTTGTTTTTCTTCCGATGTTTTAGAACAACCGTTGGCAATCGAAGACAGAGAATACAATCCCCGCACCTGGTTTGCCCAAAGCTTGTGGATAGTAAAATCTATTTACACTGTACAAGAATTTAAATAAATTGGTTTACATATTACCAACAAATAGAATAGATTTTTCTTCAAATAATGAATCTAATTAATTTACAAAATTTTGCCAGATATTTTTTCAAAGCATGAATTCTGTATTGACATTGGAATGTCATCAAAATTGTAATTTGTATGAATTCATTGATAGATGATATGAATTAATCATAATTTCATTTATAGACATGTAAACATATAGTTTCATAAAGATGTAAAACAGAATTCAAATCTCTTTGCTGTTTTTCAAACGGGATAAAGTTCAGGCCTTCTGTACTTGATCTTAAGCACCCAGATCGATAAACATTAATATATAGATACAATGTAACAGAATCTACAATTTCAGACATAAAATTTTATCTATAGATTATCAAAAATTAAAAAATAACATCTTAGATGTATTCTTTGTAATGCTTATTTATTGTGTGGGGTGAATAAATTTATTAATTTAATTATAATAATATGATATTATTGATGGGGATTTCTTTTATTAAGAAAAAAACATGAAGTTTAAAATTCAGAGTTTAATCATAATAGAATCATTAAATAAGAGCATTAAAGATATTTAAAAGTCTCTTAGATAATATCATAAAATAAACAATTAGTTAGCATGAGACTTTACCTCAGGGTTTCTCAGTGGGGTGAACTTTGAAGCTTATTTGGTTCCCTAATGGCAATTGGCCTGGCAAATGTGAAACTCTTTGTAAATAAAATAAAAAACTACGGAACCCGTGGCCGAAAATACATCAGCTCTCTTTCTGCTTCGTCGTAAATGATGGTGGCTACGACAAGATCATAACCGTCTGGGCTGGCTCCCGTATTCTTCTTCCAGGCGGCTACCAGCTTAGTTTCCGATCGTCATTGGCCGGCATCTCCATATCAAAACTTCCGTCTCCCGACAACTTCTCTCTCTTTGCTTCAAAATTCTCTTCCCTCGTAACATCGGTCGGAAGCTATACAATCTTGAACTACCAATCAGATAATTTTCCTCAAATGTTTCTATTGGCTTGTTGATGGACAATTGCAGCCAATAGGAAAATTTTCACTGCTGGGACATTCCGAATTTTTCACGATACTTCCGTTTTGCCAGCAGTTCTTCTAATTACGGTGATTTCCGGTAGCATCCCAATTTTCTACGGGTGATCCTTTTCTTAATGGGTTCCGCCCGCATACAAAAAGAAGGGTAGGTCTTTTGTTCCTAGTAATGCGCTCTGCCACCCCCATCCCCCAGAAAAGCCATGTACTGTATTTAAACTTTCAACGTGCGTCTTTTAATATCTATTACATCTTCTTACAAGTCACAACAAAATTTAAACTTAAATACATTCCTTTCCTGTACGGATTTTCGTTATCCGCCATACAACCAGCAGCTACTACTTTCGGCAAATTTATATTTCAATGAAGATTGATTACAGGTGTCATTTTTAATTGAAATTATACAACACTGTGATTAATTATACTTCAAACTTAAGATTAATTCAAATAACAGACATACGTACAGTAATATTTGTTAAGGACCTGTCTTATGTAATCTAAAAACTAATGAACTTCAATCATGATGAATTTATATATAAAACAACTATTATTAGCTACTCGTCTGTTGCGGTATTTTTTACTGATGTATATCACGACTTGACAGCCTATAAGCGTATCTATTGATTGACACAAAGTGGCAATAGATTGATACAAATTCTGTTTCAGTTTCAGAGGTTTCATGTGGGATGTCACAGTCAACAATTTGTCAGCATTTGACGTGCAACAGCTCAACATGAGCGTCAATGTTTTCAGCCTTGATGCAACGTTACAATCTACATTCATGTGGCCAGATATCTGTATATCTGGGTATTACGATGTTGACGGAATTTTGGAAGGAATCATGACATTTTTTGGAAAGGGACCCTTTCTGTAAGTAACTTTAGATTTACTTGCATGTATAAAAAGGCGAATGTAAGCCGGGATGGGACCATTCGGCGCGACCGATTCGGCGCAGCCACTTGGGCGCAGCCGTTTCGGCGCGAAACTCACTTAACATTACAAGACATATAATTTCATATGTACCAAAATTTTTAAATATATTCCTAAACAGTTAATCAGTTGCAATACCTGAGAGTTGTAAAACATCAATAGTAAAACAAGCTATAAGTATGAATTCCACAAATATGGACTAAGCGTCGTAGGTTATTTAATTAAGTATTAGGCTACGTTTTTATGACAAATTATCTGGACTTTTCATTAACATTTGAAGATGCCAAATTATTTATTCATTTAACAATTCGTAACAATAACTCATGAGACTTTTGTGTTCAGAATAAAAATCGAAATATTTATCCATCAGTGAAACATAAATTTTATAAAAGTAGCGATTTAAATTACTTGTCTTTTAATAATAATAATAATAATATGCATTCTTCCATAAAACTGAATAATTTTTCACATTGAATTTTATTTGTGCGCATAGTTTGGCCAATATAACTGTAATTACAATATAAACAGATACCGAAATAATTAATTTTATTTTTAATAATTCAACATAGCTTAAATTATTGCAAGATTTTAAGGTAATTCGGATATCATAATTCATTAAATTATAAGTCATAAGTTTGTATTATTTCTTACTGCATAATTTTACGGGTAAATTATTAATTTCATATTAATCTTAGTCAACCCAATTTTAATATATTTGTAAACAAAATGCAAAGGATAAATATTAAGAAGAACGCTATTTATATTTTTCCCAGATTAAATTTATGATAGCGCTGACGTTATAATTTGACGTCCATATTTACTGAATTATAAAGCATAGTATCTTATGGAATAATGGCTGGTTTGACATGTAATTAAGAATTATTCATGAGTAAGTAGATATTTTTATAGCAATTTGTAACTATCTTATTGACAGAAACAATAACCAAAACATCAAGAAAATTGACAGAGTGTTCTTTTTTAATTTCAATTTTAAAGTTTCTTTCAGGGTTGTAATTGTAATGTTCACCTTTATCAACTATTTAATTTATGGTTTTCATATTGATTGAATTACTTTAATTTTTTATTCAATAGTTCTGAAAAACGAGATTCCAAAAAATTACTGTTGAGCGCAGGGATAAAACCATTGAGCCGATTAGAGGAGAAAATTTTGTAGTGTTAGGAGATAAGATCGGAGAAAGATTGGAGAAGTTTAGGGATTTGGGTCCATGTCGTGGTCTGGAGTCAATGTAATGACAAAGACGTCTGCATGCGTGTAACAAACAAAGCGCTACTACCACAAGTCTTTTCAAGTTAATTTCTAATTGATCAATAATTAAAGTAAAGGATTTAATTTTTATTGCAAGTTCTATGTATTTATTTGTCTGATAACGTTTCAACTTTATAAAACTATTTAGTCAAATTCGTTTGGCAGATTCACTAAAGATAACATCAGGTTTATTAGAAATGTACATTTTGGTGTTTTTCACAACTTATGATAATATTCTATACAGAATTAACTCATTGTTTAAGTTTTCCATTGTAATTCTGGAACTAACAATACACTTATGAGTTATTCTTTGTAACTGTTATTTCAGCCTCGTTGCTTGTGCGACATGCACAAAAAAAGTTTTATCCATTTCAATTTCTTTTTTCCGTCAATAATTTTTCATTTTATTACATAATTGTATTATACATATATATATTGTAAATATTCATTTTTATTATAATCGTAAAAGATGAGGTTTTAAAATTTAGGAACGGAACGTCGTGAACGAACTACTGTTAATAAAGTTTATATCACTTTTTTTCTGATATATAGGCTGTTTTTCATTTTATTAATATTAATATAAGATGTGTATTTGTATAAAATAACTTATTTGAAACAAATGTCCACGATATTGTCGTTTATCGCCACGTAATGTCCCCGCGCCCAACCTTGCGCCGAAACGGCCGCGCCGAATAATTCTTGCGCCGAAGTGGCTGCGCCGAATCGGCCGCGCCGAACTGGCCGCGCCGAATCGTCCTAGACCCAATGTAAGCTATAGAAATTTCGAAAAGACTCTTAATTTTCTATTAATTCAGTGCAAACCTCAGGTTTATATCAGTCGCAAGTTTAAGCTCTTTTATTTTCTTCAAGCGTAGCAATAACTAATTTATTTGGTGGATAGTAATTTATTATAATATTAATAATATATTTATCTTAAATTAATAGCATAAATATGTAATTAATAATTACAAAACTTGTAAATAAAATATGAAAAATTTATTTTACATTCTCGTAAGGCTTGAAAAGCGTAAAATATCGTGAGAAGATATTCTGGCAAATCTAGTCGGCAAATTAGAAAAAAAAATTCTGTTCTAATATTACCGTGAACGTCTCATATTAGTTCTACAGCTATCGGCGAAGTACATATTTTTGGGATATGGTGGCTGCTTACCCTTGTCATTTCTGCATTTGTAAAACTTCTCAATGTAACTTTCAGACATGCTGCCATTATTTCCTTTTACTTTTGTTTAATTATGAATGCACTTTTTCTCTGTTTTAACTAATTATTATAATACGCACTTTACTTTCTGAAATATTCAATCATCAATTAGACCCACCGACAACTTCCAACCCAACGGACATAATGTTAAAACTCTCCCATCTTGTAATGTTCTTAATAGTTAATTTAATATATTATGCAGGAAAATTAAATTAACAAGTCTGCTTGAATTTTGATATTATATTTAACATTTACATATTAAAGCCTAATCTTCCTGCTCTGTCAAAACCTACATGTTGTATACGCTGAATTTGCACTTTATAAATCAATATAATAAATATTAATTCCTTTACATCAGGGGGTGGTGGGTTATAATACCTGGTGATTAACTGCAGCACAATTGTTGGCGGTGGCCGGTGTGGGATTTATGGACAGCTTTTATTCCTTTATTGTTTAATTGGTATATTACCAACGGTGTCAGGGATAAAATTATCACTGACGCTCAGGAACCCTTTGAAGTCATTGATGTTTATAGTACCGCTACCATTATTATAACAATGGGACAAGTTTATATTTTTTAATGTTACGTTGTAGTAAACCACATGTACTGGATATTAGGTATTTTTTTTGCGAGGGTAGGTGAAAATCTTCTAAAGACACTATCTCAGGGTCCGCACTGGATAGTAGTGTGGGATTCTACCCACTAAAAACACCTCCCTTTCCAACGATGACTGTGTATCTTCCTGTGGGACCGTCGTTAGACATTACTTCACAGGAAGCAGTCGTAGCGTCAAGCTCTCTCTGTCTCCTTTAAACACTATTATTTCTCTCTTTTTCGTAATTTCTTAATCTTTGAATTACTGTAGAGGCATATGCGCTTACTTTATTCCAGGTATTAGGTGAGAGCAGCATATTGGGTACCAAATTATCTGGTGTTATTGAGGTTCCAATATCACTTTCTAATGCTCGTCTCCCATATGAAAATCTCGAGCAACTGAAAAACACGTGTTCTGGTGTCTCATTAACTCCACATTCAGGGCATGCAGGTGAATTATCTATGGCAAACCTGTAGAAGTATGCCCTGAAGCAGCCGTGACCGGTCAAGAGTTGAGTAAGATAATAATTCACTTCTCCGTGTTTCCGATCAATCCAGTCTTTAATTGATCTTATTAACCTATGGGTCCATCGGCCTTTATTGGACTCATCCCAACGGCGTTGCCATTCTTCATATGTTTTGTGCCTCTCAACTCTCTTGCCTTCCAGACCTCTGTTTGTTTGTAGTCTGCGGCACTCATCGGCCAGAATGTCTACCGGAGGCATTCCTGCCACCACACAGACTGCATCGTCCGATACTGTCCTGTAGGCACAGGTAACGCGTAGTGCACAGAGCCTGTGGACGGAACTAACCTTTCTCCTGTTTGATTTTACTGTCAAAGCAGTACACCATATCGAAGCACCATACAAGATCACTGATCGCACAACATTCGCGAAAAGAAGTCGCCGGTATTGTCTTGGACCTGCAACATTTGGCATAATTCGTGACAGTGCAGATACTGTCCCGGATACTTTACGTCTTACATAATCAAGGTGGTGTTTAAAAGACATCCTATCATCTATCATTATACCAAGATATCTGATAGACGATTTCGAATAGATTTCGCAGTTTCCGACCGTAAGGGTGATGGATTCTCTAGATTTTCTCCCAGTGACAAGAACTGCCTCTTTTTTCTTCCGCCAGTTGCAGTCCCATTGTCCGTAGCCATTGCCCAATCACATAAATAGCCTCATTGGCTATCTGAACTATTTGTTCCCGGTGCTTAGCGACGACGACAATTGCTATGTCGTCTGCGAAGCCAATAATTTTGCTTTCCGTGGGAATCTCAAGTCTTAATACATCATCATACATAATGTTCCACAACAGGGGTCCTAGTACCGATCCTTGTGGGACGCCTCCTGTGATGACGTACTTTTCCACGCCGGTTTCCGTATCGTAGAGAAGAGTTCTGTTGGAGAGATAATTCGTCACAATTCTCCTTATGTATGATGGCACCTGTAACCTGCGCAATTTCTCGAGGATACAACTCCATCTTGCCGAGTTGAAAGCGTTTCTGATGTCCAAGGTGATTATGGCGCAGTATTTTTTAGGGCCTCTTTTCCATCTCTTCCCCCGAATAGCTTGGCGAGCGGTTACCACTACCAAATTAACTGCATCGGTGGATATTAGGTATTGAATAGTTGTTAAGGTAGATATGTACTAGTCGTTAAGATATTAGTTATTAAGTAATTATTAAAATAGATAGATTCTTGATTTTAGTATCCGGCCTACCGCATGGGATACGCGTTGTTTGTTCCATGAGCGGGGGGAATTAGCAAATAACGTGGGAACATCTGTCCGAAGAATTTGTGGGGTAGGCCAGCACAAAGAGGTGTTAACTTTTGCTTATACCTGACGGTCCGTGTGGGCGCATACATTATTTCTCCCCGCCAAGGGTCAAAATGGCCAAGCGCGAGCAATAGGGGGTGAGTTCTGCTCAAAATTATCAGTGGTGATTCGTGGCCCAGATGTAACGAGAACCAGATGTGAAATGTTGGTCTGGAGAACGGGAGAAAAGGACCGTCGGTGAGGATAAGGCTAGTGAGAGCTGAGAGGGAAGTTGGACAGGAAGTCATAAGCCAGTCATCAACCTGTTCTACGTTGCGAGGCCGTCAGCAACAGACAACCAGCTGCCGAGTCCAGCGACCAGAGAGACCTTCAGTGACGAAACAGCAAAGGGGTCCTGGTTTCGTCTTCCCACACCACAGACGAACATCCGAGCCGGAGCAGCAATCGGCCATAGTAAGGAACCAAGCAAACCAATTAGAAATGTTTTCACGTTGACGCTGAATTTTTTTTTAACTTTCTAAATTCTGGGTAAGGAAATTATTTATTTTCCTTGTATAATTTCAAAGGGGTTAATTTTAACGTCGCGGTATGCCTTATCTATTTAATTGGTGTAATTTTCCTAAATAAACACGGTCAACCTGTAAGTCATGCGGCGGGTCGGAGCAACTAAAATAATAAGGAAATTATCAAATAGATAAAAATAGTATTACAGGGAATAACAAATTATTTAAATGTTGTAAATAATTTTTTTGTATATACGTCAATAATACATACATGTTAAAATGGTCCAGATTTGAATATCATTAAAAAATAATCCTAAAGGTAAATGTGGTGTAAAAGTTAATGTTCAATTTACAATAAAAAGTCTATTATCAATCACCACAAAGCATTATTGAGGGGGTCAGCATTAAACACCTTTTAAGGAACATGTTTGAGTATTTTTCTCCCGCCATCAGAGTACAATTCCACCACGACATAGATTGCAAACATTATAATATTCTTGACAAAATTAAAGATTTGGCAAATATAAATTATTAATTTCATAGAGCTTGAATAGCTTAAATAAAAATATTAATATTTCATCCATAAAGGAACGTTTTTCGGATTATTTTAATTATAAATTTTGATACTCAATTCGGCAATATCTAATCATGCGAATTCCGTAACTTTGTACTATTTGTATTGGTTTTCATCTTTATAAGTTCTCTTTAACCTTTTAAATTGCTCTTGTTATTTTTCTATCCTCATAAAGAGCTCCCAATACTTTATTTTCCAAGCTTTATTTGTTAGTTTTGAATCCTCAGGATTGCTGTCAAATCGTATTGTCCCCGCAGAAGTCGATTGAGATATCAGTTCGTCTACTAATTTGTGCCTGTTTCTTGCAGTAAGTCTAACTGAACGACCTACATTTTTCTTCCCAAAACTTCCAGGCTGCTTCTCGGTAGGCACTGCTTCTGGTTTCAAATTTTGACTTTTCTTTGGTGTGCAATTCAGTAGTTTTTGACGCAATGGTATTTCAAAACTATCCTCAGTAAAGTGCACAAAACACACGCGGGCTGAAAATAGCGAAATATGAATATACTTAATAATAATTATACAAGTATATTTCTGCATTATTATAGTTTGTATTTACCGTTCTATACATTAATTATGTCTTTTATATGGCAAGCATTGATCAGTGTTACACACAAAATCACATCTTTCGGAAACGAAAAATACTTGATGCCCGTTCCTTTAGTTTTTCTGTTACAATTTGTGCAACCAGAAACAACGACGACAACAAGTGCATACTGTATTCAACGTAAAATAGCTTCCTTCAACCAACAAACAACTAATACAGCAAAAAATCCCAAAGGAAAATCTTCATCGCATTCAGTACAGCAACAATCCGTAGTATTTTGAAATTATTTATTATTATAATTAAAATATATCTTTACACCTTAATAATAATAATAAAATATATTATATTACAAAAATAACTATTACTTTCACATTTGATAAAATCTATTGTTTCTAGGGTAGACGTAAAAAACATACGTATATCATCAATTCTCAAATTGGATTCACAAGATGGCCTTGTGTTTGCAAAATCTTTCTCTTTGGATATCAAACTGGAAGAAATAATGGTTAGTATTTTCCAAGGCATTATGGTTTATTTACGTTTTGAAGCATCTGTCAAATCTTTATCACTATGAAACTAGAAAATCCAACTATTTTTATTGTGCTTTGAGCGATACTAGTCCTATTCAGTGTAATACGAAATTGGTAAAAATTTTAGTTTATTATTAATCATTTGGAAATAAAATGTTTTAGTTTTGGTATAAAAACTGTAAAATATGCTTTTTCACGTATTATATTTTAATTAATATTTAACCTACGTGGGTTTATGATTCTACCTTGCCACAAAATCATTAATTAAATTCAACTTATTTTGAAATTAGCTTTCAGTGATACTATAAGTTTTATCCAAATAGACTCATTAAGGCGACCTTCTAGGATGTAGTTATCTGAATGATTGGCTCACACCATAGAGGTTCCGCGTTCGAATCGCGGCGAGTGAAATCATGATTGTGTGTCTAATTCATTTTCAGAATTATTACCAAACGCATTCACAGCTTCCGCTACCACGCATCGTAAAGTACTACAATGGGTTTATCGCTTTTATCATCAACCAGTGGAAGGCAATGTAAACCCACCACTGAATAGGAAAAGGTTCTCCATACAAACTTCCTTACTTGTACCTGCCGTTAGGCCTAGCATTTGAAAATACCTCATCAACGTCATCCATCTTGACTATTTGCGGTTGCTCTGCCTTCATGCTTCAACATACTAAAATTATTTAACTCCTGACGTTAAATTTTAAGAACACTTCCTAACATATATTGTTAATTTTTTATACTTAAAGTTGATCTGTCTGCATGTCTTTGTCAAACGCTAGCTAAAGACACTAAAATTAGAGAGAGGGAGAGGAAATATGATATATATATATATATATGTTGTAGTGTGCATTATGGCAATTATAAAACTATTTTGTTAAATTTTTTGCCTAGACAAGACAGCGTACGCTGGGGGACGCATTCCTTTTTTTCTTTCGTCAAGGGCTAGCGGCCAGATGTGAGAGGTGGGGGTGGCAACAGCAGCTGGTCAGGCAGCTAAATAGTTTTGCACACAAGGGTTGAGAAAATAGGTGCTTGAGGGAGTTTCTCTCGCAGGCATTTCCCCCCAGAGTGACTGCAGGGCTCACCTAATTATGTCGGGAACGCCTCGTACTCTCTCTGGTTTTTTTATCAAAGGCAGAGAAAACCCTTGAAAACCTGCATCAGGTAGGTTGGGCATTGGGTACTATTCTCACGCCCTTCCGAATGACGGGAGACGAGTTTGCTGTGGCGTCGTAGCATTCCCTTCTCCGTGTCCAAGGGGATCAGTGGACAACACGCCATATGCCCAAGGTCTTCGACTCCAGTACAAAATAGGTGAATGTGTCTCGGCATGTGAGAACTTTGATAAAAAAAAACAAAGAGAGTGCGAGGCATTCCCGACATAATCAGGTGAGCCCCGCGGTCACTCTGGGGTGAAGCGCCTACGAGAAAACTCCCGCAGCGCCTTCCTAAATAATCACAAATTAAATAAAAATAGTACAAGATCGTTTCATTACAATATATAAATGTGAGTGGGAACTATACCATGCGGCGTCTCTCGCATCCAAGCTTCCACCTCCTTTTATCTTTCCAATCTTCAACTCGTATACATCTGTCCTGCATTACTTGCATTACCTTCATTCCATATAAGTTTAGGTCTTCCTTTTTTCTTTCGTTTTGGGGGTTGCAGGTGAAATATTCTTAATGGCCACCGTTCCTCTGGCATTCGTCTCAAATGTCCATACCAATTCAACCTCACATCTTCTATTGTATCTAAGATATTTACTGATGCAACCCCAATTTCTTCTCGAATGTATTCATTTCATATCCTTTCTGTTCTTGTTACATCACAACTGCGTCTCCAGAAATCCATATCCATCGCTCTTATCTTTATTTCATTTTCCTTAGTTATTTCCCAAACCTGAGAACCATATAGTGCAAGACTCCCCACTATTTTTTTGTAGATTCTCCTTTTCACCTGATTTGTTATATGTTTATTCCATATAATTGAGTGTAACTGTCTTGTTGCAACTCTGCCCTTCGCTATTCTCTGCTTAGTTCCTCCTTCACTAGAAATATTTGTCCTAAGCACTTTACTACACTTCCGTCTTCCATTTCTAATTCTCTTCCTGCCCCTCCAACTATCAAGTACTAGGTTTTATCAAAACTTATTTGTAAGCCCCATTTCATATATTCCTCATTCAATTTTGTTAGTATGTAGTATGCGTCATCTTCATCGTTGGCAAATATAACCTCATCATCACCAAAATTCAAAGAATACAGGGTGTCACCATTTATGGGTATTCCTAGGGTGTGACATTTCTTTCTACAATTTTTAGTGCATTATTCAAATATATTTTTAAAAATCATAGTAGCTATACCAGAGCTGATAAGATCATCGGGCGAAGAAGCAATATCTCGGCTATTCTGGATAGTTTGCGAAATCTACCGAACAGGAAAATTGCTAGAACATTTTAGTAAAAACATAATTATACACATACCAAAGAAAACTGGGGCTGATAGATGCGAACAGCACAGGGACAATTAGTTTAGTATTCCATGCATGCAAAATATTAATATATATAGTATATAGGAGAATGGAATGTAAAACAAAATGCGAGTTAGGAGAAGATCAGTTTGGTTTTAGGAACAATGTAGGGACAAGAGAAGCAATATTAACTTTGCGACTAATTTAGAAGACAGGATAGGAAAAAACCGGCCTACGTATATGGCATTTGTTGATTTAGAAAAAGAGTTTGATAATGTGAACTGGAACACACTATTAAAACTTTTGAAGAGCACTGGAATAAAACATTGAGAAAGGAGGCTTATACATAACCTCTACAGAGGACAAGCAGTAGGGTAATTAGAATAGAAGATCAAGAAAAGAAAACCGTAATCAAGAGTAAGCAAAGGATACTGTCTGTCGCCCATGCCGTTTAAGTTATATATAGACCAGGCGATGAAGAATGTTAAAACGGAATATGTAAAAGGAATCAAACTGCAAGGAGAAGAAATAAAAACCTTATGCTTTGCCGACGATATTGTAGTATTAGGGGAATCAGAAGAAAAATTTGTAACCATAATAAATGGCATGAACGTAGTCCTCGAGAAAGAGTTCTATATGAAGATTAATAGAGGGAAAGCCAAGGTAATGGAGTGTAGTATGGGAAACAGTGAAATAACAAAGGTTGTTACATTGGGAAGGGATATTTTGACGGAAGTTAAGTAATTCTGCTACTTGGGAAGCGTAATAACTAGGGATGGTAGAAATATAGTAGACATAAAGAGTAGGATAGCACAGGCAAGGAAGGCTTTCGCGAAAAAGTGGAATTTACTTACGGGTAATAAAAGTATGAATGTTAGGAAATTGTTGCTAAAATGTTCGTATGGAGCGTGGCGTTATATGGGTGCGAAACGTGGACGATAGTATCTGGGGAAAAGGAAAGAATTGAAGCGTTTGAAATGTGGTGCTTTCGGCGAATACTGAAAATCTGATGTGTGGATAGAGTAACTAACGAAGATGTTCAAAATAGAATAGGGGAAAATCAAACAATATGGAAGACGTTGACCAAGAGAAGGAATAGATTAATAGGTTGTCCGGGACATCTGTTAACCACATATTCTCATCTATAAATTCATTTGTATCTTCTTGTAACAATTTTTCATTCTAATCTTTCCATTATTTAGTGGTATGTGTTGTAAATTTAACCTATTATTTTCATTTAATCTGATGGTATTTTGTTACTTTTCATGCTTCTCCTGACTTTGTGTTGCCCTTGTAATTGTTAATTTCCTCGCACTTTTTTCCCAGGTTTCATTTTTTTCTTTAATGATGTCTTTATTTTCTTCCCTACTTATCCTCACATAATACTGTCGCGGGTATTATCTGATTTCAAAAAAAACAAATCAAACATTTAGTTGTTGTCAAATAATAGGATTCTTGCATCAGGCAGTTCATTTTCGTATTCTAAGAATTAAGAACAGCATTTTTCAATTTCCAAAATCTGGTCAGAACCTGCCCTCTTAAAGCCAGAGTTCATCACAATGAAGGAGAAGATCACCATATTACAATTGTAGCAATTTAATTGTTTTTAATGCTTTTGCCCTAATAACATCCACAAATTTCTCAACCGCAACATAACATGTTACATATTGAAAGTTTTGCCACGCAGTTCTTCTTGGTGTATAATGCATTGATATTTAAGTAAAGGACGATTTAAAAAAATTTCAAGTTAAGTTTAATTGCCGTTGACTTTACTTATCATTGATGGCGGTACGTCAGTACACACACTATTAAATTTGCTCCAATCTAATTTAGTAGAAACACAAGAATGGAAGAATTGTCGACCGGACCAGAGACTCGAACCCAGAACCACCGCTTTCCGGGCGGGCACTCGACCACTGACCTAATCCGAGTTGAAGTCCAGGGACCGATTCAACATTCCTTCATTCTTGTAACCTCAACCAGGCTCACCAACACTATACTGATCACACATTTCACAATCTAATTGTAGGAACATAGTGAAGAACGAGAAATGTCTAAATAGATCAAGGATGCATGGATTTCAAGTGAAAGGAAATGTAATTCTTCAATTGAAGGTCATTAAATCTATGCACCTTCGATCAATTTATACAATGTCCGTTCCTCACTTCTTAGGTTATGAAGAGTGTGATTAGTAAATTTTAAATTGTAGGTGAGCCTGCAAAAATGGAGTGATGTCGGTCCTTGGACGTCGACTCGGATTAGCTCAGTGGTAGAGTGTCCGCCCGGAAAGCGGGATGTCCTGGGTTCGAGTCCCTGGTCTGGTCAACATTTTTCAATCCTTGTCTTGGGATTCAACTGAAGCATTTCACTTCACTCTAATTTTCTGGGAATGCTTCTTTTTGTCCTCTTGTTTTACCATGCAATGACTCCGGAAAGCGGGAGGTCCCTGGTCTGGTCGACATTTTTATATTCTTGTCTTTCTTCTCAATTAGCTGTAAGTTATTAATTAGATTCAACTAAAGCATTTCATTTCACTTTAATTTTGGATTTTCTGGGAATGCTTTTTATTTTTTATCCTCTTGTTTTACCATGCAATGACTCCAACTTCTTAAAAGACATTAAAATTATCATTAATTCCTCTTATAAAAATGTTACACCAGTTATGTCCGTTGATTCATTCAAAGCTAGAGAAAATAAAGTACAAGAATGTACAAGGTTGTTCAGTTGTTGGGACAAATCCTGAGACAGCTCCTCGATAGTCTCACAATTGTCTGTCTTGATGTAACGATTTTGCCTCGTTTCCTTTCAATACCTTCATTATAAAGATGACGTGAAAATATTTTGAGATAAAACTTAACAATCTCTTCTCCGACAGAAACAGGTTTTTTTTCGCCAATGCTTTGTCATTGCACAATTTACTTCAGCAAATATATTTTGTCTTCTCCTGATTTATTCCATTTTCTTGGTAACGTATTATTTTTTTGCAACCCAGACACAAAAACGATCTTATTTTTTTCTTCTATGTAACTCTAATGCTGTGTGTTATATGGTGTGTTAAGATCATGTCTTTCATGATGTGAAAAAGTAATCTCACAAACAATGCGAAATGGTTTTCCTGATGAATTTTCTTTATAAACAATCATTCATTTTCTTACTATCTCTTTCTGCGATTCTTATTCATTTTACTTAGTAGTGTAATGGATAAAAAAATTAACTCTAAAAAAGGAGAAATAGGTCACACACAATACGTTCTTGCAGTAATTCTGCTTCAAAAGACGACATCACGATTGTCTTCTCCCACTACTTCAGGGTGAGCGAAAAGACCCGTTACACTTTAATGCATAGAAATTCTTATCTAAACAAGGTAACAATATTTTTTCAACCATATGTACCATCACAACAATAATATTATTTAAAATACATGTCAAATGTACAATGCTTCAAACAGTGTAAAGGAACTTCAAACAATCTCAAAGATACAATGCTCCGCTTTTAATCGTACAAAGCGCCACCTGTGATTTATACGATGCGTTGATGACTACTATTCACAGTTATGTGAATTTCGTGGCAAGAATAGAAGTTATGGTAAAGTTTAGTAGCTTATTTTACTTGTTATAATAATATTCATTTATTTCCATGAATTGTTCAATATTTAAAGAAGTAAAATGCTGATCATAAAAATGTTACAAAAGAAAATATAATTTCCTTGATTAAAAAAAATCTATACGGATAGTTGTATACATATACTTATAAAATAAATAAGATAATTTTTTATCATTAAACGTCTGTAGTGTTATAAATCGCATTCTCGGCCAAATATTGTTTAAAAGTGTCCTCAAATTCAAACAGAGATGAAATGCTTCAATTCAAGCTCAGCGTAAAGTCCGGACTAGCTCAATGGTAGGGGGACTACCTGGTAAACGGGAGATACCGGGTTCGATTCTCTAATCCGGTCAAGATGTTTTCATTCGGCTCTTCTAAAGTTGGTATTCTTATAATTTTTTGTGGCACTCTACTGAAAACTATCATTTAAGCAGTAGGCCATTCTCAGTTTTCTTTAAATATATTCTACTTATAAAATAATTATTTCACTAGTTTCCCTGTATTTTATATTAATTTGATACAATGTTGACTATGTCCTCTGGCAATTTCTTTTAATGCAAGCTAGATTCTTTATCGGGATTGTGCTTTTTCGATGAGAGAGTTCACTTCCCCTAAATATTTCTTGCTTCTTTGGTCATTTGTTGTTGTTTCTAATAATTTAATGCAAATATAAGAATGTATTAAAATTAGAACAATTACTTTAGACTTCTATTATATTTTTAATCGTTTTTGTAATATTCATATTAATAGAATTTATAAATGTTTTGTATACTCATTTTAAGCCCAGTAATTGTTGCAACATACAATTGCGCTTGTTCAGATGAACTTTTCCGGCCTGCTTGGAGGAGGAGAAGTCGGCGCAGTTATAAATCAAGTGATGTCCAAAGTCAGCGGTTTTCTGTTCAACGTGATTGCATCACAAGTTGAAAGCATGGCAGAAGAGGCAATTCTTACATTTTCGAACGAGCGCATTTTCGTAAATGTTACATGGTGGGATCTCCTAGAAAACCTGGCGAATGCAAAATAAAATTGTGTTTGTTTACATGACTTTGCCCATGTGTAAACACTTGAAATTGCACATTTATTAACTAGATATATTGTTGTTATAATTCATACTAAGTTATATTAAAATGCAGTAATTTGATACTTGTCAATAATTCTTTAACTGTATGAAAAATTGTGAAAATGTATCACCAAAAACATTATTCCTCAAAATAAAATTCACAAACTATTGAAACCCAAAGTATGAATTTCTTATGTTATACACGCTAAATATGTAAGAATAAATGTACAAGGTAATCTGTTATCTAGCGGCTGGAGTCGCTGCCTCACATCCCAGAGATCTCGGGATCGAATCCTAGCACGAGCTTAGTCGCGGAGACTGATAGAGAATCGATACGTTGATCACAAATTTAGAATGTGTCATGTAAGATGTCTTGGAAGAATACCAGAAGATATTAGTAACAACATACTTATACCCATACCGAAAAAGGGCTGATCGATGCGAAGAGCACAGGATAGTACAGACAAGGAAGGTTTTGGCGAAAAAGAAAAATTTACTTATGGGTAATATAAGTTGTGAATTAATATTCACACTTATAAAAATGTTCGTATGGAGTGTGGCGTTATATGGGTGCGTAACGTGGACCATAAGAGTTTAGGAAAGGAAAATAATAGAAGCGTTTGAAATATGGTGCTGTAATTGAATACTGAAAAGCAAATGGGTGGATAGAATCACAAACAAGGAAGTTATAAACAGAATAGGGGAAGAGCGAACAATACGAAGGGCGTTGACCAAGAGAAGGGATGGATTAATAGGCCACGTTTTGAGTCATGAGAGAATAGTAAAATTAGCATTAGATCAGAACAGAAGAGGGAGGAAGGATGGAATACGCTAAGCAAATTAGGGAGGATGTAGGAAGTGCTAGTTATGCGGAAATGAAAGTCTTGCACAAGACATGTTAGTATGGAGGATTGCATCAGATGAGTCTTAGGATTGAATACTACAACAACATAATTTTATATATAAAACGGAGCATTTGGATTGTTGTGCCTGTTAGAACGGTCGAACGAAGCGTAACCTACGTATTAGACTTAAAACATTTTGCAAATTTCAAACAACCTTTTGATAAAAATTTTAATAAACACAGTTTACACTATAGACCTTACTCGTAATATATATTGGCGCTCCCTAAAAATGCCGTCAGGTTTGGTTGCCCTTTATCCCAACCCCCTACTCCACAACATACGCTACGCCTCTGATCATAGGATTGGTTGTTTTAAATATATAAAAATATAGACGTATAATGTAATTATTAGCCCCGTTTAATCACCGAAATGATGCATATTAAGACTAATATAAATACAATAAAGGTGAAAACAGGTACACAAAAATTTAATCGCAAAGAAAGACAAGAATGGAACTTTTTGACAAACCTAGGACCGAGCTTCAATTGAAGCATTTTCCACTTCCTTTGATTTAAATTTCATAAATGAATCAGTTTTCGTATAATTTCAACCCACTTATAAAATTTTAAAAGTTTAATTCTTGTGTTAAGAAAATTAGTTATTACGCCGTAAGGTTTGAGTTGTGTGTTATTGGTACTGCTTTATTTCATCTCGGCCCTGGAAATGATTTGAATAGATTTGAATAGATAAAAAAAAATTCTCTTAAAAGGTCTTAATTATATTCCATTCATTAAGTAAGAAATCGTAATATGCTTATTTATTTATTCGATTGGAAGAAAGCTGTTGCGTTATTATATATATATATATATATATATATGTGTGTGTGTGTGTGTGTGTGTGTGTGTGTGTGTGTGTACTTGAAGAAGTCCTGAACATGGAGAGGAATCGATTTGTAAATAGTAAATTCAAATTAAAATAAATTATGAAAAAAATGACAGTTCAATTAAATGGCGCGATCTTTTGTGAATTATCTATTTGGAAAGAACCACTAACTAGGAAGATCTAAACAGAATAGGGGAAGAGCGAACAATATGGAGGACGTTGACCAACATAAGGGGTGGATTAATAAGCCATGTTTTAATATTGCATAATTACCATTAGAGGGAAGTGTGTGGGATAAGAACTGAAAGGAGGACATGGATGGAATACGCTAAGCAGATTACGGTTGTTGTGGAATGTTGTAGTTATGCTGAAATGAAAAGTCTTGCGCAAGAAAGGTTGCAATGGAGGGTTGCATCAGACCAGACTTAGGACTAAATACAACAACATGTCAGATTGTCTACAGTTGTCCCGGAAAGCCAAGACCCTGAATGGACTTCAGAACCAAGGAAGAATAATAATTATAAAGCCCGTTAAACACTTCAAACATTGGGTAAATAGCTCTACGAAATGAATAATATTGTACGTAAAAGAAATACACCCAAAAATATTTTATGATCGTTTAGCCGGAAAGTTAGTTTGAATACCACCGACCGCAGCTTCCGAAAATTTTGCAAATGTGCTTTATGTAATGCTGACAGTCGGCGTTGTTTCACTTTTCCACCACTACTTCCATAATACCTGAATGAAACTGTACCACGTTGCCGGATATGCTAGTTGCAATCGCTGACCTGGCGCTACTCCAGTGGTAACGACGACAATCAGTTGTGAGGTTACGTCACAGATATCACTTATTTTCAATCTCTACCACAAAGGTCTAAGACTTGGAACACCGCATCGCAGTAGCTGTACTTACCGTCACTCCTGACTTGCTGGATTGGGTATGGGTAGTATTGTACTGCCGATAAGAGTGCCAAGTCACGAAGGGTGAACACATACAGCATTTATAAACAGTATGAAATGAACTTTATTACTGTCTTTCATGAACAGTATAATACTCTATAACAGTATAATACGTTACTGTCTATGATTTTGATTTAAATGTTCCACAACCAGTTGGAATTCCAATTGTAGAATTTTAAACAACTACGATCGGAGGTTTTCAAGCTAAATTTGCGGAACCATGTTAAAATTCTTACGTCATATTTAATAATTTACCGGTGAATATTCTGACGACGATTTTATAACATATATATTTAAAAAAATTGAGTTATATTTAAACGGGTGGGGATCAATAAATCTCAACTTTGAGATTAAAAACATTTTTATTGTTAACAAAAGTAAAAGATTCAACAATATTACAATATTTAGGAATCTATTTATTTTAATGAATTTTATTTTTCCCAGCTGAGTCCTAACCAAAGGAATAATATTGCAAGCGACTTTAATAAATTTAAGCTACTTTACGAATCTGTATTACGTGTTTATACGCGAGAGATTATTGTCTTCTGTTCCTTACTTTGCATTTATCCACACCTAGTTTCCTTGTTGACCGGCAGTCCTGTATTCAACGCAAAGGCAGCTTCCGGGTCAGCATAGAAGCTGCAGCTCTCTATTGTGGTGTTGTTTCCTTGTGATCCTTGCAGCCAGATCGCCTCTCCTCTCAGACTCGAAGCCAGCTAGTGCGTCTTTCCGTTTCCCTTTCCGTGATGAACTCTCACCTCCAACTCTTTTTTCCGAATAGCATTTTCGGGGTCCTATCCACCCCGAGCTCATCTCTGCTAATACGTGCTTGGTTTCCCCGCTTTTTCTATCTTCCCCAGGTCCTCCAATGGGGTTGGTGTCCCAACCCTTCCTCTCCAAAAGTTCAAACTTTGGGAGGGGCCACCCCTAGCAATCTTTTGGATCAACCACCTTGCTAACATCTGCTGACCTGGGGTTTTTCGCTGGATTGCAAAAATACTTTCAGACAAAGACTGCGCCTGTCAGGCTCCAAGTTATATGACTGTGTTTGTCTTGCCGGGGTTTTCCCAGGACGGGTGCCTTGCGAATACCTCAGGACTGTTCTCTATGGAATTTTCTATAAAATGTTTAATATTGTAAAATTAATTTATATGAACAAAAAATATACGACGAAATTTTATACGCCACACAATATATTTTAAAATTTTTAGTCACACACTATACGATTATTTGATTATAAAACGTAATAGAGCTATTTATTTCTCAATAAGCACAGTTGCATTGCTGAAAACAATTATTACTTTCTAACTGTTATTCATAATATTTATTTATTTTATTTTAACTTCGTTGCAAATTATTATAATTTTACATATTTATATGCTACGTTCTTATTTGTTTTACATTTTTATACTCCTTATGTATGTGTGTAGTTATATTATTTTTGTACCTTCTTCCTCTGTGTTTATTTTCCTGTGTATGTGATTTTCTTTTTTTTAATTTTTAATACTTCCTTTTGAATATTAGATACTGTTCACTTATATACAGCCTATTCAATGTGTCACAAATCGTATTCAGTTCGCCCCTTATACCTGATTCAGGTCGGGTTGAGCATCTCTATTAAAGTTAGCTAATCTCTTGTGGATTTTAATTTCATATGTAATCTTCCTTGTCCAAAAAATTTTTTAAGGTATTTATATTTCTTTCAGGAATATTGAGTGATTTGTCACCAAGTCATGTTCAGCGACAACGAACATTTTGTACGTCTGCAACAGAACATATCGTTAGTGTTCTTTAGTGTGAGTTTTCACAGAGTGCACGGGTTCCCCGGTGAAGCCCCGAAAAATTTGGTATATTCCTTTTACTAACAATTTGTCTTGCCTGTGTTTCACTGGTGGGAGGAAAGAGGCAATTTTATTATAACTCTTAAACTTTGGTTACATTACTTCATCTTTCAATTTTTTCTTTCGGATGCAGCATTTAATTACATTATTCCTGATTGACAATTTTTAACGTCTTATTATATAATAATATTCTGCTGTCCATATAACTACAAAACTACCCGATATTATTAGAATTAATCTATCAATGTACTGAAAAACGCAAAATGTGTCCATATCTTTCAAAGTAACAAATCAAATGTAATTTATGACGCTCTAGCTGAGCTACCACTTTCGTTCTCAGGACTTGTGCGGGCCACAAATAAAAAGTAATTTATTGATCAAAGCTAACAATTCGTATTACTTTGTTGTTATTGTTGTATTCAGTCCTAAGACTGGTCTGATGCAACCCTCCATGCTAACATATATTGCGCAAGCCTTTTCATTTTCTCATAAGTAACACAACCCACATCCTCCCTAATCTGCTTAGCATATTCTATCCTTCTGTTCTTACCCCACACGCTTCCCTCTAATGCTAATTTTACTAGACCCTCTGGCCTATTAATATATCCCTTCTCTTAGTCAACGTCATCCATGTTGTTCGCTTTTCCCCTATTCTGTTTAGAACTTCCTCGTTTGTGATTCTATCCACCCATCTGATTTTCAGCATTCGCCTATAGCACCACATTTCAAAGGTATTTGAGAAAGAATGAAATTAACGTATTAAATTTTTTTAGCTGTTCATGGACCTCATTCAATGACTCCTTAATTTTTGTTGTTAATAAACATTTGTCGGGTGCGAAGTGCAAAGTTAGCAATGTGTTTCTAAAACGACAAGAGGAGGGTTCTTACGGTAAGTTAAGAAGCATTTTATTGACGAATAATACCCTGGTGCTGATAATAAGGCTCTTAAAATATTTCATCAGAATAGCCAGTGCTTAACAAATAAAATAGACCTAATAGATTAAATAGAAAATGAGGTTATGTACTCTGTGTTAATTCTAACTGAACATGATTGCAAGAGTGAGGTGGTTTTTAAATATGGCTGTTGAAAATTATAACATAGTCAACTACTTCCTCCATGGCTCTACAGCCCATTGAGGGCCTGGGCCTACCGAGTCGACTGCAGACTATCATCTTGCATGACACATTCTGAATTTGGAGTGTCACGTGGTCAGCGTATCTTAATCCCGGTCTTCGCGACCATGACGGCACAAACATTCAAGCCCATGCCAGGATTGGAACCCGGGACCTCTGGGTTGTGAGGTAACAATGCCAGCCACTACACCACAAGGCGGTAGGCTGTCAACTCCTACAGTACAGTAAAAATAAAGGTGGTGATGTAGTATTGTATGCTAACAAAAATCTCAACACTAAAATACTATTGAATCTAGAAAAACTATCTAAGGATTTTGATTTTGAAGTAGCATGATGTTACGTTTACATATGCAACATTGTCCTTTTAGTAGTAGACATTTTCAGGTCTCCTATTAGGAATTCCTTGACATAGTGACAAATAATAGTGCCTACATTGTCATTACCTGGGGATCTAAAATAAATTGGGAAAAAACTGACAAACCAACAAATATTTTAAAAGATATACTAATCAAGTATCGTCACACTAACATTGTAACTGAACCAACTAGAATTACAAATGCAAGTAAATCTCGAATTGATTACATTGTTGCTATTTTTGAAGAGATTATAATAAGTTTAAAAATCATATATTTAGATTTATCCGACCATTTAGGTCCAGTGGCGGCCGGTGAATCAAAGCGTTAGTGGTGTCAGCAAATATAAATTTTACTGGAAATTAATTAAAATTTTGGACACATAGCGAAACGGGCTTGTTATATGTTTCATGTAGTGTATCAGTTAAATCCCCCATTTTTTCAAAGCCATATCACGAAGATTTCAAGTATAGTGTGTAACATGAAAAGTTACACTTAACAATGCAGGCCAGCTTGCGAGTTGCCATTGTTGAGGAACTGACGCAACAATGTGGTCTGGCGAGAGGAAGTGAGTCGTCATGGGGTAGTGGAAGGAGCAGGTTGTGTCGGCGGGACGACGAGAGAATGACCACGCCCTGCAGATATAATTTTTTCTCATGCTCTGATTGGAATTAAAACTATTAAAATCTATTTTTGGTATTTTTTATGGAAAATAGCTGGCGCCCTAAAAGAATTAGAAATCCTCGAATACGGAGGAACGCGGAATCCGCTACAAGTGTTTTTCAATACGGGCGGGTCGATGTTGAAATGGAATGAAACAAGCTGCGTGTGAGGTATTAACGAAACTCTTTATTTTATTTGAAAGACCTTTCAATTTTCAATCACGATACATAAAAATTAAGACACAATGGTAATGATTTATTTCTATCATTGTAGCGAAAAGTAGAGAAAGGTGCATCTCTGTAATGAAATCAGGCTGTGAGCAAGGATCGGAGACATCTCCTCATGAGCTACTGCACTCTAGCGACAAAACTACAAACTACGGAGCCAAGGTATTTTTGATTCCACTCCTGCCCATAAAGAACAAGCATAAACTTTAGTCTGCACGCCACTGAACGTGCCTATATGGACTTACCCGGTGCCAGTCTTCAAGTGGCTCAAGAGTACGTAAAAGCAACAACAGAGTGCATTCCAACTCGCGCGCTTCTTTAAATGGAATGTACTCATCCCTCTGCTAAGAGCCAGTCACCTAGATAAAAGTCACAAAACTACAATCATAAATTCCATGCTAAGACCTCTACTTTCCTACGGCTGCCAGATCACAGTCACACATTTCCACCCTCCAAAGATTACAAAACCTCTGTTTAAGATAGGCACTTGACATAACAGGAAGATACAAAATAGTTGGCATTCACTACGTGGCCAAATTAAATGTCATAAACGAAGAAATCTGCAGACTGACCAAAAGATTCTTTAATAGGCTTCAAACCGTCATAAAGCGGTACCCTTACCTAAAGTCTCTAGATAAACCAGAGCATCATCACATAATTTTTCTTAGATCCATGTAGGGGTTTTTCATTCCGAACAGTTCGGAAGACAACCGCAAGCGTAATGGTTGTATGATAGTATAAGCAAAGAAGACGCTAAGAGGAAAAATCCAGTTGATAATGGCTATGGCCGAAACGTTCTGAGAATAAATACATTGAGACAACTTTTCTGTGGTTTTATTCACACTAAAAGATAAGGTATTAGGAAGTTTTTAGACTTGATAAAGGTATTTGACATGGTAAACCTTGAAAATCTATGAAAAAAAACTGGAAGCATATGGAATCTCAGCTGTTGTGTTATTTTATTTAATATAAAAACTTTCATCATAAGATTTTTAGTTGGTACAATAATTGTCTCAGTATATACAAGATTAAAATAATGTGTTACAGGATTATAAGCGTATATAATTAACTTGTTGATGTGGAGGTAGGTTAATCCAAATGAATGAGGATTTTTTGTGTCTGTCTGAGAGGCATATGACGTGGGTGGATGAGGCTTGACTTGTGGTAAACTGGTTAATGGAGAATATATGAGGATGTGGTCTGCGGGCATGATGGTAAGGTGGGTTAGGATGTGCCTGAGTGTTCAGGGGGAAGGATGAGGGTCGATTGGGAGTTTTCTTTTGAGACGACGGATGCGTAGAGATAGGGGGAGGATTGTCATGGAATTGCTCGATCGTGGGGATTGGATGGTTGAGGGCGCTTGGTGTTGCGTTAAAGCTTGTTTCAATACTTCTTTGTATACAATTCCTTAAACTTTGAATTAAACAATTGATGACCTTTTACAGACCTTTATTATAAAATTTACTTGTAACAACGTTTCGGCATGTTTTTATGCCTTCTTCAGGTTTTTTCCTCCATGTTGAGGATAATTTACAGAAAATCCAATGGCGTTGGAAAAACCTCACACATTCTTCGGTCTTGTGTTCATATTCTAAAGGTCATCAATTGTTTAATTATATACAACAGACGTTAAATTTAATCTTTAAACTTTTGTTTACTAACAATTCGTTAGTTCATCTCGCGATTCAATAGCGCGTCTAAAGTTTTCAAATAAATTTGATCTTTAAAGTAGTAAAATGGCTCAATGATCTGGATGAATAGCAATGTCTGTAGCATCTAGTTTATTTTGTAAATGATTGAGGGATATTAATTAATGAATTTAATAATTATGGTCTAATATGTACATTTATTAACTGTAAACACAATACTTTTAAAATGGGTGCGGCGTGAATATATCATGTACAAAAATAAAGTTTTGAAAGGCGATTATATTAAAGTTCTCAGGGTAATTATTGTTTGGGTGACCACATGTAGCATATTTTCCGTTCGTTGACGAACCTGAGTTGTTTGCATGAGCGCCTTGCTGTAGATGTCGCTGTAACTTCCTTGTTGTGGAACTTGAAACGGCCGGTAGACAATAGCACAAAGTCGTGCTGCCGGAATTGAGTAAACTCAGCTTTTTCCTCATTCTTCCCTCGTTGTTAAAACCTTTCTTCGCTGCTTCCTCGGCTGATAAAAACATGGTATACCTCTCCGCTGCCTCCTCTGAGGGGTCAGACCGTAATTTATTCTGTCTTCCTCCACTTGTTAATGTCTCACCCTACTCTCTACTTCCTCCAATCATCAAACACGTCTTACACTCTCCTCCACCTATCAATCCTCACATCATACTTTATACTGCCAATCTGTCTAATTCTTTCTCCACCATCAGTCTGCTCTCGCCACCAATCTCCTCTCTCTACCACTCTGATCTCGCCACCACTCTGCTGCCAATCTCTTCAAAAATGTCTCCGCTTGCCTCTTTAAAATTCGTCCCCACTTATGCAACACCTATCACTAAGGTGGCAGGAATGGATATTCTCCAATAATATCCCTTGTTACATTTGGGGAACACACGCCATCCGGTCACAAAATTCTCAAACAGATTAGGAAATTACGAAACCGGCGACGAGGTGTCTGAGCTTTATAGCCCAAGTGTGAGCCGCTGTCTCTTTGTATTGATTCCGAGCCACCAAGTCGGCGCGCGGAGAAACCCCTTCTTTCTGACCAGCGACATATTCATGCCGAAATATTTATGCAATTTAAATTTCCATAAATAGTAAAAAATTGGACCGGGTTCTACTGCGCTACAATTTGCTGTATCGAAAAACTCGTTTAGGTAACATAAAATAACATAATATTCATATCCCGTCGATCCTTCAGTGAAGCAATGCTTCGAGGATATGTAACGAGTCAAATATTTTTACACGAATTTATTACATTATTATTTGGATAATCTTATATCTAGTTTTATATCAATAATTACATAATTTCTTAAATTCCTTTACAGGAAGAAAGTGGCTAGTTCAGTTTTAACTTGGTTGGCTTGATTTCCGAGCTGTTTAATGTGTGTTTGGGTGGGGGGCTTGTTGTTCCCTTATAGTGTACAGAGTTTTGGTTTATTCTTAGTCTCTTACATTTTATATATAATAGTTGTTTTTATTCCTGGTGTTAATTCTGTGCACATCTGCGATAGTAGTGTATAACATTTTATTGTTAATCACAAAGAGCATTAGTGAGAGAATGTACTGACTTGTGAAGGTAAGTATCACTAATTTTTTTAATGTCCTCGACAATATGTTCTTGAATTGACTTGACTTTTTTGAAATATAAATAATTGGTAAATTATTCGCAACCTTATGAGATTTACAAAATTAATTGCGGTGCGTCCCACTGCCAAAAATGTTATATAGGTCAAACGAAGCGTGCGTTGCGAACTAGACTTAAGCAACATAAGAACAACTACAAAACGTCGATCCATAATGTAGTCACCACACATAGGCTCCAGGAGAAACACGAATTTGACTGGGAAAAGGTTGAAATTCTCGATTTTGAACAAAATATAAATCTTACAGAATAAGAAGCTGTGGAAAGTTTCTTTAATAGTTGATTAATATGTTCTTTCCAATTCAGTTTATTGTCTACAGAAAGACTTAAAAATTTAGCATACATAGTTTCGTGTATTTCCTTATTATTATTTGCCAGATTTACAGATTGTAAGGATGCGTTGGTTGTTTGGAATGGCATAAAATTTCTTTTAATAAAATTAAGTGATAGACCATTCACAGAAACTCATGGAAGCATTTGATTTATTACATTATTAGCTGCTTCATTTAGTGTGTCCTTGTTACTTATTAAAATGCTTGTATTATCTGCAAACAATACAGTTTTTGAAAGTGTATCTAATATTTTGAGCAGATCATTTATGTAGATTAGAAATAATAGAGGACTCAACACTGAGCCCTGTGGAACTCCCACGCGTATTTCTGCCCGTTCAGAATGAAACTTGTTAACATCTTTCAATACTACTCTTTGTTTCATATTAGCTCAATACGACTAAAACCAAGAAAAAGACATTCCTGTTATTCGATAGTATTTAATTTTCTATAGTTTTGGGCTACACAATCAAAAGCTTTGAGTAATCACAGAAAATTGCTAAAGGATATCGCTTTGCATTTAATTCTTCTACAATTTCATCATTTAAGAGTGTAGATAGCTGTTTCTGTATAATTACCTTTCCTAAAAACGAACTCACAATTACTGAGTAAATTATTTTTATTGAGGCCAATGTAGAATCTGTTATAAACAGCTCTCTCAAATATTTGAGAGATAAGAGGTAAAAGTTAAATTGGACGATTGTTACACAAAAGTCATCCGTACTTCCTTTCTGCTTTCTCAAATTTCTTGTATAAAAAAGTCTGCTCTTTCCAAAGGTGTCGACCAATAGTAGAGCAGAGGTGATAGCCTTATTGAAAAATGACTAAAAAGTGCTAAATTTTTAATTTTTTACTTAGAATGAAGGTCAATAAAAACAGAACTATTAACTTACTTTCTCTTCATGAATTAGGCTATTGCTGTTCCGACCTCAATCTTCATTCCATCTCTTTCTAGGACGACCAACATCCCTTTTTCCAACAGAATGGTATTGAAGGGCAAGCTTTCGTCTTCTATTGTCATCCATTCTGAGAACGTGGCTTTTCCAATTTGCTCTATTTTGGTAAATTCTATCATTCAGTGTGAATATATCTAGCTGCTTCCTTATTTATTCATTTCTTATTTTATCGCTCCGCGAGTATCCTTTCACAGATCTAAGAAATCTCATTTCCGATTGTATCTTACTCCTATATTTTTTTTTATTCACCCATGTTTCACCTCCATATAACATCCTTGTCGTACTCCTTGATTTATTAGTACTTCTTAAGTCAACTTATGTCCCAAATCTAGCACAATTTCTGTTCTACTGTATATATTTCTTATAACTTTGATAAGATGTTTTGGGTATCAATTTACTTCCATTATATTTATTAATTGCTTCCTGTTTATTTTATCGAATGCCTTTTCGTAATCCACGAAGGCAATATAAGTGCTTAGATTAAATTCTCTTCTTTTCTCTAATATTTGATTGAGACTAAATATATTATCTATACAGGATCTGCCTTTCCTGAATCCATTTTGTTCTTCTAATAAAAGATTGTGTGCAATAACCTTAAGCCGATTATTTATTATTTTAGCATATATTTTATACCCTACATTTAACAGACTTATACCTCGGTAGTTATTACAAGAATTCCTATTTCCTTTCTTAAAAATTGAGATTACTTTAGCTTTCTTCCATCCTTCAGGTATAGTCCTCCTTGTCCAATAAACATTAATTAGACGTAAGTATCTAAGTTTAAGAATCAATCCTCCATATTACTATTTACTCATAATCAATAATACTGATGCAGTATGATGACAACTAGGTTGGTGGCTAGCAGACTAAAACCAAGGTTCCAGCTACTCCTGCCTTGTAGTAATTGATGGTTACCGTATGACCTACATTTTTCGCGGCAAATTTTATAAGGCATTTTCGGCCGGAATAGCATAAGGGGTAACAATTTATAAGCTATACCAAAAGTTTTGCTAGATTAGGGTTTACCAAACTGTGTTTCGCGGGGCCTGAATAGGTGTTCCGCAAACATTTGGAGTGATTCTCTTTATACTATGGATTAAAATATCATGTTATAATATCACTTAATCAGTTCGTATGACGAAACCTCTGTTTGAATCGAACGGGAGAAAATCGAATCACAACGTTGCGAAACAAAGGAACCCTAATCCTTGTACAATAGGAAACATGAGTAACAATGAACAAGTGAGGACGTTTTCAGTCAACCAGAATCCTGTACGAGTGAGACAGAGATTGGCATAGCCCACAACATTATACAGTTAATATTTTATTTATCTTGACAATGAGCAGCTTTGACCAAAAAGTAAACCAACCTTGCACACCTTCGTTGGTGGAATTTAATTCAATAGCGCATAATTGCAGTCTGTGCAGCGGTTGTCAACGGGAGGTCCACAGGAAAATTTTAGTGGCCACTTCAATCCAAATTATTTAAAATTTTGTGCGATAACATGGTTAGTGAACACAAAACACTATTATTAAATATTGAAGTGAGATCACTACCCATAGGAAAAGCACTATTATGACTTTTTGAACTTCTAAATCAGTTGTTGGTCTTCTTGAAGGCACAAAATAATTCATGACAACATTTTGTTGAAATTTTACCAAATCCTTTACGATTTATGAAACTCGCATATCTAGCAGATATTTTTAAAAAGTGCAAGAATGTATTATAAATTTTAATACAAGAGAAAAAATGGAATCTTTTGATTAAAAAATACAATATTGGATTTCATGAGTTGAATCTAACGTTCTTAATTGATTTCCTGACATTCACGAATGTTTGAATGGATTAAATTTTAAAGTAGGTGTATAAGTTTCCAAAATGTTATTAGAACATCTATATATAACTTGAAATCAATTCTTTTGGAATATTTTCTGAAAACTACTAAGGACGATTCCTGGGTTCAGAATATTTTTTCTGTGACAGCTAAACCTGTAGGTTTAGGTGCAAGTGACTATGAAAATCTAATTGATTTCATCAGTGGAAGAGAAATACAATGATCAGTCTTATATGATTACTGGACTAGTTCAAGAGAGTAGGCCAATATTTCAAAACATGCTATTATTGTTTTACTTACGTTTCCTACAACCTATTTATGCGAGGCTGGAATTTATTATGTGTTGTAATGAAGTCAAGTGCAGAAACACGCTCGACGCCACACCAGATATTACAATTCAATTTACAAATATTGGGCCTGATATCAATAAGAAATGCAATTCAAGGATCCAAAATCATCAAAGTCACTAAGTACTTTATTTATTTACATATTTGTATTATATGACAGGTCTATATTTAAAAATAATTACTAAATTAAATCTTGTTTTACTTTTTACGACTAGCAATCCTAAAAAATATCAGATTTTCTGAATAACATACAGTATTTTAAAGAATATAACATAACAGGTAATTAGCCAGCGTCAGAAGTAAACTGTAAATAGTATGATAATTGTAAATACAGCTGTTTGTGCTTTTGTATTGTTTTTATGGAAGAATAAGGCTCTGTGACGAATTAATAAAAAGTTTCAAATAAATTACGAAGACTTATTAAAGTGGTTTTAATAAGAACAGTTCAATATAATATAATTTAAATACATTAATAATACCTTAATTAATTAAACATGATAAACTAAGAAAACTATTTTAATAACAACATGGAATATAATTGTGTTTTTATTGTTGAACTTAACATAATGTAAATTTTAAATCCTGTAGTGAAATATGTTCGATTGTCTTCACAAATAAAATTAAAATAGCAAACAGATAAAATGCAAGAAATTATTTCCCTGAACTTTTTTAGGAAATAATTAGAGCTTAATTAGTTGACAATTAGAAGATGAATTCTTGGATGCCTTGTTAATAGTACGCCGAATTCCAGGGGACTAATTTTCTTCTATATATATTTAATTGACATCCTTTTCATTTTATGTAATACAGGTAATTGGTCCTTTTGGATGATTAAATAGGACATGTACATTTTTTTTAATCACGTGGGTGGGTGAGTTTGGTAGAGCACAACTGACTATTATAAACGGTATAACGTTTGCGTGTTGAAGTTCATTTTCAGATGATGATGATCAATACTAATATTTTAAAACATTTAAAGAATATAATTACTTTAACTTCCAGGATTCTATTTCTTGTATTTCCTAAGTTTTCATCAAAACTCTAAGAATATTTTCTTAGTAAAAAATAAACAGTTCCTGAAGGTTCAGGCATCTTTATAAGGTAGCTGTAAACTAAATCTTGTCAGGCATCAATTTGTACTACGTCCATTGCCATCACCATCACAAGCACTTTCCACATGACTCGTCTTTCCGGTCGTCATTCATGCTCGATACGGCATGCAAGGACTACCAGAAGCTACTGCAACCCACAATTCTCTCCGCCATAAAGGAGGCAGGAGACTTTCACCTGCTCAACACTCCACAATTATACACTACGCGAGGTGATATACCAAGCCAAGAATGCGCAAACTGGAATCCAGCATGTCGGAAAGAATACGTTGCTTGTATCCCTGGAAGTAAATACGCCTTCAACAGCATGGATTGGCAAATGCGGATAATGCAATCGACCCGAGAACGTACTACCTCTAAGAAGATGACCGCTGGGACCGCTCAAGGATCTTTCTGTAACCGGACCTTTTGCAAGCTACGTTTGATAGCCTCTTCAAGATCAACATGGCAGAAGGGCCGAGGCTCGTTGGCTACGCAGACGATGTGGCTGTGCTCATAACCGCCTGTGACCTGGGGATAGCTCAGTTCAAAACGAGACGAGTCTACCTTGTAATGAGTGTATGTGGCAATCGCCATTTTATTTCGTCACTAAGTGAAGAATTCCCCATATTGGAGACACTCAGTACAAGTAAACCCCAAGGCGCCAGGGAGGCGAGACATCGGAATACCGAACGTGCAAAAATCACCGTTTGGCGACTTAAAAATCTGGTACCTGAGTCCAGTATCTTGACCCCGTGAATTTTGGAAGGCACGTCAATTTACTGAAACTAGGGAGAGAAACCGCTGGCCAAGTTGGACTTTAATTGGAGGCTGAGGTTCAGGTGATCCGCCATGCATCTCATGGTGGGGTGAATGAACGAGATGACCTGCGAGGATGGATGGGAGAAATTTCAGCAGTTTGGCATGGAGATTTGAAGAAGGAAGAAGTCTGGAGGGTGCGTGGTGTTTGATCTACGGCATGGGAGTCGGACATGAAGGAGGAAGAAGTTGGGATGACGTGGAATAGAAGTTGAGGCAGTCGGGAATGAAATTTGGAAGTAGGAAGTAGAAGATAGACGGCAGAAAGCAGAAAGAGTCCCGTCTACGCAATCCAGGGCCCAGAATTCCTAGAAAGAAGACCAGGTACCGAGGGCAGAATTCACCTCTGGAGGTAGTCGCTTGACGAACACGGTAGCTGTCTGAATTACGAAAAGTGAGTAAGAAGCCGCCGTTTCACAAGGGAAAAACAGGTGCGTGTCTGTGCCACTGTCTGCGGTGTGTCATGATTACCGTTCTGCTACAAAAAACACCCACAAACTGACCATTATGAGATTGATTATAAGCTGAACAAATCGTGGTAAGTTTATAAATTGGATCCTATATTTTATAATTTTTGTTTTCTGTGAAAAAATTTAATTGGTTTTTTATTTAATCTAACCAAATAATTTATTATATTTAAATTCAAATCCAACCCCCTAGTTAATTATAGCCTACAGGTGAAATATAAAAGACTGATGCTGGCATATTCGAAAACAAATCGTGATGCTTACAAAAAATAACGAATTAACAACATTGTGAGATTTCATGAGGGGGAAGCTGCATTACAGTCAACATCGCACCTTAAATAGCTAGGCGTGATCGTGGACACAAGCTGAGCTTCAGGCCACACATCTAGAGAGTGGCTGATAAAAGGCAGCTGCAGTGAGCAGGCTCATTGCTAAAGCCGGGTTTTATACGCAGCGTGAACTGTTCGACAATTCCACGTCGACAGGAGCGTGCTTTGTACAACGCCGCCTAATATTGTTTTCTTAGGGAACGCATTATGTTTTGTCGCATACTCTGCCTGAACCTTTGTGAGGCTGAGTAGTTTAGGAGAGAATGAAATTAAAGCATTATAATTTTTGTTATTAAATAAACATTATTGTGTGAGAATGAAGAGGAAAAAATACTGCAAAGTTACGAAAGTAGAAATCCTATCAGCTATGTTTTTAAAAAAACGACAAGAGGAGGATGTTTACAAAATATTAAGAAGCATTTATTTGACGAAGAAGAGAAGTTTCGAAGTTATTTTAGATTTACCGCAAGCAATTTGGTTTGATTTTGAATGGCATCAAAGAGGACCTGCAAACTAATCCCAGAAATCGAGGCACGGCAAGTCCTTCTGAAAAACTGGATGTTATTTGAAGGTACAAGAAATAAAATTTTTAATAATTTCGTACGTTTAGTTCATTTTTAAAGATAGCATTATTGAACAAATAAAAATTAAATTTTTTATCGTCATCAACTTGGCAAAAATCACATGATTTTTTTTGTTTAATTACACTATAGAGAACATCGGAGAGTTGTGATAATAATTTGCAGGAGAAGTGTGGTGTGCGAAGAATACATTTAAGAATTATTGCAATTAGGAAGGCCTAATAAGGAACCGAAAGAGATGCATGGGTAGGAATTGTAGCATATTTTTCAGCAGCTCCTGTTTTCTGGAGCTAGGAGCTTCTCTCAGTCTCAACAATTCACTCTACATATTGTTGCTCAAACTTCTCTATCTCACTTGGCATATGAACCACTACCAGATAACCCGGTGGCTTGTAACTTTGTGGTCTCATAAGGCGCTGTGGGAGTTTTCTCGGAGGCGCTTCACGCCAGAGTGACTGCGGGGCTCACCTGATTATGTCGGGAATGCCTCGCAATCTCTCTGGTTTTTTTATCAAAGTTTTCACATGCCGAGACACCTTCACCTATTTTAAGAGGTATATGTACTGGGGTCGAAGACCTTGGGCATATGGCAATTGTTGTCCGCTGATCCCATTGGATCAGTCGGCCAACTGCTTCCTGAAACTGGTGGAGACATGGAGAAGGGAATGCTGCGACCCCACAGCAAACTCTTCTCCCGTCATTCGGAAGGGCGTGAGGTTAGAACCCAATGCTCAACCTACCTGATGCAGGTTTTCTAGGGTTTTCCCAGCATCTCTTTAGATGAAACACCGGGTAGGATTCTTAAACCATTGCCCGGGGGCCCTAGTCAACCCTTGGCTATCTTGCTCTTCCTTCCGCATCCCCCTTTTCAATTCTCTTCCTATGCTATTAAAGGGGAGTTGCCTGTTTCAGGATCACCCTCATGTAGACTGTTAATCCCCCCCACAAAAAAACTTTGTGGTCTCTAAATGCCAAGTAACGTTAGTGTAGACCGACAGCAAATATTTTGACGGAAACATCAATAAATTTGCAGCAGTAAAGGCTAGAAAAATTTCTTTTTCATGTTGATTATAATATTTAAAGCGCTACAGGTGGAACTATTTTTATTCTGCAGGTGTTCCATGTCAAAACAATTTCCAAGTTTTCTTTCGGTTACCATTGTGGTTGAAATATTTTCACCGTCAGAGCAGTGCTCTTAAAAAAAATCTACGTAATCCCCTTCCCTACATTTTAATAATTCTTTAAACGAGCCATTGAAATTTTTTATAGCGTGTGATATTACTTACGTATTGCTAAATTTTCTATTTTTATTTTACCAAAGGGCGTATTGCAACGGGTTCACAAGAAGTTTCTACGGGTTCATTGGGACATATATCTGTTGTAAGTATGTCATTCCTTCTGTCTTGTTGGGTATCTTTGAGACTGGTTAGTATACTTTCAGGAATTGTTGAAATATTGGAATAGGTATCGAAAAATTATAGTCTGGCCGCTAACAGCTTAGATACTGTGCTTAGAGACCTCCTCAGTTATTTAACTAAAATAATAAGAAACTTTCTTTTGCTTCCAGAATGTATCCGGGGCCGAAATTAGTGAAAATATCATTTACGCCTCGGACGTTGCAGTAGCAACAAAAACTTATTCTATTATTTTATTTAAATAACTGATGAGGTCCCTAAAATTAGGGGACGGAACACATTCTAATTAAATTTTCACATTGCTGATTTTGGCCACACTTTGCTTTTTAGTTACAATATTAAGTCAGATAATACAATTGTGGTGACTCATGACCCCTACATTGAAGCGGTAAAGCAAAATTAATTTAGTTTTTGGTATTTGCGTACAGCGTTCGTCGCCGTTTACAACATTATTTATTGCATGGAGTGCATGGTATTTGGACAGTTGGTCCCGGGAGCTGTCCTGAGAAAGACGGGAAGAGAGAGCAGTGGCTGAAGAAGCAACATGTGTAAAAGTTAAATTCTGCATGTATCGAGAAAGAAGATTCGTTTGATGGGAGTACGGAAAACAAACGATAACATTTGATGGAGATTTAATCTGAAGAAGCTAGAGGATCTAGAAGACGTGTCCAGCAAAGGAACATCTGGTAACGGCAAGTGAAGTACGACGTCACCACGCAGAGCATCTGGTAACGGCATTTTTACCCGGTTTTTTCAATTAAACCATTCTCGTTGATTCGCGGTTGTTTTTTATTTCACTTATATCGTTTGTCACCCGCGTTCCCGGGAGCAGCCGTTTAGGAGCTGCATAGATTCTTTTTGCTTTACCGACTGAGCCAATTTGATAATATATTTTACTCGCAAATTAATATTTTTACTAAAACTTAATTTGAGTTATATTTCTTTTATAAATTTTATATTGTAATACCACGATTTCGATTTTTATTATCATCATAATTAAATGCAATATATTCAAATTAAATATACTCTTTTTATTATTTAACAATTCCTTGTTATAATAATATAATTTGTTGGTGTAAACATGAAGTAAACACCACACAATGAATTCATTTCTAATAATAAAATTAGTTAATATTAGGATTTTTGTATCAACTTTTTATATTTTAATCTCATTTAGACATGCTTTTATTTTTCCGCGGTTATAAACAACGTATTTATATTAAAACATCTTGCAGTTTTTGATTGTTTTAATCGTTGAAATGCGTGACTTTACTGCGGAATGGATGACAACTAGTCAATAGGAATTTGTAGCAAGACAAGAAAATTACTGTTGCAGCAGAAGCAGTAATAACATTCTCATCATACTCCATGTCAAACAAAATTTTCTGACGTCAAGTTTAAAATAAATAAAAGGGCGGCCAATAAGTCAGTAATTAATTTTATTACTATTTAATTAATTCAAATACAATGCTTCATCCAACTTTGTGTACTTCTTCAGATAATTATTAAATGGAAGTTCTAGTTACATGAGATGTATCTGGTGTCACGATGGTTACGCTCGAAATGATGAAACGTAGTATTTGTATTAACTAAAAAGTAATAAAATTAATTGCTGACTGATTGACCGTCTTTTTATTTATCGTCCGTTTTATCTTGTATATGACATTCCCACCTAAGATGATATTGAACCTACGTTTGAATCGAAAATATTGGAACAAACATTCATTCTACCGTGTAGCAAGGCTCTACTAATCGTCGATATTGGACTCAAATATTACAGGCAAACATTTGAGTGAAACGTTCCCAGCATCGTGTGGCGCCGGCTTAACATGCGCAAAGTTTCGGAGCCCGAGGTACTCCTGGTAATAGAGAAACAGGAGACCTGGTGTGATCGCGGATTCCTTAGATCACATTGCGCCAAACGGGAGGCGCGTACCCGATGCCTGGAGCGCTGACAGAAACGCTGGGAAGAGGACTCGAGAAGAAGGTGGACCTTGATTGGGCGTCGTCATGGCTCAGTTTCTTACTGTGCATTGTCTCTTTAGATCGTATCTTTTCAAGATCGGAAAGACGGACAGCCCAAACTGCCTGTACTGCGCGCGTCCAAATCGATGACACACATTCTTCCAGTGCGTTAAGTGCAAAAGGAATGTGGAAGTAGAGGACTTGAGGTCAGTGGTAACTACATTAATTTTAATGTCCTTTCAAGGATTGCGAGCGACTTTTAATCTCTTGACACAGGAGCACATAACTAAGACGTACTATACGTTTATTAATAAATAATTTTGTTCATTTTTGTCACGGTTTATGTTACGATAGGTTTCATAAGTAGTTTTTTAATTAGCATACTAAATAGCGTTAGGAAAAATATATTTTATAAATAGTGTTGAAGACTGACTGTCGCGGATACCAGGGTGATTATTTCGTCTTGGAGAAAGGGTTCTTTGTGGATATAGTGGGTGTGAGTCCCACACTACCCAGAAGCGGGTGTCCATTGGGATTTCCACAGACGTCCCTCGAGAAATAAGACACGAAGAAAGAAAGTTTCCACACTATGTCAGGTCCAAACCTGCCTTAAATGTAATAGAACAACACCTTATTCACGCTTATCTTCTTCTTCTTCCATTGATTCAACAGAGCCTCTTGAGGGCCTAGGCCTACGGGAGGGGCTGCGGACTGTCATCTGGCGATTCACGCTTATCTGTCGTGTGTAAATCACTAATTTCTGATTTCGCAAATGTTTATACCAGCTTTTAGTTGAAGCTTGAGGTTTAAATGTATATCGACGTTTCCTGTATGAAATTCTTAGATTTTTATCTGGTCTGTTGAAGCTAAAACTTTTAAGAAATTGAAAAACTGAATATTTAAATTGGTGTAGCATGTAAAGATTACAATAGGTACCATTAATAATGTGCTTAAAATATTTTATCTAAAAGCAGTAAAAAAACTGAGGACTGCAAACTGGTTCTTTTGGAAGAATAATTTAAAATTTTTATAATTTGAAAACGGTAATTTTGTGTGTCCTCACAGTACTTGTAAACATGTTATTAGATATGTAAGTAACAGTGAGATGTATCGGCCAGAACGTACTGAGCTCAATTCAGTTTAATTGAAAATGATAGGAAAAACCAATCCCGAGTAAATAAGAAAATCTATGTACCTAAAAACGCAAGAGTAAGGAACAAAAATAACGGCAATTTTTTTAATAAATCCAGCAATAAATTAGTTTATAATTACGAAGCCTAAGGGAATTCACAAGACATATAAGACGGTCAGGCAACCAATTAATGGTTTTCTGGCCACTTTATATGGATTGACGTTTATTGGTCGATCGCTTAATTCCGACTCTGTAAATAATATTAATTAGTTATACAAATTAAACTCTAATATTCCCATTCAGAACGGTGGAGATCACAAATAATATTTGTCTTGCCAACAATTAGTTTTTCAAAACTGATCTTTGCTTTAATAGTTTTGGCAAGTCTTGTAAAGGTCACTTTTACACCAAGCAATGCCTGAAAAGTGTCAACACGCATTTTAGGCTCATCTGGTATCCAGAGTAAGTTTATTTACGTTAAAACTCTTTCTAATTTTTCTATCGACATTTCCACCGCCGTTTTCAAGTTCTCATTTAACATGAATTTACCTTTAAAGTAGAAAACACTTGCTTCATTTGTCTGTCATAGGCACAGAGCTTTCTCCCCGCTTTAACATTTTCTGTGATGTAAATTCACTTCGTCAAACTGTTCATCAACGTTTACTTGAAAATTGATACTCTTACTTGTCATTGATTTTTGAATTCTTCTCTTTCTGGGACAGATTGGGGCGTCAAAACCCAAACCAATTATTCTCTTTTCAAACATCCTTTAACTTTGTAACGATCCCTTCTGAAGAGTCCACCAAAGTTAGTGTAAATGTTATCTGCAGACGACGCTACAATCTTCTGACATGTCCTTTTTTGGTAAGCACTCAAATACTGGCTAAGAAACAATTTCAGCTGTTTCTCCAGGAATTTTCGCAAAACCGCGAAATTTATTTTGCAGCGGCTTAGCAGCTTCAACTTGGAAATGTTTTACAGATATGAAGCATTTTCATGTGGTATGGATTCTAACTACGTAATTCTGACACAAAACGTCATTGTTTTTTTATTCGCCGATTAACTAGTCCTGTGGCCTATTTCGGCAAACAGTGTTTTGATATGCTTCACATTTAGTTCTAGTATAGGGATACTTCGTACTGTCGACTTCCTTCAGCTGACGACTTGTGCAAAACCGTTGAATCAACCGCCTCTGAAGGGTATTAGAAGCCGCAGGTCAGTTAGGATTATAAATATTTCGGGGGCAAAAGCTTAAATCTTAACATTTTGACACGTCTGAACTTTTCCAGAAAAATAACCTGGAGCGTGAGGTTTCACGACTTTGAAGAAATTCATGTGAACTCCGTATTTGGAACTCGGTAAATGCAAAATGAATTTCTATTAGATAAGGTCGTCGGTAATTCGGAACTAGAGGTGAGATCCGAGGATCCGAGATTGGTAGAAAATAATGAGAAAGTCAGTTGTTAAAACCTCCCGACAAACCGTTGCGTCAAGCTTTCTTGGGGAATTTGCGAGACATGCAGAAATAGGTGGTTTTGAGAACAGACTTATGATTAGGGATGAATCCACTTTTATAAAATCGTCATGATTCACGATTTTGGGACAAGTAAATTCCACATAGTGTAATTGAACATCAGCTATGTGTTTGGTTCTTTCTTCTTCGTAGGAACTTCAATTAATGGGTGTATTTACCGAGATATGAGAGTGGTTGGTACCTCTATTAGAGAAAGAGGCTTCCAGCTTCATTCTGCACCCAGAAGGAGCTTCATGATATTGACATATAAACGTACGTCAGTACCTTAACGGATAGTCTACTACATCGCTGGATAAGACGTGCTGGAACAAATGATGTGCCATTGCTTTGTTGGTCACTGAAATCCCCAGATATAACCCCTTGCTATTTTTTTCATTTTGTTAAAGAGAAAGTGCACGTGTCCACATTGCCCTAGGATTTACAGCAACTGAACCAGTGGATAAGTACTCGAAACATTAACAAAGAATATTCTATAGGGACTGAGGCACCACATAAATATTTGCCCTGTCATCGGAGGGATACACACAGAACATCTATAGAAACTTAGATAACTGTAATTTCACTGAAAATCTGATTTATCAAAAAAAAATAATTACAACGTTCAAGGTATACTTCATTATTGTCCACAAATCCAAACAAATGAATATTTTCTTTAATACAATGAGATCGACGATATCCATCCGAAACGATAGAAGAGAGTTTGTAAATGTATAGCTCTTATATTAATTTTCTTCGGTTA
The DNA here is from genome assembly GCA_034510155.1 of Eucriotettix oculatus. NCBI lineage: Eukaryota > Metazoa > Arthropoda > Insecta > Orthoptera > Tetrigidae > Eucriotettix > Eucriotettix oculatus. The sequence continues at coordinate 257,526,418 of CM067376.1, forward strand.
GAACTTTCATAAATTCTTTAGAATTTTATTGTTCCCCGTGTTTGTCATGTGCCATAATTGGTAGTTCGTTAGAAGTGCAAATGTGCTACGATTATTGCATTATAAATTATGTTTTTACCTCATACACTTAATTTCTTACTCTCCCTGAACAATTAGCCTATTTTTTACACATTTCATCAATATGATTATAAAAAGTAAACATGGTATTTACCACTATTGCCAAACATTTTATTTTCTCTGTGATTTCAACTATGCTATTCTAAATCGCATTTATAATATTTTGTTTAACCATTTATTTTCCTATTACCAATAATTAAACTTTTCTTTTGTTATTGTTGAATTTAAGTTTACTTTTATTTTCATTAAGGCGTTTTGATAAAAAAATTTAAAATCATCATTTACTGTTGTTTGCCCTTGATATGGATTGTTACCAGAGTAATATTTTACCAACAGCAAAGATGTGATAATTAGAGTTTGTCAAAAAATTATCCCGGTCATTAGTGTAAAGATGAAATAATACTGCCTTGCGTCACTGCATGTTGGAATTTGACCCTTTGCTTTCACCAGATAATCTGTAAACCAGTTCAATATAGTGCCATAGTTGGATCTGATGTGCTGATATTATTGTCATTGCGATTTCTTTTCCTTTCTCGGAACGAATTTCCTCTCAGTAGAATTACGTCTTTAACCTCTTAGTGAAAGCTGTTGTGCGACTTCACGTAAGAAAAGAGAAAGTTGGGAAATGATGTGCAATTCTGCGGGAAGCTGTAAGCATCCAAACAATGGAATATTTTCTTTAATACAATGATATCGACGATATCCATCCGGACAACAGAAGAGAGTTTGTAAACGTATAGCTGTTATATTAATTTTCTTTTGTTATAATTCTCATAAATTCTTTAGTACAATTTTCCTCACTATCGCAGAAATTTTACAAATACCAATATATTTTCTTAGTTGTTATAAGACCTTCATAATTGTCTCCTTTAGTTTTTACGTTTCTACATCATTAAGCGTCATAATTGCAATATTCGGATATGACCTGGATTAATTTTACTTACGATAACTTGTACAGGAATTTTTATACTTGTCACTAGCTTCAACTATTTTAAAGCGCAAACAATTATATTCATTTCTTCCATCAATTTATTAACAATAATATCAACTCATGTAAGAAATGTGTGTTATGACTTTTTATACCCATGCCACCGTTGATCACGCAGCGGCATCGAGATAAGTCGTGAGACTGGCAACTCCCCTTTAGTAGCATAGGAAGGGAATAGAAAAGGGAAGGGGGAGGTGTGGAAAGTAGAGAAAGGTAGCCAAAGTTGACTAGGGCCCCCGGGCTAATTATTGCATGTTCAAAGAATATTAAAATATTTTCCATATAAGTACATTTCTCTTGAAATTGATTGTGTTATTCTAAACTCAAAATTTTGTTAAAATCCGGAAAACATATTAAACTATTTAAAAATCTGTTAGAAAATTTAGGTCTCTTTCAAATTTTAAATGATAATAATACGATTAACTATCAACTAAAGCATTTAATTGTGTTAAAAATCCTCAAAATGTACTAAAAGGACAGACAACGTATATTATTAATCTCTTAGTTGATTAATTTGAATGTTATGAATTATTATTATAAAACTAACACCAAATACTTTTGAATATGCATGCTTCGTACAAAACAATACAGCTGTATTTCATTTAATTGTTTTGAATCAATTGTTCTTCTTCCAATGGCTCAGCAGCCCTCTTGAGGGCCTAGACCTACCGAGGCGGCTGCGGACTGTCATCTGGCGAGACACATTCCGAATTTGCGGTGATACGTGGTCAGTGTATCAATTACCCAGCAGCTGTTTTGAATCAATACCAACATATAATCATACGTATTTAAAAACAAATCTATTCACCTTAAAAGTATTGGCTACGGTATTTAATAGTTTCATACCAAATCTGAAATCTAAATCAAATGATTACTTGGAGTATGAATTATAACCTCAAAATGTTGGTTTTTAAAAACTTTCTTTTGATTTGATAAATCTGTGTTATTGTTTTTCCTTTTCACTAAATCTCTTTATTTTCTCTGATTAAAGATTTAACTCTGGTTAAAGAAACAATCACATATTTGAAGATTTCGGATCATTTCCCTAGAATAAATTATGGTTCATTGTATAAAACAAATGTAAACAAGTAACGAATTGCCCCAAATATTCAATATAAAAATATATTTATTATTTTAGTTTCGTTAGTTTATTTAAATTCTCACTTGATAATATTTTGTTCTTCTCTTGTCTCTATTTATCTACTCCTGATATGTTCTTTGAAACTTTGAATACCAGAAGATTTTAGCGAAAACCTAATTATACCGATGCCGAAGAAGATTGTGGCTGATAGATGCGAACAGCACAGGACAATTAGTTTAGTATCTCATGCATGCAAAATATTAAATAACATAGAATTTAGGAGGATGGAACATAAAAGATAGTGATAAGAGAATATCGGTTTGGTTTCAGGAAAAATGCAGGGGGCAAGAGATGCAATATTGACTTTGAAACTAATTTTAGAAGACAGGATAAGAAAACAACCGGTCTACGTTCATGGCATTTGTTGATTTAGAATCTTGATAATGTGAACTGGAACACAGTATGAAGGATTTTGAAGAACACAGGAATAAAATAATGAGAAAGAAGGCTTATACATAACCTCTACAGAAGGCAGCAGCAGTAATTAGAATTGAAGATCAAGAAAAGAAAGCCGGAATGAATAAAGGAGTAAGTCAAGGATGGAGTAGGTCGCCCATGATTTTTAGCTTATATATAGAACAGGTGATGAAGAAAGTTAAAACAATATATGGAAATTTAATCATACTGTAAGGAGAATAAATGAAAACCCTACGCTTTCACAATGATATTGAAGTATTAGGGGAGTCAGAAGAAAACTTGGAAACCATAATAAATGGCATGAACGTGTCCTAGGGGAAGAGTTCAATATGAGAATTATTAGAGGGAAAACAAAGGTAATGGATAGTAGTTTGTGGAAACAGTGGAATAACAAAGGGTGAAAGATTCGGAAAAGATATTTTGACGGAAGTTAAGGAATTCAGCTACTTGGGAAGCATAATGACTAGTGATGGTAGAAGTATAGTAGACATAAAGAGTAGGATAGCACAGGCAAGGAAGGCTTTTGCGAAAAAGAGGAATTTACTTACGGGTAATACGAGTGTGAATATTAGGAAATCTTTGCTAAAAATGTTCGTATGGAGAGTGGCGTTATATGGGTTTTAAACGTGGACGATAAGAGTTGCGGTAAAGAAAACAATAGAAGTGTTTGAAATATGTTGCTGTAGGAGAATGCTGAAAATCAGATGGGTGGATAGAAGTACTAACGAGGAAGTTCTAAACGGAATAGGGGAAAAGCGAACAATATGGAGGACGTTGACCAAGAGAAGTTTTAAGAGACGAGGGTCTTGTAAAATTATCACTTGCAGGTAGTGTGTGGGGTAAGAGCAGAAGAGGGAGGCCAATGGTGGAATACTCTAAGCAGATTAGGGACTATGTGGTGTGTACTTGTTATGCGTATATGAAAAGGGATTGCGCAAGATAGGTTAGTATGGATGGTTGCATCAGACCACAACAACAATAATATATTGTGACTTCACTACTAAAATATCAACGAAATTCAAAAACACATAAATTATACAATTGACAACAAAACTATTAAAAATATTACGTATGTTTTTTAATCAAACTTCGATATTTTATGTCTTTTGTATTCCATTGTATAATTGTGTAAAATTTTAGTTTGAAAGCATAATCGTGGGCTGCTGTTTCGTTAATTAAGTAATTGAAAGAACGGTTTTAAATATAATCATAAATTTACAAATCGATGTATTTATAAAAAATCTTTCGTTCTGTATCTTTGTTGTGTTTGTATACGAAGGTTAAATATGACAGTAGCAGAAAGCAAACATGGTAGCCATTTTGATCCGAATCAATATCATCTGAATTTTTTCTCGGTGATGGCATACTCTTTGTTAACATTTTTTCAGCTAAAATTTTTTCGTCTTTTTAAGAATAATTATAACTTATTTTGTTGCAATCTCTCCGCTCGTTTAAATCTGTATGATGAATTACAATTTTTTTATTATTGTATAGATTTTATACAGATTGATTTGTTAATTCGTTTATAATTTCAAAATTAAAGACAAATATAAAAATAAATTTTTAACCATAAGTAATGCAAACATGATTAAAATATTTGTATTTAAGGGTTCATTAACAAAAATTAATTTTGTTGAAGGAAAATAGTAGTAACTTTGGAATGTTAAAATTTCCATGATCCATGGCCTTTCCCCTGTCGCTGGGCGTCGCGGTATGATGGAGCACAGCTCTGGTCTGCTGGTTATTGTTGGCTGTGAGTTTCTCTGGCCGCTTAGCGTCCTTCTCGGTAGGGCGATGCATGTTGGGTGGTGGCGCCTTTACCTTATATCAGACCGCTCGTTTTCTAGTGACATGTCGGGAAACTGTCTTGGCTTCAATGTAGATGGGTTTCCTTTTTACTAGAAATTAAGAAAACAACGGCATCGAAAATAAATAACTGGAGAGTCCTTGACGAATATACTGGAAGCGACCATGACTACATAGCCTTCGATATAAGACAAGAGAGGAAAGCAGCAGGGGCATACTCACAGAAACAAAAGCAATGGAACGCTGCGAGCATGGACTCTAAAAAATTTCAGAAAATAATGCGGAACGGCTCGCACTTCGTAAACGAAGACTGCCAGGCACCGCAGAACCGAGAAGCCGCTGAAAAAAGAGTGAAGGAAACTATGAATCTCATCGAACAGGCGTGCAGAGAATCCATGAAAGAGAAGAGACCTCCAAATAACAGAAGACCGGCGTACTGGTGGACACCGGAGATAGCCAACCTGAGGAAAGATTGCCTTAGGCTTAGAAGGAGGGCACAAAGAGGAAGGGGAAGAGAAGAGGCAGAACTCCTCAGGGAAGAACACAAAACAGCTAGAAAAGCTCTCTGCACAGCCATACGTCAAAGCAAGACCGATAAGTGGAACGCGATTATTGACGAAGTGGACGCGGATCCATGGGGCATGGGCTACAGGATTGTTTTGAAAAAATTTAAATGCCTCCCGAAAACAACAATGGCCGCGGAGAAAGTGGAAGAAATAGTGGACACACTATTTCCTAGACATCCGGACAGAACGGACGAAAACGAGCCGGAGACCCTAGGTGTAATACCGATGTTCACCTTGGAGGAGTTGAAGAAGGCCACAGGATCCTTAAAAAACAGGAAATCCCCTGGACCGGACGGCATACCACCAGAAGCGCTGAAGGCGGCGGTGGAAGCGTGCCCGGAACTCATGCTGAAAATGTACAACGAAAGCATGCAGCACGGCGTTTTCTATTCGCGCTGGAAGGTTGCCCGCTTGGTTCTGATAAACAAGCCAAAAGTGAAAGGAAACGACCCTTCCTCCTACAGACCGCTCTGCATGCTGGATACAGCAGGGAAAGTCTTGGAAAAACTGATCCAGCAGCGCATTCTGGTGGCTATAAAAGAAGCAGGCGACCTCTCCAAAAGGCAACACGGCTTTAGGAAAGGGCACTCTACCATCCACGCTATAAGCGACGTGGTAGAAATCGCGAAGAGAGCGCAAATGGGTAACCACCACTCGTGGAAAATAGCTCTACTAGTGACACTAGACGTGAAGAACGCCTTCAATTCAGCTAGGTGGAGCGATATGCTAGAAGCTCTCCAAAACACGTTCAGACTACCCGATTATATGATGAGGATGATGAGAAACTATTTAAAGGATCGTACGCTGCTTTACGACACAGACGAGGGACCACGAAAACGACACCTGACAGGGGGAGCAGCTCAAGGCTCAATACTCGGCCCGACTTTGTGGAACGTGGCGTACGACAGCCTGCTGAGGACGGAGATGCCAGATGACGCCGAGCTGATAGGTTACGCCGACGACGTGGCGGCTGTAATAATGGCGAGGGATCTGGAAGAGCTGCAGTGGAAGCTCAACCAGGTCATGAGGCGAGTAACGAAATGGATGCACGATCACTCCCTTAGCCTCGCAGAATCCAAAACGGAGATAGTCATACTGACAACAAAAAACATAAACAAAATAGAATCTTTCAAGATAAATCGGTTAACAATAACCTCAAAAGAATACACAAAATACCTGGGCGTAGTAATAGATAACAAAATGTCCTTTTGGCAACATATCCGGACGGCCAGCAACAAGGCCGCCGAAACAACATCCGCACTCAGCAGGCTGCTGACAAATACGAAAGGACCTAGGCCCAGCAAGAGACGCCTCCTCATGTCGACGGTGCACTCTATTCTCCTGTATGGCGCAGAAATCTGGGCGCATGCTCTAAAGACTGAAAAATACCGAAAAAGAATGGCGGCAGTCCAGCGGAGAGGCGCACTACGGATTATAAGCGCATACCGCACCGTTTCCGAGGCCGCTGCGCTTGTCATTGCTGCAGTCGCACCAATTGACCTTCTTGCACTAGAACGGCAGGAAGCGTGGAGAAACCAGCCCGAACTCGGACGGGAAGAAGCCAAACGAGTGGCGACACAAAATAGAGAAGCTAGCTGGCAACGTAGATGGGAGGAAAATGCCGGCACGGCAAGATGGACTCGCAGGCTGATTCCAGCTATAACGCCATGGATAAAAAGGACACATGGAGACGTCGATTTCTTCCTTACCCAGTTCCTGACCGGGCATGGGTATTTCAGGAGCTACCTCTACAAGATGGCTAAAATAGATAGCCATACCTGCCTCTACTGCGATGGAAAGGACGACGTCCACCACACTTTCTTCGAGTGCTCGAGGTGGATTGAAGAGCGGGGTAATTTGGAAGTAGAAATCGGAAAAATTACACCTGACAATGTAGTCTCTAAGATGCTAACAAACAAGCAGGCGTGGGACAAAATCAAGACCTTCGTACAGACTATCCTCCGCCAAAAGAAGCATGAAATGGACGCAGTTGACAACAACACTGCATAAATTCTGAAAATACATGGAAAAGAAAGAGGAGTCCTAGGACAAACATGAGCGACACCACCCCGATGTAATGCTAACGCGGTTCCGGGGTGGATGTACGTCGCGCAGAAAGGGTTTTAAGGTTTTAGTGGGTGAAAGCCCCACACTACTGACCGGTGCGGACCCCGGTCAGTGTGCGTTAAGTACATTTCCTGATTTTCCCTCGCTAAAAAAAAAAAAAGGTCTAGGACGATTCGGCGCGGCCGTTTCGACGCAGCCACTTCGGCGCAAGAACTATTCGGCGCGGCCGTTTCGGCGCAAGCCAGTTCGGCGCAAGGTTGGGCGCGGGGACATTACGTGGCGATAAACGACAATATTGTGGACACTTGTTTCAAATAAGTTATTTTATACAAATACACATCTTATGTTAATATTAATAAAATGAAAAACAGCCTATATATGAGAAAAAAGTGATATAAACTTTATTAGCAGTAGTTCGTTTACGACGTTCCGTTCCTAAATTTTAAAACCTAATCTTTTACGATTATAATAAAAATGAATATTTACAATATATATGTATAATACAATTATGTTATAAAATGAAAAATTATTAACAAGAAATTGAAACGGATACAAGTATTGTTGTGCATGTCGCACAAGCAACTGTTACAAAGAATAACTCATAAGCGTATTGTTAGTTCCATAATTACAATGGAAAACTTTAACAATGAGTTAATTCTGTATAGAAAATTATCGTAAGTTGTGCAAAACACCAAAATGTACGTTTCTAATAATCCTGATGTCATCTTTAGTGAATCTGCCAAAGGAATTTGACTAAATAGTTTTATAAAGTTGAAACGTTATTATCAGACAAATAAATACATAAAACTTGCAATAAAAATTAAATCCATTACTTTAATTATTGATCAATTAGAAATTAACTTGAAAAGACTTGTGGACAGTAGAACTTTTAACTCCTACTAGTTATTAACTTCTGGTAATAGTGCCAGAGCCTATGCTCTAGCAATTATCGTTTCTTCTACTAGCAGCCCTCTTCATAACATTTCTATATTTTTATATAATTCTCTTAATAAGGAAAACAATTTTACAGTCAAAACGTCTTTTAAGTTTTTGGACCATTTAAACGTCACTAATGATCATGTTTTCTTATCATTAGATGAAGAGTTCTTATTTAATTTTTACCCCATGCATCAATTACACCAAGTTTTAAAAATAGATGGGATAACTACTTTTCCAAATTGACAAAAATTATTTTATCAAAAATTCTTATCTTAATAAATGTAATTATAAATTCCACTTATTTATCGTTCAAGAACATTTACTATCACGAAATCATTGATTCTACCTTGGAAAGAAACTTTACAATTGAAATTGAAAAAGATCACCCTGTCAATTTTCTTGATGTTTTGGTTATTGTTTGTCAATAAGATAGTTACCAATTGCTATAAAAAGATCTACTTACTCAATAATAATTCTTAATAACATGTCAAATCAGCCATTATTCCATAAGATACTATGGTTTATAATTTAGTAAATTGGGACGTCAAATTATAACGTTAGCGCTATCATAAATTTAATCTGGGAAAAATATGAATAGTGTTCTTTTTAATATTTGTCCTTTGCATTTCGTTTACAAATACATTAAAATTGGGATGACTAAGATTAATATGAAATTAATAATTTACCCGCAAAATCACGCTGTAAGAAATAATACAAACTTATGACTTATTATTTAATGAATTATGATATCCGAATTACCTTAAAATCCTGCAATAATTTAAGCTATGTTCAAATATTAAAAATAAAATTAATAATTTTGGTATCTGTTTAGATTGTAATTACAGTTATATTGGCCAAACTATGCGCACATTTAATATCCGTATTAATGGGACTTGGAAAAAAACAAAATTCAATGTGAAAAATTATTCAGTTTTGTGGAAGAATACATATTGAAACAACCTTAAGATTTATTAGAAAAATATTATAATTTCAGATGTAAAATATAATATTTATTTTAGACTGATGAGTGAGGCGCATCACATCAGAGCAATTCGCCTATTATTATTATTATTATTAAAAAAGACAAGTAATTTAAATAAATTTAAATCGCTACTTTTATAAAATTTATGTTTCACTGATGGATAAATATTTCGATTTTTATTCTGAACACAAAAGTCTCATGAGTTATTGTTACGAATTGTTAAATGAATAAATAATTTGGCATCTTCAAATATTAATGAAAAGTCCAGATAATTTGTCATAAAAACGTAGCCTAATATTTATTTAAATAAACCTAAGACGTTTCGTCCATATTTGTGGAATTCATACTTATAGCTTGTTTTACTATTAATGTTTTACAACTCTTGGGTATTGCAACTAATTAAGTGTTTAGGAATATATTTAAAAATTTTGATAAATATTAAATTATATGTCTTGTAATGTTAAGTGAGTTTCGAGCCAAAACGGCTGCCTACGTCTAGTAATGTTATGCAAATTTCGCGCCGAAATGGCTCGCGCCGAAACGGCTGCGCCGAATTGGCCGCGCCGAATGGTCCCATCCCGCTGAAACTATCCCTACATGTTCTCAGGTTCCCAGCCGGGTATCAACGTTTGTTTTCCACAACGTTCCGATGACTGGCTCCGCCAACTTCTTCAGATGAAGTAATGTGATTTTTTTCGGGTAACAGGCTACATGAGGATGATCCTGAAGCAGGCAACTCCCCTTTAATAGCATAGGAAGGGAGTTGAAAAGGGGGATGCGGAAGGTAGAGCAAGGTAGCCAGGGCTGACGAGGGCCCTGAGGCGATCGTGTAAGGATCCTACCCGGTGTTTCACCCTAAAGGTGATGCAGGGAAACCCTAGAAAACCTGCATCATGTAGATCGCGCTCCTGTGCCTTTCTGATGACAGGGCAATGGATTGTTGTGGGAACGCAACAAACCCGCCTCCGTGACTTGATTGGTATTGAGAGACAGTTGGCCGACTGGTCCAATGGGATCAGAGAAAACAACTCTTACCGTATGCCGAAGGTCTTTTACCCTCGTACATACACCTTTCAAACTGCCCAATGTCGTCTCAGCCTGCAGGAGTCTTAAATTAATTACCTTGACCATGGACCAAGGGGGGGGGGGAGGAAGTCAGCCCTGACGGACTTACCAGAACTCCACCTGGCTCTCACTCATTTCCTATCTGTTTATCTTGCATCTTAAGTACCGTGATGGTCTTATATTTCTTATATATGTTACACCCATGGTCTAGGAGTCCAAATCCTTCTTATTGGTTCTGTTCCGTAGGTGGTAGGGGTGGCCTAGGACTGGTATCCCCCCTCCGCTTACTCTTCGGATCAGTCCCGCCGTTTTTCTAACTACCGAGGTTCCAAATTCCCATTCCCTGTGTTCTAGTTAGTTAACTAACAGCACATGCAGAGGTGGTGTTGAAAGTGGTAAACCCCCATGTGGGCTGTTCGTTCTTTGGCCCATTTAGAAAAATTCAGATTGGGAAGTCCTAATGGCCACCGCTTCCATGAGGATACTATCCCTACGTGATTGCATGATGTTCAGCTACTGCCGATTTAGTCGGTTGTTTAAACCGTGTGTTGCGTTTGTGTTCCGTTTTCCTCTCCTCCAAGGTACGTGGAGTTTTTTCAATGTATTAGTGGTCGCAGAGGCACGGAGTTTGATAAACTCCTGGCTTCCTGAGGGCAATGTCGTCCTTAACCGGGCGTAGTAAACTCCTAATCTTGGTCTGTCGTCGGATTATTGTTTTAATACTGTGATTTTTTAGTAGACGGCTAATCTGGCCAGTGATTTGCCTCGAGAAGGGAAGATAGACCATTCTCTCAGTTGTATCTTCCTCATCCGGAACATGTACCTTATCAATCTTCAATGGCATAACTGTTGGTTGGTACAACCGTTTGCAAGTAGGCATTTCTTCAGATGTTTTCTATTTCAGTTGGCAAGCTCTCAGGGTCCGATATGTACGGTCTGTGCACTAATGCTTAGATGACGGTTCACTTCTGTGCAGGGTGGTGGAAACCGCACGCATTCAAATATAGATCGGTGTGGGTGGGTTTCCTGTACACACTGTGACCGAGCGTTCCAACGGTTTTCCGTTTGACCAAAACATCTAAAACGGGGAGCTTGCCATCTTTTTCCCTTTCCATTGTGAACTGAATATTAGGGTGTCTCCTGTTCAGGTATCGTAGAAAGTCTTCTAAGGAGCCATGTGGCCAGATGACGAACGTGTCAGCCACATATATGTAGAAACAGCTTGGTTTGTGTTGCTCCGTTTTTAATACTTCCTCTTCGAATCTTTCCATAAAAAAGTTTGCAATGGCAGGGATGATGCAAGTAGCGCGGGAGAGTGAGGCTGTACAGTCAGGTTCCGCGTGGTAAGGCGTTACAAATGGCCAACGCTGCGCGATTGGTGGATGAGGTCATGTGACCGTCATTCTTCAGGTTGGTGCAAGCCAGGAGGAAACCTATTTTGGAGACGGCAGCGCGAGGCGCTGGAAGACGGATGTGTTGTGGCCCACGAATTTCTTCGTCGTCATGTGTGTGAGTTTAGGCCGATAAAGGTTAGCAAATAGGCCAGGAGTAAGTGGTGCTACGCCTAAATTAGAAAGGTTGATTGAGTGACTACGCCCTGTTCAGATTATCTAACTATTGCGCTGATTTAAATTAAACGGATTTATTTGAACTTTTGGTTTTTTTCGTGGAAAAATATAAGAGTGAATCCTATTTCAACGAAGAGCTGAGCTACCGGAAGAAAGAAAATTTTCTCCAGAATACGGTCCAAAAAGGTATAAATCTTACGTTCACCTAAAATATTCTGAAAATGGATTAACCGGAAACAACAACCAATAGATATAGACGTAATCTGGAACAAAGTTATTTCTGACAAATTTTCCACGACAAATTTTTTTTACAAATAAGGCAATGTTTATAAGTAAATCATTAATTTCAATCACCGCCGTTGTTTCTCCTAGAGTATTGCCAAACAAAGTCCCTACATACTTAGATTTCCTACCAACTGTTACCGTGCACCACGTTGGGCGCCATTACTGTGGCGCACCTAGCCTGAAAGGGAGAGATCTAATAAAGCAAAAGATAAATATTTACTATGATTAATTTATGGGCGCCAAGTGGTATTAATACCACGAATAAAAAACAAAATTTCAACTTTAAATTCTTAATTTATTCCAAGAAAAAAAGAAAAGAAAACATACAAAATAAAACGAGCTAAGTAAAAAAATATTTCCGACTCTTCCAACATCAGATTCTACCCTAGGTTAATGTTAAAACAGAAAATGTTGGCCGCACAGTAGGTCATGTCTTCATATTTTATATTTATACATTAATTTACCCCATCTTCTTTTATACGAGTATTGCATGGTTTTTGAGAGGGCTAAGAAGTTTCCAAACAACAGAATTATGTATTTATATAAATTAATTAACAAATGAGACGTTCTTGCTTACAGATTTTCCTCGCCCCGGGACAACATATGGGTGTAGCGACAAATTCTGTGAACTTGTATCTCTATCGCTAAAAAATAATGATGTGAGGCCGCTTCCTCCCGAAACTATATGAAATTTTGCAAACGTATAGCTGTATATTAATTTTCGTGCATTTTGTAAAATATTAGCTAGTTCGCTCCAAATGTGATCTCACGCAACGAAGTCGATAGTCCCAAGATATGGTCATTAGCAGAAGTTAGCTTGGTCCACTCGTCTCGCAGAGCTCGAAATATATTTTCACCTAAGGCTTAGAGACTTTTTAAGCGACTATTCCTCATTTACTTAAACTTAGTAAAAATTATTTAAACATTAATATTATTATTCCACTGTAAGTTATCTAAGTATGTGTGAATCCCGTTTGATGTCCACTTTCTGTGGATGTGTTCACGAACCGTTATTGTCAAAGGTCCATTGCAGTCTGATTGGCCACTGTTTATCAATTTTACAATCATAAAATCTCTTCCTCGTGTAGTTTAGTGAGTATTCAATAATCAAGGTGTCGGTATGAAACAATGCACGGTTCATAAAATAATTACCAAAAATACAATAAATAATCGGGTAAATCCTGTAAAAACCGTCGTTAATAGCGGATATCTTAGCGGTCACCCAACTATCATTTATAAATACTACTGCAAACGATAAAATATTACAATGTAATAAGTTCTTCCAATAAAATGAATTGAAATGCACCATTAATTAAAGTAAAATGACTTCAAAAAATTATATCACGATACGTCTTCGTAAGTATATTGAGCAAAAGGCTAATGCCATCCACGTACTGGCCTCTCCCATTTAATTGCATAAGAAGGGTTATGCCGTGAATACATTGAATAATAGGATATTACAAATAAAAACATGCTAAGCTGTCAGGAGGAATGTTGTTCCAATTCAACAATGTCGTCATTAAAAGATAATTGTCCGGCTCCTCTTTATAAACGAAATCATAAATCTGGATATATAATAAATTATTTGCTTAAAAGGAAGCGCAAAAATCATTTCCTCACTCCTCAATATCCAAGTTGAAAAGCTGTGGCTTTTACATAAGGCTCGACTATTGTGAACAGATAATTAAATTTACAACTGAGTGTATTAACCTAAGCCCTTTCTCAGCTTCTGCAAGTCTTTTAACTGTTTCCACGTCAAACAGATATCGGAGTTAGCACATGTCTCAAATAATTGCGCAATGTAAATATTATTGGTTTTAAGTCAATATGTCTGATGGACGGCTCGCAAAATAATAATAATAATAGCGTTGGTTTACTGAGTAAGTACATTTGAAGATTTATCAAGGGCATAGAAACTGTAAGAGTATTTCAAACGATGTAGCTACTGTTTCATATAAACATAATTCAATTTTTTTTAATTTTCTCTGATGACGTTAGTCTAATTGAAATTGTTAAATTTCAACATTCAACTGTAATTTAAACAAATGAGAATGAAATTTTTTTTTCTCTTAGTGAGAGATGTACAAGTGCATGTAACGACTCATCACAGGTTTATACTGTAGTGCGATATTTATTTTATTAACTTGTAATGTAGAAATTAGCAAAGGATTGGAAGGTTGAGTGGCTCCTGGAAGGCGCGGTGGAAGGTTGAGCGGCGCCTCCATATTGCAGGGATAGGAGGCTGTAATCCTATGGGACGCTGTCAAGTCACGTATAAAAATTACCTGCGCTATTCTCAGAAGTTCCAAACATCAACGAAATAAATAATATTCTAAAATTTCCACGTGGTGGCCTCAGCCAATGGGGTTTCGTGGATAGATAAATCGAGTGGAAAAAATCGATTTATCGAGGTGGAGGGCACACAGCGGAGAGGCTGTGCAGATTCATTCAGTTCTAGACATTGAGAGAAGACGGTCGGAACTGATGACTTGAGCTGTTCTTTGCTGATGCTGAAGAAGATAGAAGCTGTAAATAGGTGTGCTGCCAAGCTTCCAATCCAGATCGTTTAAGGGGGAATCGCCCATGTATTAAACCTGAGTTAAAAGAGATCAGATTGCTTCACCGAACCCTCAATTTCCTTATAAATATTCCCTCAATAATGTATTCTCTTTTAAATTCTCCTCTTGTATAAGTAAATTTCCCAAGATTTTAATAACCTTGTAACTAATTAATCCCCCCTCCTACAATACAGAGACTCGTAACATTTTAACTAGACATCGCACAACTGAAGACGTGTTGAACTTACTACAGGTTATAACTATCAAGCATTGAACACACTACTACTGTTTTCTTTCCTTGACTGATGAAGTTAAAAAATCTGAATATAAGAACACTTTCGTCCATGAGTCAAATATTTCTTTTAATTATTTAATACCTCAACAATCGATTACTTGTATTTCATGTGAAATGATTTTACAGTCCTATTCTCTGATTTAGTCTTGTTTGGTTGTCTCATATTCTTGGTGATACACGCATGGAATATTAAATTTTATTTAAATTATATTCGAAAATTTGTTGGTTTAGGTAGCATGCTTGGCATTCCTCAGGAAACCAGAATACGGACAAACCCATAGATACAATTTTATAACAGCTGCGCTCCGAACAAATGGGTGTGAATTACCCCTGCGTGAACCAAAAAAAAAGCAATGACGACGATTGCAGAGCCGAGACAAAAAAATCGTAGAGGACTCTGAGGTGATTTATCCTCAGAAGAAGAAATTTTTGACTTGGAAAGGACAAGGTGTGAAATGATTGGTAAATAAAAACGGAAACTTAGCAAATTTTGGGAGGGTAATAATTTTTCTTCAAAGCAAGAGCGGTAAAGAAAAATCAGTTTGGCATTTCGAGTTGGAGTTGTAGAATTATAGATTTAAGCGAGAGAAAAAAAGAGAGTTCTGATGCAGTTAAGTACTTATGCTCTAACGCTGTTAAGGAGTATTTGCTTAGCTGGATAGGATCAAAGTGCTGATTCAGATCACCAGTTGGAGCAGTTGTAAATATTACGTTGCAATAACCATTCGTAGCATGAACAGGGGAAAGCATATTCAGTTGCACAGCCCAGGAGGATCAAGCAGAGATCTGAAGTATAGAAGTATAGATCCTTCCAAGAGTCAGATTGCTGAGCAGGAAAACAGCTAGCAGAAATTTGCGTACATAGTGGGTCCAGTTTCCAGAATTACATAGCAACTGAAAATGAAGGACGCATTACTGACCCCGGAAAACAAAGTACATATTAACGCAGACCAAAAATATACCTTTCCTACATTGTTGCTACTTTAATGCCCTGTTAGAGTATTTCGCCCTACCGACTACCTTCACAATAAAGTTAATTTAAAAAAAGAGACTACAATTTTAAAAATATTTCAATCAGGTTTGAGAGAGTAGTTTGATCAATAAATTTAATAATGATGTTAAATATTAAATAAAGTTTAAATAATAACCAATTAAATTTTAATGCAATTACAATCCACCTGTTTCAGGGAAAAAACCAAACTCTAAACAAACTTAAAATTTTATAAATTATAATAAATTTAATAATCCACTCGTTACAACTGTATTGAGTAACGACGAATGGTCAGGTTTTGATAGCAAGATCTAGTGTTGTTCTATATGGAATGATGATTCATCTATTCTTTTCAGTTTTCAGTTCGTATGTAATGTGTAACCGTCAGTGAGTCAATAATTTTTATTCTGAGCGAACATTGTTCTAGTCTCTTCTTACATTTATGTATAATATTAGCTGGAGACCAGGCGTTGCCCGGATATTTATTTATACTATCCCGGTACATTATTTAATTCTTGGTCAACACATGACTAAACGAGCATCGAAAACGTCACAATATGAATCTGAAATATACTTCCAGTATTTCAAAAGTCAAAAATACTCCCAGTCTAATAACAGGACTAAAACTATTTTCAATACTCTGAAAGAAAAAAATGTCTTCGCCAGTTAAGGGATGAATTTTTACTTAAATGGAATATTAAAGGTCATAATGTAACACAGCGACCCCCTTTACACCGGTTTCGACCATAGTTGATAATTTCCTTGTTATTATCATGGCTCATTTCCACCTCCACACCTCACATATTGGAAAGGGTTGAAATTATACACAAATATTGTTAGGGAAAACACTATAAAAGGAATTGACCTCAAGAATTTTTTTCAATTCAAATATGAGCCTTTATAACTTAAAAATTCCACTCCACCCGCTAGGCGAGTCGTTAGAAGGTATACGCCGAACGTTTATAGGTAATTGTTACGTTTGACCGTCTGTTTTTTCGCCTCTCGCCTGAACCCGACGGTATGGGTTCTTCCGGAGTAGTGGTAGATCTCGCGTAAATGGTGGTAGATTCCCTATTATGTTTGCCTCCAAACGCTGCCTACTCTCTTCTTCAGTCTCATTGTCTCGAAGATTATGAAGTCGACTTGCGTTACACGTACGCCAACCGAAATTTTGTCGCCTCACTGGTGGCATTTTCTTATCACTAACAATATATAAAACGACGATAAACACATCAAAACACACGAAACACTAATTTTTGCTATTGCTGTTGCAAATGCAACGGTAATTGAATATGAATGAATGTCAATCTATCAATAATGAATTTCTAGTTGACAAAGAAAAGAGAGAAAGAGAGCTTATGATCGCTTCACTGCAAACCTTATGAGTCAGTTGGTTTCGAACAGGGCCCGCTTTCACAAATTTGAAATTTTCATTGAAATCCGTTGAACCCACATTCACATTGGAAATTCAAAGGCGCGGAAATAAGTAGCCTTCTCGTACTTATTTTTTCTGAAGTTTTCCAATTTTCTGTGAAATTTTCTTAATTTTTATTTCCGTACGAACCATGTACAAACAATTATAAAACATATAAAAAAGGATGAATGGAATCGATAAAGTCGTTCTCGAGTTATGGCTTGACAAAGAGAAATATGGATTCATTTATATTATATATATAGATTTCTAATATCTAGTACAGTAGAATCTCAATTATCCGGTAGTGGATTAAACGGGATGTGGATTTCCGGGAGATCTCCGTGTGAGGATTAACGATTAATTGGTTAAATAATACATAATGTGGAAAATATGATGTATTAGGCCAGAGGAAGAACTTCTGACAGATCCACGCTGAAAGTTTGAGCAAAAGGCTAATGGTAAACAGGGCTTCTTTACTGTCTAATTTCAAGTGTGAATAAATTACGTGTGCCAATGTTTAATACCAAGCTGCATAGGTTTAATCTTTAAACTTTGTATGTACAGTGTTCTAAACGGGGCTTTTGTTATCCAAGATTATTTCTTTCGAATTCCTTCTGGATAATCGAGAGTCTACTGTAAATGTATACAAATTATTAGACACTATATTAACTTTTATAACTTGTGATCACACTAAGTTGTCTTGATTGCGAAACTTAACCAAGACCAAATATTTTGTCATCAATAAGAAGTTTCTCAGATTAATATAATTCATTGCTCGTTACTAACCAGTGACACGAAGACCCTCCAAAAATGTGAGGCCTCGGAATTTGAACTGAAGGAAGAAAAGAACATCGGGTTTTTTAATTCAAAGTTTGAAAGAGAAGGATGAAAGAAAAGACGGTTTAGTTTCGAGGTTGTAAGTTTCCTGAGTGATCCAGCTGTAACAAGTAACATAAAAGCAAAATGTAGTTAAAAATGTCTGCAGGTAGAAGTGAAAGTCAAGGAAACTCAATATTTGTTGGAAAGAGGTTCAAACTACCACTACCCTTAGGTAGGTTTCACACAAGCAACCGTCTTAACCATATAGTTGCCTTTTTTGGATAACAGGTTACATGAAGGTGATACTGAAACAATAACATAGGAAGGAAATTGAAAAGGGGGGATGTGGAAGGTTGAGCAAGGTAGCTAAGAAGTTGCCTCATGAAGCTTGTTAACCAAAAAAAGATACATTAATCTGACTATTTTGTAGAAGTTTTTACACCGGACAGTTGTATCAGATCGATGCAGCTAGTCTGAAGCAACAGATTTTATATGACTGGACGAAATATGATAAACATGATGTTGGGAGTGTTTTAATTTTAATATGTTTAAAATATAAGGCAGCTAAGCAATTTCCGACATACCATAAATGATAAATTCTATCAGGAATAGCCAACCATTCATCCTCATTCGATACTTTCATATATATATTCGTTGGAGCGCGTACTAAATTGCCTTTGTAGTGGTTGCAATTATTTCACCGATTGTGCTGACTCCTCTCAAAAAATATATCGAGAGAAATTACTTCCTATTGCCACATACATAGAATTTTTGGGGGGTAACAGGCTACATAATGGTGATCCTGAAAAAGGTAACTCCTTTAATATCATAGGAAGAGAATTGAAAAAGAGAATGTGGAAGAAAAAGACTCACTGAAGTACATTAAAGTTTTGACAAGTAAAAACTGAACGAAAACCTTCATTTTAAATTAATAGATTTAATTTTTTCAGCTGCCAATTGTTAGAAGTGGGGAAATATTGGCACTGTGTTCCCATAGTACTGAAACATCCACCGAATGGTACCGGAAGGCATAAAAATACAACAGTCAACCGTTGTCTACCTTTTCTTAGAGTTTTAATTGGGACAGTTGAAAATAAGTGACCCGTGGTTAGGTGAATCTTGAAACAGTTGCATTGGAGTGGAGGTTCCCCGAGAAAAATAAGATAGCTGTGAAAAATATTGGCATGGTTGGCCCTAGAAAATACTATTTCATCCTTTCTTGTGAGACCAGAGTAACAAATTATTTTTAAACGTTGTAAATAGTTTTTTATATACACGGCAATAAAATATAATGTGAAACTGGTCCAGATTTAAATATAATTAAAAATAACCCTAAAAGTAAATGTGGCGTATGTATGTATTTCCAAATTGCAAGTAGGCGTAACCTGGTAGCAATTACATTAAATATATAGCCTTAAGATCTAAGTGGGGGGAGGACTATAAAGTTCATTACAATAACTTATTTACAATATGTCGAAAGCTGGATATCAGGTGAGAATTTGTCCCAAACACTGCTGCTGTTCCAGTTATTAATGGTTCTGTTCAGGAAAGAATATGTACCAATATCTGTTCTCTGTAGCCTGGTATTAATGTCCTCCCATGCTTTGTGTAATGCAAACAGACTAGCTTTCTGTCTCCTTTTTTCTTAGCTTTCCCACCCTAAAGCAATAACTTTTTAATAACCGTGTTCAGGTTCCCATCTAACAAATTTTGCTGCTTTCTTTTTGCACTCTTTGTAGGGCTTCGATCTGACATTTTCTGTAAGATGGCTCCGTATTCCATTTGAGGTCGAACTAACGTTTTGTATGCCAGTTCTTTTGTATTTACGGTACTCTTTTTCAAAATTCTAGAAATAAAGTGTAGCGATTTCCATCCTTTTCCGTGTGGCTTGATTTATTGTATTGTATTGTATTTATTAAATCTACAAATGGGCAGATGCCCGGTGGCAGATACATAGAACTTAAAGAATAATTAATAAACTGGCCGTAAGGACCATATTTAACCTATAGTTGAATGTATAATTATATTCAATATAAATAAATAAGTGTGAAATTCCCTTCCTATGCTATTAAAGGGGAGTTGCCTGTTTCAGGATCACCCTCATGTAGCCTGTTAACCAAAAAAAAAAGAATCATATTATTAGAAATTAATTTTTTTAAAAAAAGAATAGTATTGTTTTTTCTTAAAAAAAGAAACAAAAAACTGGAAATATATTTCACTGTAGTATATTTTTAGAGATTTCGCAGCACTGATCACTTCACTACCCTGAACTACACTACACTAAACTTAGATTGAGTCGAAATTTTCTTTCTGTTAGAGGAAGTTCCCCAAACACTCCTGCAGGCAGATTGTTCCAGTCATTAATTGTCCTATTTAGGAATGAGTATTTTCCAACGTCTGTCTTTTGGTTTCTTGCTTGTAATTTAAACAGGTGATCACCCCTCCCGTTCCGATTGCTTGGTAATGTTAATGTCCAATTGATGAATAAATGTCATTTATACCCACCACACATTATGTTTGAAGTACACCTGAGGAAGTCTCAAAAAGGAGACGAAGCGTCGCTTTTGTATAATTAGTGATAAATTTATATGCTGATTTATTGACCGTCTTTTTCTTTATAGTAATATTTGTACTTTAGTCTTTGGGGGAGGGGAGGGGGAAAATGAGGGTGAACCAGAAACTGGTAAATCCCTTTTAATAGCACAGGAAGGGAATGAAAACGGAGCACATATGGTTGATGCTAGGATGTGCACGTCGCGTCCCGTCGCGGCGCTGATGGAGACGGGCGGCACGCGCATGAGCAGAAGCACGCCATCGATTCCTGGTTTAGGTGTGGGGAGACTGCTGGCTGACCTTGCGTTTCGCGCACAGATTACCAGTCGGTCGCCGGCCAGCAAACTGAGACCAACTCCTTGGGCTCCACAGGTCAGTCAGTTCCACCTCTGTCAACGTGTCTCACTCACCTGCCACCTGGCGATAGCGAATTCCCTTCGCAGCTTCTCCAGTACTGCTCTATTACATTTTGTCGTTAAAATTGGAAAGGTAACAAGACGGAATTCAAGGACAATGAGCCCATTGGCGGGTCCTTCTGATAACCGATAATGTTATCTTCCGGGGCAATTGTGAAACGACGCGTTGACATTAACGGCGCGTTTCGTTCTTCCTTCGGGAACGAAGTCTTGCCTCGCGACCGTAGTGAGTTGTTCGATCTGGTTGCAAGTACGGAAAGTCACGTCTATAGTTAGCAGCCGAACAGCTGATCTGAGACAACGTTGTCGACATTGACACCTAAATTGCAGAGCCAAGTTTGCCTGGCTCGTGGCCAGTGAGCATTTTTAACGGTGAAACACCGGGACGCGAACAGCTGACTTATCCATGCGCAAAGTTGTGCAACGTCACAGACGTTTCTTTTTCACATTGATCTTCAACACACGTTGGTCCAAATATATCGATGTCTCACGACTGTCCAAACTACTAATCCGATAATATAGCTCAATTATTATTTTACTACACGTAACAAACTATGAAATGTACCTGAATATTTCATTATTTATAAAGACAATACAATAATGAACTGTTTGTGTGACACACAAATTTAATGTAATATGAAACTACCTCAATTTACTTGTTTTTACTTGCATAAACCTTCAGTTGTGAGTGAAAGTGACAGCTCACGGAAACCTCATTTAACGTGACAATGCACTTCCGAAGTCACAATCTGTACGAAAAAATATCAGATTACGTTAGACATTTTTATTTATTTATTTATATCTTACACTCTGTCATAAAGCGACATTTAGTCATTTGTATGACTATCAGAACATAAGACATGGTGAAAAACATTGCAGCGAAAATCTTTCAAGGTTAAGTTAAAATGAAGTACGTTATTAACAAAGATCTAAAAATTAATCTATCAAGGCCGAAACTAAGAGTTTAATAAAAATGTTACCAACTACAAAACGTTTCCTCCCTATGTTCAGAGACGTCTTCAGCTGTATCTAAGAATTAATAAATAAATATAGAGACAAATTCAAAAGTTAACTTGCAAACAATTAAATTTATTATAAAACAGTTTCTTACTTAATTAACAATACATGATTTGAATATTAATAAATCATTAAGTAACCACGTTACTTTATTTATTTTCTTGGATGTCAACAATTATCGTCTTCATTACACGTATTAATTAATTATTAGATACAACTGAATGTTTTGTAGTTTATTAAAATTAAAATTTGCATAGATTCTGACTTATAGCCAGGATACATTAATTTTATTATTGATACAAGTTCCAATAAGTTCCCAATTTTATTTATATCCAAAATATTAAACCCAGAATCATTTTTAGTAGTTACCCAGTGAAATATCTACAGGTCAGTTTAAATAACTTCTTTATACAATTTCAGTAAACCTACTGCCTCTAATTACGAATTACGTTTTTAGTAAAATGATTATTTAATGACATTGGATACTATTATCCATAAGCATGAGCTTGAAAGAATTATAATTGAATGAGAATTAATTCAATAAAAACATCACGCAGCTGTTAAAATGTCCAATAAAACTGTTTAGTGTAAGATCTTCATAATTACATTTATTAGCTATTCTTCCTCTTCTTCTTTGATTGTACAACCCATTAAGGGCCTGGGCCTACCGGGTCGGCTGCGGATTGTCATTTTTCATGACATTCCGAATTTGGAGCGACACGTGATCAGGGTAACGATTCTCCAGCAGTCTTAAATCCGGTCTTCGCGACCATGACGACACAAACATCCAAGCCCATGCCAGGATTCGAACCCGGGACCTCTGTGTTGTGAAACTAGCCACTACACCGCAGGAGATAGGCATTGATTAGCTATTACACATGTTAATTGCTTGTCAATTTTTTTTCTTGACGTATGGCCAGTTCATTTCTTTTTTTCTACTGGAAATAAATACGAATTGGAAAGAGTGGGAAAGCTACCTAGGTTGCTAGTGAAAGTGTTTCTTGGGAAAATTGTGACAACAAATTACGTGAGTGAATGACAGTGTTTTACTTAATAATTAACAGCAGATACCTTGTGTTTTTTTCCGTTTAGAATAATAAGTTATGCAGTTTTGATAAGCATCACAAGAACTGTAAATCAGATTACACAATCTAATATGACTTATCGTGAACAATTTTTTTCCATCAGAAACACAAATATTCACATATTAGTGCCGATAGGTTTGCGTTATTTAAGATTTTTATAATTCCAATTTAAATATGAATTCAACATCCATATCAACTGCTGAAACGCATTGTATTCTTTAGTACAGGGGTGGCCAACCTTTTGCATATCAACGCCAATTTTTTGACAGACGAGATCAGATGCGCCATATAACTCTAGCACAGTTTCTAGAATATTGCGTAAGTTACGTGGTTAGGGGTTGGTAAATAGATGCGAGGATAGAATCTGCTTCCCTTAGGGCACGAGGAGGACGCAGTTCAATTAATTACTTTACGTAACTTTAATGAAGCACCAATCTACAAAAGTCAAGAGTTATGCTCCACTACGAGAGGGTGATAGCTTCATGATGCTGCTATAGCTGACTGAGAGTCTCGTTTGGACCACTCTGGCACTGAGAGCAATATCAGCTGAGAACTTGAAATTATTTTTCTCTCTGTTTTTCAGAATAACTGTTACTCCTCAAGCCATTCATTGTATTTATTTATAATATTATTTATGATATATCTCTAACTGTACAGTGCATTTCAACTATGAAAAGTCTCAACGATTGCAATGCGCCACTTTGAATCGTCCAAAGCTTCACATTGGCGCATGCGTTACTCTTTGGCCACCTCTGTTGTAGTATAATCATGATTGTGATATAAGTTGGGGAAAGATGTTACATTTCTATTAGTTCAGCACTGAAGCTCATTAACATTTATTTGTGACTACCTTAAACAAGTAAACGTATAAGAGACACCAGGCGCAAGTTGAGACTACTACTTCGTGTTTGATTATTCAGAAAAATTTTCACGTAAGACTACTGTATCGCTTTGATTCAAGACTTTCTTTCTGGTTTAAGTCAGGGTAATGCAAAATTTATTCTTTATTCAATTAAGAAATCAAGACGCTTTATTTCATTGTAGAGTATCTACAGCTGTCGGCTCATTATTGCTTCAGTTTGGATCAATGTCGTCCTTATCTCAGAGTAGTTATCCAAGACACTACGGTTTTTGGGATCGGCAAGGTTGCGTGATCTTGATACGTGATAAATACTTCTTATCTAGAGAATAATATCTCACATCTCAGACTTTGACTCAATGGAAAATCATTTTACAGAATTCATTTGTGATACATTGTCCATATACTTTTAAAAAATTCTTGTTGGATTTGTTCGGATAGATTTTGATATTTGTATTTATTACCGAAGCTGAGCATTTGCACACATTTGCAAAATAATATTAGTTACGACTCTTGTTTCTGACTGCCCATGACCCTTGATGACGTATGGCCTGGGCACTTCAATTGACTCCGTAAATTACGATATAGTTGTGAGGAAGAGGCCTGCGGGTACTGCACAATAGCAATGTCAAGGGTTTCATTTGGCTCGTAGGTGACCAGATTAATTTTTAAAGGTATTTCCACGAGTCTTCGTAGATAATAGTGGGAAAGAAGGTTGCATACATATTATAAAGTAACGTAAAACTTTGTTGAAATCATGTAAGGGCTTTAAACGAGTTGGTGCCACGTAAGATATTGACGCAAATGGAATATTTTATTATTATTATGTCGCACGGTTACTTATAAGATTCCTTTAAGGCTCAGCGTATCTTTGGAAGGTTATTAATTTTTTGGAAGATAATATACGTCTGTCATCTTAAACTGAGCGCTGTATAAATGTTTCTTTTACAAGACAGCCTTATGTACTAGTATTATTATTAGTATACAACTCTCATAAATTCTTCAAGGAAGACTTTACGTTGAAGATAAGAGGATGCCTTTCTCTTTCTTCACCTCAGTCACCGTAGGAAATACGGCCAGTAGAAAAATATCACTATTTTAACTAATAAATTAATTAATATTAACATAGCTTGAATAATAACTCTGCAAGTTTAGCAAAATTATTATTTAAATAGGGTTTACTAATTTATCTATCGTTAACGTATTTGAATACAGCAATTTGAAAAGCTAATCAAACTACTGGAGATAAAATTATCAACATCGATAGTACATCCCAGATTCGTTTGCTGTAAATTTTTCATATTTGTCAACCATAATTAAAACGCACTCACGAGCAGAAGAAAATGCTTCCAACACAGTTGACGAAGGTATGAAATTGAATTAAAGAATCAGGAAGGAAGAGTCTCGTCCCGGGACGTTGCCAGGTTACTAACTGCTTTTTTACAACTGAGCTATTTCTCACACACTTTAAAATCATATTGATTAATCCCATCATATCACACGTTCAGAATTTTATTATTAACTTAATTTTAATAAGACTATTTTAAAATTATAAAGTTGAAATTCAATAAAACCTAATACACGTACAGTTTCAAATTCTATCAATTTTCAACACATTATTATATTCATCCAGTGGAAACAATCGTAGTATAAATTGGTACGACGTTGACTTATCTATTATGTAAATAAGATGTATGTATGCTTGTATAATATTTACCTGTGGGTAAATTGGATCTAAACTTGGTACTCCGAAAAATACACTGCGGCAAGAGAAGGAAGGCGGAAACCCCTAACAACGATTGTTCAAATATATATGCGAATGGTAATATCCCGAGGATTGGGAAATAATGTATTTAATTACGTACCATTTGTTTCTGTCACGTTTGAGAGTGCAATACGCACCCCACGAACACACGATCATAGATGATAAAATCCAATACAAAAGATTTTAAAATGTGTAACTTTGTACAGTTTCCTTTAAAATTGCCTTTTACAATCAAAACATGATATATTTCATGGAACCACGACCCATGATTACAATGTGAAGCTCAATGTTTGTCCAATTATATCCTGGAGTACAAACATCAGGAAATAACGAAGGGTGATGAAAACAATAGGTGGATTCTTTAATCATTATAATTTAATAGATTTGTTTTCAATGTGCAAAGACTGACGAAATAATTTCAATTTATAACTCTTGAGAATCTGTGGCTATGTGTGGATTTTAAAATTATGAATATTATCTTCAAGATATGTTATAGAAAAATTTTCATACGTTGATTTTAATTTATTAATAGTCTCAATATAATAAGTAGCAATTTCATTTCCTTTATTTCTGAAGTTTACTATTTACTTGCTATTAAGAATAGTAAAAATTGATTCAGCGAATCTGAGCTTAGTCTTAAAATTGTTTCTGAACAATATAATTACTTTACCTAATAAGAATTCATAATTATTCCTTGTCACATGGCATGGCAAAGCTGTATTAAGTTGATACTTATTACATTGAGACTATTAATAAATTGAAATCATCGTAATAAAAATTTTCTATATCATATCCTAATAAAAAGTGATTGTATATATATTTTTTTTATTGTCATTATGTATATTTGTAATTAAAAAGAGTGATGAATAATTTTCAATTTTGTGTATTAAATAATAGTTAAATACCCAAATAAGTTATTTATTATAAATTAATTAATAGATTTGTTTGTTGCTAAGAAAAGAATGAGGGAATAATATAAAATGAGATTCCAATTAATTAACGAGCTATGATTAGTATCCCCGTGTGCAAGTCTTCAGCGGTTTGCACTGATTTTTAAATTTCCGCGCGTCAAGGTTTTTTTAAGTTGGCATTACGCTTTGCTTTCTAAATAAATCGAGAGCACTATAAATTTAATGTTCTTCTGAAACGCATGATCTTGATTTGTGATTGTCGTGACAGGATTGAAGAAATAAATAACTCCATTGTTTCCGGGAGAATTTTTGACGCCATTAAGATACCAGGAGAATTTCTTAATTCCTTAACGTACAAGACGTATTTTTCGGGGTGTGAATATTAGCTACCTTAGTGTGTTGAAAGAATTTTTATTCCATTGGAGTACCAGGGATATTTTCACTCTCTCAGTGTACTGCGATATTTTAGACTCTTTCAAGGTAACATACCAGGATATTTCTTGACCCAATTTAAGTACTGTGAGTCATCACGCCTGTTGTGATGATATAGATATCCGTCAGTATAGGTAGACGTGACTTGGTATAAAACAGTTATGCCCTCGTTGCCAGTTAAATCGCATGCAGACGAAAGGATTAGTGTCGAATTTAATACTGCACAAGACTAAAAAAATAAGTACCCGGACAACGCAGATAATACGCTATAAATATCACTATATAATTTTTTACAGTTCAATAGTTGAAATTGTACCCATTTGCACAAGAATTTTCATTGGAAGATTATGACTTAATTTATATAAATCTTCCGAGTAAATTGATCAAATTCGAAACTGAATTTTATTTCGTTAGTATCTGGATGTCCGACATTGCCCGAGTACTTAATGAAATAATCTTTGGACAGTATTAAATTCGACACTAATCTAATATTGTGCTTCAACTGGTATAGAGTGTACACACTTAAAGCAGATTTCAGAAAGCCTTTTTGTATGCCGAAAGAAATTAAGGGAGGTATATTCAATTGAACTTTGATAATCTACGACGTCAACCCGAAAGGAACATCATCTTTGCAAAAATTTGTTTAAAACAACTTAGTATTTACGTTCCTATGTGCTAAAATTATGTTTGAGAATTTAGGCTTGTGACGAAACCTTATATTACAGTAAAAGATAATAATTATGTGTAATGTTCTTAATTATTTTAAATTCCCAGTAGATAATATGTTGAGACTTCGCAATGAGAAATCAACAAAATTTAAAATACACACATAACCAAGTTAAGAAAAATTCTCACTTATGCAATTAACAGTAAATCTATTAAATTATCCAAGCCAAGTGGTCCAGTACTGGTTGCCGCACCATCTCAGAAAAAAATAATATTTTGTTTGTGCATTGCCTCATGTATTGACATAGCAGTACAGAAATAATTATGTTTCATTTATGTTGTGTCCGGTTCAAAAATAGCCGCCGCTTTTGTTGTAGCGCACACGCCGTTTTTTCGCGTTTGCAGATATCTACGACTTTCTAAATTATCCACGACGTAACCTTTTCAAAGAACTGTATTGTGTTCAGTACATTAAGGCCTACTAATTAAATTCATAGTTGCTAAGCTAATATATTTTTTCTTGTACTCTGTGTACCACGAAGTTGTCGATTCCATATGAAGGAAATTCCATTTTCGTAAGCTTATTTCCCCAAGAAGAACAGTTTGCGAACTTCAATAATTTCCGTTATTTTCCACATAACTATGTAGTTACTGTATATACATTATCAATGGTAACTGACGTTCCCTTTACAAATTACACCCATTTAAATGAGGGATTTTTAATTTTTTTTAAATGTTTGAGACGCTATATCTCTAGATGGAAACCTGAAAGTTGTTTTAATAATAAGTCTCTATAGTAGAAAACTACGATATAAATTTTAACTTTGAGATTTAACTCAAAGATATTATAAAAAATTGTTAAACGTAACAAGAAACACTCGATTACCACGTGTAGGATGTGTGGGTATATCAAAACTATACTTTAAATATTTAGACATTTTAAACTGGGAAAACTATGATCAAAACAACAGGATGACCTATAAGTGTAATTAAACATCCTTGATAAACGTGGGACTAATCCTGGCTGATCAAAACAGAGCACTGCTAACTGCAGAGAATCTGGTTCAAAACCTGATTTCAAATTGTTAGTCGACAGGATAATTTTGGAAAAAATGACTCAGCAGATTTTCTCAGAAGCAGTAAATATTTTTGACATTATCCTAAATTGTAACCCACCTATTTGAAAGTTCTGCCAATGTATTATTAAAGGGCATAATAAGGCAATTAAATAGAACATTAGTTATACAGAGGAGGTGAGACGAAAATATAAATAACAAAAGTTTGATTCAAAATTTATGGAACATTGAGTTAGTTGTTGTTGTGGTATTCAGTACTAAGACTGGTCTGATGCAACCCGCCATGCTAACCTATCTTTTTCGAAAGACTTTTCATTTCCTCATAACTAGCACATCCCACATCCTCCCTAATATGCTTGGCGTCTTCCATCGTTGACCTCCTTCTTCTGTTCTTAGCCCACACACTTCCCTCTAATGCTAATTTTACAAGACACTCGTGCCTTAAAATGTAGCCTATTAATCTATCCCTTCTCTTGGTCAACGTCCTCCATATTGTTCGCTTTTCCCCTATTCTGTTTAGAACTTCCTCGCTCTTACTCTATCCACCCATCTGATTTTCAGCATTCGCCTATATCACCACATTTCAAAGACTTCTATTCTTTTCCTTTCCGATAAAACGCCACACTCCATACGAACATTTTTAGTAATGATTTCCCAATAATCACACTTGTATCATCCGTAAGAAAGTTCCTCTTTTTTGCGTAAGCCTTCCTTGCCTGTGCTATCCTACTCTTTATGTCTACTATACTTCTACCATCCCTAGTTATTAAGCTTCCTAAGTAACAGAATTCCTTAACTTCCTTCAAAACATCTCTTCCGAATTTAACACCATTTGTTATTCCACTGTTTCCCAAACTACACTCCATTATCTTGGTTTTACCTCTATTAATCCTCTTATTGAACTCTGTCTCCGGGACTCCGTTCATGCCATTTATTATGGTTTCCAAGTCTGATTCCCCTATTACTAC
Organism: Eucriotettix oculatus; assembly: GCA_034510155.1. Classification (NCBI taxonomy): domain Eukaryota; kingdom Metazoa; phylum Arthropoda; class Insecta; order Orthoptera; family Tetrigidae; genus Eucriotettix; species Eucriotettix oculatus. The sequence continues at coordinate 257,556,184 of CM067376.1, forward strand.
AATATCGTCGGCAAAGCGTAAGGTTTTTATTTCTTCTCCTTGCAGTATGATTCCTTTTCCATATTCTTTTTGAACATTCTTAATCGCCTGTTCTATATATAGCTTAAACAGCATGGGCGACAGACTGCATTCTTGTCTTACTACTTTTCTTGATCTTCTATTCTAATTATTGCTGCCTGTCTTCTGTAGAGGTTATCTATAAGCCTCCTTTCTCGATATTTTATTCCAGTGCTCATCAAAGTTAGTTCAAAGTAATATATTAAAGGAAACATGTAGACCTAAGCAATAGAAATCATCGCAACCTAATCTTTGTACTAAAAGCTAATCCTAAAACCTCGTTCACATCAAGCGCTAAAAGCTTTCCATAACGTTTACAAACGTTAGTCGACTACATAAACACGTAAGGAAGCTTTCTTGTATCACTTAAGGTGGGTAACGAATACAGGCACATAAATTATACTAATTTGAAATGAGGTATTTAGTTAATTATAGGAAGATAATCATATCTTCTATAAAAACAAATGGTAAAGTAAACAGCCCGCTTCTAATATTATATACCGGATCAGTTCAAACACACTGCGAGTTCCCAAACTAGTCATCCAATTGCAATAATTTTTTTGTGTATCGCTGATCATCCCAATGAACGTTCCTGTTTATTTCCTTCCTTCTTTCCCCCCTTTCAGGACAAAAATGTCCTACCGTAAAGACATACAGAACTTGCAACAGTAAAGGTTATTCTCTCAAGTAGCATGTCATACAAGAGACTAAATTGCTGTTTAGCGGTAGATAATGCTAAGTTTAGGTTAACGTACCGGGTTGACTGAGAACTGTCATCTTACACGACACATTACGAAGTTTGAGTAATAAGTGGTCAGCGTATCGATTCTCCTGCAGTTTTAATCCCAGTCTCCTTGACCATGACGGCACAACCATCCAAGCCCAGTGCCAAACCTGGAAGCAACGCTAGCCACTAGATCGGCATTTTTAATTATTTAATAATGATGTAAAATGTAAATGAGTCAAATTTTAAAGGAAAGAGAAATGCGACTCTGGCGCCCGAGACGGATTTATTTGTAACTGAAAGTCGAGTCTCTTACTTTATGTGTCATTCGAGAAAAACAAAAAATATCACTACTTAAATAAAATGTTATTTTACGCTATATAGTCATAAGTAACTTTTTTGTTAGTTTATAAATATGCAAAATATTTGATAAGTCGCAGTGCGGATTGATTCTTAAAGCAAGGGCCACTCACACTCAATTTTATTTTTCGTAGAGGTGTATCTACCTGAATTATGGGTATCGGAATCATGACTATTGGCACATGGCATATAAGAAGAGATTCAAATAGTTCAATTAATTCTTTCGTATTTATTATCATCATCCTTCCGTGTGTTCATATTTTTGTTTATTGAGTTTCAGTTCATAAAATAGGTTAAGAATACATTGCTAAGTTTTATGAAAGCAAAGGTTTATACTTAATATTTATTATGATGACGATAATAATTTACAGTTCATAAAATAATTAATTTATAGAAGTATATAATTTATAAATTCAAATAAAGATTACTGTCCCGTAAAACCAAATGTGTATTAAATAAAACTTTAATAAGGTCTACATTAATGTATGAATCTGGTCTGATAAGCTGAGGCTAGGCACATTTGAAAGAAAAATTCTTCAGGAAAATATATGTAAATGTAGGAGAGATCTGGAGACCAAGATATAATCATGAGCTGTATCAATTGAATAAATTGCCTCGTTGGATGGACTGAGTTATGAACGACATCGTGAGACTGGGTATCAAGAGCAAATGACAGAAACCAATGGAAGGCGAGGACCGTTTTCTGGGCTGTAGAGCTACTGATGCTGGTATAGTTTTTTAAATGTAGAAGCAACACTAACTACTTTGAACTCAAGTGTACCCTCTGTACAAAACAATACAGCCGAGCATACCCAATAATGCGAATAGCGTTACTGAGGAATATATATACCAATGTTTAAAATCACGAATTAAAAGTTAGTTCACTTTGTTTTTGAATATTTTAATGATAAGCTATAGGTAGAAGAAGTAAGATTGCGATTCATTACTTGAAACCTTAAACTTAAGCCTTCTGTTTTTTTACCCTCGCCTCCCCAACATGTTCGATATTAAAAAGAATTAATAAATCGGCTCTCCAAATTTTGCCATAGCCCAGTGGGAACTATGGTGAACGTTTGTGGTGCACTGTTGTACACCTAACTGTAGATGTATACGCTTGTAATTATTTCCAAACTTTTGAGAACGCTTAGAAACAATTGCGAACGATTGTTTGTCGTGCGCACTTGATGTGGACGAGGCTTCATGCTATGAGTTTTGCACAAATTCTTCATTCCCGTGTGAAACACGAGCACCCAATCTACGGTGCGATTAAAATGAGTAGGCAATTAGTTCAAGGAAGCAGGAGGGAGACACTCATGCCATGTACACGTGGTCTCAAATTGAATTCGTGTACAGTTATCTGAAAACAATGGAAAACAGCATAACTGTATGTCTCGCATTTCAATTTCAATTCAAGGTCACGTTCCTCGCCTGAGATACCAAGAAAGCGCCTCCGTAAACTAAAAATTATGTTCCACTTAACCCGCACCTATACTTCGCTGGAAGCTACGTATGTATAAAATGTACACTACTATTGTTTCATCATAAAATAAGTCGATTTCGCACCTTGTGATGAAAGTTTTTGCCATTTCCGTACCTCTTTAGGCATCAGCAAATAAATAATATATAAATGCAGCTTTCCTTGAAAACGATACATTTTCAGTGACTATCCATAAACTCAACTGATAATCTCATTCTTCATTGTTTCTTCAATCTACTGTTTCGTTCAACGAAATTATGCATAATCTTAGGTTTTTTTTGTTTTGTTTTTTGGCTCCATTTTAATTCGTATGACCCTGTATATGCTAAATATAGCTTACCAGAGGAAAATTGCTCTGAAGGAAAAGAAACCCTTACTGCTGGTTATCCATAGAGGTTAGAGGGTTGCCACTCCTGTTCAATATATTGGTTCATATTAAAGAATATATATGCAGGATAGTGGGGGATTTTCACCGCCATAAAAAAACCTTCAGTTAATTTGAATAAAATCTATTTTATATTTTCGATTATCTATTTTTGAAATTCAAATTGTTTGAAGGCTAATTAAATGATTGGTAAATTTCCTCACATTCGAAAATTTTTCAAGGTTCCAGTATTCGGTAGTCCTGAAAGCTGTCATACCAAAAATCACATTCCCATACAATGTGATAAGGTGTTTCATCTTCCTGTTTGCAGAAAGAACATGTAGAACAGGTGTGCTCAAACGATCGACCACGAGCGCTTTTTAAGTCGATCTCGAGAAAAATTTACCGATATATATTTATTCACAGATTTTCTTTTAGTTGATCCTCAATTACGTCAGAATAATCCCCGAATCACTGTATTTTATCGTAATAATCCTCTGCTTGCGGCGAAATGCGGCTTTAGCAGAGGAACGCGCGGTACTCGCCAAAGAAATTCCACGACGCGCGATGTTTTTGATTCCCGCCGATTTTTCTATAAACTTCGGGCGGTGTGTTTGGCGGCACGCTTACAAGCAAACCATTAGTTAGTTTGGTACTTGAGAACATTCGAGACTTCGTCCGCACCGATATAAATGTTGCGACTGAGGGAGTAGGAGTCAGTTTTGGGACATTGTTTCGAGCTAATGACGATTTCCCTTCGTTTTTCAAATTCCATTGCATTATCCATCAATACGTTTTGTGTTCAAAAGTTCTAAACATGGAGGAGATTATGGGCACTGCAATAAAAATTGTGAATTCCATCCGTGTCCGTAGCTTGCAACGAAGGCTCTTCAAATTGCAGATGGAAGATAGTGAATCTGCTGAACACATTGATTTAGTTCTTCACACGGACGTCAGATGCTTAGGTCACGGCAAATTACTAGAGAGGTTTCAGGAATTATTGTCCGAAATAATAGCTTTTCTGGACTAAAGAGGTGATGACAGATGCTAAAAACGGAAAATTTCTGACTGATTTAGCATTTTTGGCAAGCATCACAATGCATTTAAACACCATTAACTAAGAGCTTCAAGGTAAAGTAAAATCCATTATTGAGATGATTAGCGCAATAAACACATTTAAAAGTAAATTGCAACTTATGATAGATCAACTGAAAAGAAAGGATCTGAAACATTTTCCGTCTTTGAAAGCAAGGATTCCTCAGCTGAATTTTGATATTTATGAGGGAAAATTATTAAATATTTTGGGCGAGTTCGAAAGACGTTTTTATGATTTCAGTAAATTGGCAAGGATCGCATCTTTTATGAGTTATCCTTTTTCGTGTAAAACATTGAGGAATGTGTTACTGAAATAGCAAGTCAGTTTACCGTCGACTCATCTTCTGTTGAAAATGAGGACGTGCAGATTATATCAGATATACATCTCAAAGCCACAACATCTGATACAAAATTCTGGTCTTTTATATCTGAAGATAAACATCCCAATCGCCCTTCAGTTGCCGGCAATGTTTGGGTCAATTTACCTGTGCGAGTCTGCATTTTCCGAAATGAAGATAATTAAGTCTAAATATCGCAATCGACTAAGTGACGAGCTTATGACTTCATGCTTGCGATTAGCACTCGGTAATTACGCGCCATCTAATGAAAAGGATGCTGAAGACATGGAGTGCCACGCTTCAACATCCAAAGTCATTCTTTAGTTAAGTTTAGAAACTAGAGCTCGTTTGCTTTGTATGAACCAATAAACTCGCAAATTTGAATAAGTACGAGTTCTTCATTGACATTTTAGTTAAAGCCTACCTTCACTAAAAGTATATTGTGGAAAACTAATTTCTTTCGTTCTTACTAATTCTACGTGAATTCATGGCCATGAAATTCTGCAACGCCCCATATATAATATACTTATACCTGCGCCACTATATACCCTTCCTACCTAGACGACAATCCTGCATCACATATACTTGCAGACTCTCAGAGTCGATCGATCGGAATCTAACAATATTGAGGTAGACCTCCAGCAGTTCAAGTTTGAGCACCCCTGGTGTAGAACATTCTATTAAATTTAACTTTTTTAATTTATAATTGTATGGTCAGTGTCCAGAGAAAAATCTAACTACATCTTTTGTTGAAGTTGTGAAGCTGCGTTGTAATCGTGATTCAACCGTGGGTATTAATTTCCTTGACCAAAGGCATTTTTCAATTTTGTCCCATCTGGTTTTCCATTCTTTCAACAGCCAATCTTTACATGTATCTTTGTATTCTACAGATTTGTTAGTAATTTGGTGGACTATGTTTGGCTTTAAGTAGTATAGTGCTGGTACAGTCAAGTCTATTGGAGGAATGGCAGTAATGATCTGTATAGAGTCAACTGGAGTCATTGTGTATGCACGAACACAGCGAATTAATATTTTTCTTTGCGCAACTAATAAAGTTCTTTTGACATGAGTATGTCGAAGTCGATGTCCTAGAGCAGGGATTCCATATAATATTGACTTGTAATATAGGATGAATTTTGATGGGTGTATTTTGTATACATTTTTTGCCAAAGTTAGGACCTGATTCATGACGGAGACAGCTTTCTGTGTTATTTCACCAATATGCGAGAGGAAGGAGAATTTTGAATCTAACACAAGACCTAAATAACGATTTTGATTCACAGTTTTAATGGTTTTATTCTTAAATTTTATAATAGAAAGTGTTTTCAGTGACTTTCCAAGTACCATGATTCTAGTTTCATCACTACTTATTAACATTTTGTTCACAGTGCACCAGTTACTTATAATTTCAATAACGAGGTTTCCATTTTTCTCGATATCTCTCCGTGAAGATGCATTCATTAGTAGTGCTAAATTGAGCTGTGTATTTTATGTTAAGTTTTGGACGGATCACGGACGCCGTTAAAGAAACTTGTTAGCCGTAAACTTATGTTTCAAGGATTTCACAAGGGACAGTTAGTAAAGCTTTGGGTGGCGTGGTGGAAGGAGTTAGCTGTTGCTGAGAATAATATTTTACACAGAAATCGGCTCACAGAGAACGTCGGTCAGCGTAGACGACTACCAAGGTGTTTTAACGTTTTCGTAAAAGCAGACTCAAAGAAAAATGACAAAATTGTTTTGTAAGATTAAAGCTGCCGAGGTTATATTTATGATGTTTCTAATTGCGTTTTGTTTCATTAAATAACGAGTATATTCCTGTAACAATTGATGGCATTCAAGTGTGTTCCAATTATAAACCTACTTACAACGTAGAACGAATATATATATATATATATTCTTGTTTCGGATCTATATACCTATGTGAATCGGCATTTTCATACTAGAACTAACGAAGACTAAACAACGTCCTGCCCTGACCGATTCCCATACTGAAGTCTTTATTATCTTTGTCATGATATACACTCGTTTATGATTCCTTGGTTAGTCTTCCCATTAATGTTAAGGCAACAAAGTAAATTCTAAGTCTGTCTTTATCCGTAGCTACTGTTGTGTGTGACCACGTGGCTGGTTGAAGTTTCGGCCACGTTTTCCGGTACGGGCCATGTCTTTATAGGGGACTTAAAAGGCGAAGGCAGGGTTTTCCTGGTGCCGTCAACAGCCAATAGGAATTCGAATTTGGAAATTTGTGGATGTGACGCAGGGTGTTGTGAGGAAGGGGTGGACGACTGAATAAAAGGTGGAAGAAGACAGAGATCGCTCAATCTTAATCTGAATTTTTTTGGTGGAAATTGTGAATTTTCGAGTGAGTGTGTGTACCGATGGTCTTGGGGTTAACGACGCGGAGAACTAGGTGACACGGAGCGTCTTCGTGAAGTAATAAATAAAATTAGATGCAGTCGGTTCTCTGTGAGAGTGCCTGAGAAGAAGATTTTTTTTTGATTTAATAAAAACTTTACCTGTACGATGTACAATTTAGTTATGATAATATTCTTAGTAACATAACTTGACACATGTAACGGGGAAACTGCTCAATTGCAGGCCCCAGCATATGATTGTTAACAAGAGATTGAGCACATGTATTTAAATATAGAACTATTATAGAAATTTTTAGTTAATGACATGATTATTGTAGGAATTAATGACTATTTGAAGTTCTGGTCTCACTACTCCAGAAAGTCTATAGGACGTTTTCTTTTTAGTCTTCTATGGTGCTTGGGTTGAGGAAGGTTGTTTACAGTATCTCTGATTAATAGGTTGCTGTGGCCCGTCATTCAAGTGTGAAGCTTAAGATAATTGGAGTTGTGTAAGATGCTGTTTCTTACGTACCATGGTGCATCTGAGATGATTCTTAGTAGTCTGTCTTGGGCTGTCTGTATTCTTTTGACTTGAGATGCAGCCGCAGAACCCCATAATCCACAACCACATAGCCATATTGGCCGTATTGTTGTCATGTACACGAGTCTCTTTAATTTGATTGGTAGTGTTGAGTTTCCTGATAATAAAAATTTTAGTTGTTTCAGTCTGTTCCTAACTTTTTGAATCACTAATGAGATGTGTGGGACCCATGTTAATTTAGTATTACACGAGTCTCTTTAATTTGATTGGTAGTGTTGAGTTTCCTGATAATAAAAATTTTAGTTGTTTCAGTCTGTTCCTAACTTTTTGAATCACTAATGATATGTGTGGGACCCATGTTAATTTAGTATCGAGTGTCAAGCCGAGATATTGTACTTTTGTAGCGTATGGTATATTTTCACCACATAAGGGAATAGGGTTGTTTTAAATGTTCCTCTTATACGTACATTTAACTATTTTACACTTTTGAAGTGATATCTTTACTCGCCTCTTTTTACACCATTCTTTGACTAATTCCTGCACTTTTGAGGCAGCTTCTTGGCATGAACCCTTGACTAGGATAGCAACATCGTCTGCAAACTGGGCCACCTTTACGTCATCTGACACTAGGAAGTCCGAGGAGAAAATTATATATAGGTAAGGACCTATAATACTACCTTGAGGAATACCAGAGAGAATCAGTGAAGTCGTTGATGTGCTATTGCCACTTTTAACGAAGTAGGTAGGATTGAACTATTCTAAAATATGTGTCCGTAGATAGCCCTTTATTTTGGCTAGCAGACCTTCATGCCACACTCTATCAAATGCTTGATACGTATCGAAGAATAGGGCTAAACGTGTCCAGAATTTCACTCACAACCCTGTATAGTTGTTGGGGGCACGACTGATCTTCACGGAAGCCGAATTGAGTATCCAGGAATATCTTATCAAGATATGTTCGGAGGTGTGGCGTCAGCAGTTTCAGAAGAAGATAACTGTTATTCAGGTCTCAATAAATACTTATATTTTCCTTATAAAAGTAGTAAAAATCTCAATCCAATAGCCCATCACACAACTTTGAATTAATGAATATTGTTAATAACTATCCATTTTCTTTTAATTCCCCTGGACGTGAGTTTTTTGGCCCTTTAATTAATTATTGTTGCGTTTCTTTACGTAGGTAGATAAGCCGTATATCTTATTTCAGTACGAGGTGTACTCAGCGAGCTATTGATAGATTAGCAAAAAGTAAGTCATATTCTTTCATGATAAATTTTCCTAGCCCAAAAAAAAACATGAAAGTGAAATATTGACATCAAATTATTAGTCATACTGTCTATTTTTATAACTTTTTCATATTTACGAAGAAATAGTACAATAACGTATACAATACGGTTGATAAAAGAAATTAAATTGCATTTAAGTTAAATATATATATATATATCTTGAAAAAGTGTTAAAAAAATATAAGTTTTTGTACCGCATGTACGTAATGCTGCTATCAAAAGTTGCGTCTGGATATTTATTTTCTTCGTGAGCCTATATCTCGAAAACTTAATAAGTGATTTAAAAAATAAAAAATAGTTTTGAACATATATTTTACTTATCTACCCATGCCTTGCTGTAATGCACATTCCACTGAAACACGGTGTGTAAACACAGAGTGCATTTCACACCCCTTCTTAGTCCTTAGACTACGCCTATGACAAGTCGATCGCGACACCCTTTTAAGATAAAAAGTAGATCTTTTATACAGAAAAGTTGGCAACTCCTGGTGTATAGTACCGGTGGGCTCGAATTTTGCCACCAAACGTTTTAGAGTCGACTTCGAGAGGTAACCGCGGTCTTTAGTGAAATGGGTGCAACGTTTGCACTAATAAAGTTTTATAATTTGAACGTGCCGCTCAATTGTGTAGCTTGCCATGGTGATTTGGCATCAGTGACTGAATAATGAACAACACATTAGACAGACGTCACCAAAACAACGCAGTCATCACATGCTACCAACATCGTAGCCCCAATTGAAAAATCCAATATAGCCATGTGGTGTCTCAATGGATTACACTTTTCACTACAGCTGATTTTAAAACCTACATATAAGATTCGGGTTACCCTCTATTGAAATATAAAGTAATACTATTAATAGATAATTTTTATTAATTCCATTACTCCTCAGTTGACGAAATATTATGTCATAAGTGAAATTACAAATAGTTACTACGATAATAAACAATGGTATCCTAGCCTAGGACATATTTTTGCACAGCATAAATGATATTGTATAAAAGTTAAAACTTAATTAATATCCAAGGTACAATTAAGTAATAATGGAAAAATCTAACAAAAATAAAATTATATACAGAGTAGCACAAAGCACACACACACACATTCAAACGGAAAAATAACTTCACGGAGCTTGACAATGAAAAATCTGAACATTAGTGGTAACTTCAGGCCGTGTATAAAGCAAACACAGAAAAGAGCAGAAGAAATTGAGGAGAAACTGATTGTTTTACACGGCAGCATATTCAATACTTTTGCAGAAAAAATACTATCAACCATTAGGCGTATGATAACTCCTGTAAAGAGTAAAACGCTAGCGCCTTTTAATGTAATTATTTTATTATATAATAATTATTTTCTTTTATAAATTAATAATCAAATATGATAAAAAGTGCTGTTTCGGAAATATATTTATTTCGCGACGTTTAGCGACTGCGGTAAGTGATGTGATAAACAACAGAACAGCGAACTGTTGACAATGCCGTAATTCATTAGAAAACAACCTTGTCACAACACATTGGCCTTATCGAAAAGAAAGCCTACTCAAAACTGATAAAAATGCGAGGTTAAGTAAATGACACTGAGTAAAGGGATCAAGGTGCGAATGATCCTTTCCAGAAAATATAGAATAAAATTTACAGTATATTGTACACCACTATTACACCACAATTCAATTAAAATTCAGAAAAAGTACACTGCACGAAATTTTAAGTGAATTAGATAACATTTCTTGTTCATAATCAAAGTTCATACGCGAACGTTTGCCAACTCGTAAGCTAGTAAATAAGGTTTCATATAAATAGCACTATTTAATTGTATTTCTTTATTTAGTTTAGAGGTTTGAAATGCTTTTACATTAAAAGATAGGAAATTGATTACGTAAAGAATAAATTGTGACCATTTAATGAATCCAAATCGAGTAAAATTTGTTTTAAAAACACACAAAAACATAGATTACTCATTGCACACAGCTCATGTGAAATTGTATTGAAAGTCATAGCACACGCAAATGTTAAGTATCAAATGTCAATTCACAAAAGAAAACACTTTATTTACAACAAGAACTGATAATGTTTGTTGCCGAATCCGAGTGTATTTTGTTTGTCAGTAATGCGGGCAGATTATTACGGCAGACAACCAAGAATTTCTTGAAATACTAAGGGTAAATAATTTAACGAATGAATCTACATTACAAATTAATTGAAACGTTTTATTAATTTTTTTAGTCCCTTTCCATTAGTTTAATCATAAACCAATGGAGAGGTAAGACGGGAAACAAAACATTACATGAATTTATTTAGGGGTTTGAATTCTTTCTGAACTTGATCGGTCGGGATACTCGAAGTTTAAACAGCACTTTCTAAACACAAATCATGTGAAAAATCAAACACATTACCATTATTAATATTATTTACTTAATTTATATACATAATATATAATTTGAGTTGTTGGTGAACAATTAAATGCATCCAAATTACAAGTGTTTTTAATTACGTTTGATAATTGAAGAATTGGTTATTAATTACATTAGATTCCAATTACGGTTATAATCCTGGAACACAAATCATTAATACACGAACAACAATGATATTCAAATATCGACAACTTAAAACTAAAGAATAGGCTTAGAACAGGCATTGAGGGCTTAAGTTTACATTCAAACTGTTGGGTTGAATTATAAATCAATGATCGTCCGTTTCATTTAAGGTTAGGAAACCATTTATCGACGTATTATATCAGTGATGACACAAACGTTAGTAGTTAAAAGTGTCAAATACGTAAAATATAGTCGAATGTTTATATTAAGTATGTTATGTTGCACATACACGATTACTTGTGCTCTTAAATACTTCACACAATTAATACGGTGAGGTTATAGTTGTGATATACATTATATTATCCCCACTTTACACAGAATCACAGTTTTATGAATTAACTAAATATGGAATCCTTTCACCTGAAATGATCACAATAATTTACTTGAACTAGTCACAGCGCTCGCTCGCCCGTCATGATGACGTCATCGGCCAAGATCTCCAATCCACCTGATGCCGGCCGGCAACGATAGAGAACCCAACCCTCTACATGGCGCACTGCCTCCTCCTGCAGCAAAGCATTTTATAGAATCGAATTTTAACGAAAGGAAGAGAAAGTTTGGAGTTCATCCCATAAATAGGAGTAGAAGGTTTTACGGAGAGTATCACCATCTTTTTATAAATTTAGGAGGTGACGAAAATAGTTTATTGAAACCTATGTTCTCCCTCGTAGATCAATTTTGCTGCACAGAGAAATTTGTTTTTGTACCATCTGTTATTTGTGTTCCGTTAACTATATCCTAAAAGCCGTAATTATTTCATCAAAATCATTTCATCGACCGTTTAAAATCTTGGGCTGATTTTATAAACCATATGTTGTTATTTTCGTTCAAGGTTCAACTCTCTCACCATAGTTCTTCCAAAACTATGAACACTCCACAAGACAAAATAATATTTTAAGAAACTGTTCCCTCTTAGTTTTATCACTTCAAGCCGAAGATAGGCGTAGTCTAGTCGTGCCAGGAATAACTCATTTGATAATTTTTTTATAAGACAAGGAAACAAGTTTTGTTTCCTATAATTATTAAATATAATAAATAATTTAAATAATTAATTATCAGAGGGCACCAACGTTTCATTACCCATATTTTTCTTTTACTGCCATCAGTAATTTTCTTGCTGCATAAAGTCGTAATGCATCCACAAAAACATTGTGTATGCTTTTAGCAAAATGTTTTGTAAAGTCGAACGTCGTTATTTCCTTCCAAAAATTAATCAATAAATTATAATTTTAAATAACTACATCAACACTTCCTTCACGTATTAATTTTTAATATTCTGGAAGCAGGGATTGCTCAATATTAATATAATATTTTATAAAAATTTTCTTCCTTTCTTTTTTTAAATATTTAATAAAAAATTAAGTGATTTTTTACTAACGGAAATTACACTGTCCTCGTACTGTTATTTTGTGCATTCAGTTGGGCTCCAGAGTTTTTTATAGTCCCTGCCGCTCAGCAGGAGCAAAAAATTAATGTTCGGGGTCGGCGGTGAGCGGCAAGTTGAGCGGTTAGAGCTCTGCTGCTTTACCACTTACTTGCCGTAGCCAGTGGAACCGCGAACCCATTGAATTGCATTGGAACATTAAAGTGAGCGGTGCTGCTCTAACTACCTGCTCTCTGCCGCTCGTCGCTATTATCATACCTGAGGCCTTACTCTGGACGCAACCATAACAAACTTAATAACATCTAGATGTATTGACAATACATACACTACTCGTGGTCTTGATGGGATGGCGTCGCGTGATAGTGTTATGTCGGATTTAGGTGAAATTAAGGAGAACTTGAGTGCGTCCTTTCGTCAAAATTCACAACTCCGCTCGGTCTCCAAAGCAACAGCCTCCTACTTACGTTTCGCAGTCGGGCTCTCCTCACCACGTACTCCTTTCAGTTTCAACAAAAAGGCTCTATAATACCAAAACAATGCTACTTTTCTCAGAATAAATGCTTTACTCTAGGTGTGCTTTAAAGGTCGCGTCAGCATATTCCGTTCTTGGCGACTGTAAATATACACATATACATTTTAGTGTCCCATTGTCCCTTGTTGTTGAGTCATTTCTGGTAATGAAGCTTATCATTGCCCAGTCGAGCAGGGCGTGAATCGCTACTAACCATGACCAGAAAGCACATCTGGTGTGGGTCATCACTAATTTCCTCCAGTGTTGAACTGTTAATGCAGATAACACATTCAGGTTTTGGTGAGCAGAAAATTATGCTTTAATTAAGTGTTTTGGGTGCGGATTCTTGATACTATAACTTGTTTCCTTCTTGACATGTTTCGGGGAGAATTATGTCGTTGTAGCTTTGCAATTCAATTAAGAATATCCCTTCATTCCTTCCTGTTTTCTTTGTGGACCATTTCTTTTCAAAGTAGCCAGAGAGATTTGAGCTACCATCCTTTTTGGTATATACTGGTGTATTAGAGATGTTCTACCTAATTTCGATAGATGTGGAAACATGAAGTGATGATGCACACATCAATAATTACTTGTATTGATATAAATTATTGATTGACAAGGCAATTAAAAATTAATTTAGGCCTGAGTAGCTACAAGATGTAAAATAGGTTTAATTCAAAAAAATTTATATTAGAAATAAAACATGACCATGTACCAGAAATATTCCGGACTAGCTGGGGACCCAGCGTTGCCCGGGTATTTATTTATATTATCCCAGGACATTATTAAATTATTGGTCAACACATAACTAAAACCGACATTGAAAACGTCACGATATGATGCTCAAATATACTCCCAGTATCTAGAGAGAGAGTACAAAATACAACCGGTACAGGAATAAATATAGTTTCAGTATTGTAACAGAATAAAATTTTCCCCCACTTAATGTTAATTTTTTAATTAAATCGCATATTACAGGTCATAATGTAACACAGCTACTCGCATTACACCGGTTTTCGTCAACAAACTTGATATTTTCCTTTCTATTTTCATATTAGCAGTTACTAAATTTTAAAATGTACTTGACGGGAGAAATAAAACCAGTATACATATACATCGTGTCGACGATCCAAAGGCGTTCATTTTTTCTCAGCCTGCTGCAACATTAGATAGTAAGTGGGATGAAAGAGGAAAGCGCAGTTGATTTTCACGTCAACTTTCGCGCGGCGGTTCCAAGAAATCGTCCCGTAGAATTAATATTTGGTTCATATTATATTAATCTCTACTTTTTATTAATTATTTAGGGCGTAATTAGCCTGTTTTCTTCTGCACCTTTAATAGGCCTTATTTCCATAAACTTCCCAACATTTATACAGATAATTTCTTATATATATATATATATATTACACTAATACTAACTAATTAACTAAAAACTAGATACGATTAGAAGGGTATAGGGTGAAGGGGGTAGGAGGATTAAGGGAAAATGCTGTAAAATCATAGCTGGATGAATATGGAAGGGAAGAAAGAGCGGGCCCTCTAATATGAAGGGAGAGGAGAAATATGATATGTAGTAGCTGCTTCTATCTTTTTTTACCTTAAATGGAATTTACAGACTAAGATATTACATTTTTTATTACGTTTTTCATTCGTTCAGCTATTTTTTGTTTATTTTTAACATCAAATTTTGAAGAATTTTTCGGCAGGGGTCTGTAGAGCAGACTGTTTATTATACAGAACGCTCTCCTTGCATAAGTTCTACCAATAATACAACGTGGAGACGCAGGAGGCCAACCATCGCTCTATTCTTGTTTCCTGGGCTTTCCTTTGGAGGCAGGAGACAGCCTTTCAATGTTTTGCTTCCTCCTCCCTTCCTGCGTCTCCATTTCTCTAGCACAGGTAGTACTTCCAGCTCCGGAATTCCGGTTCACCTCATTTTACAGCGTCCAGGAGATGAGGGTTGAAGCTGGCTTCGTCGTGTGTATTTTTTTTCTACTTACACCACCAATTTGATATGAAAATGTCGGGAATGTTGTTCTTGTCTGTTACGTGATCATGTCTATGTTTCTCTCCGGTTCCTGGAATTACCGGTCCAGGAGAGTGGTGTTGTCAGTCATAACATTAATATCTACTGCAATATATCAAAATTAAATATGTATGAATATTTAAATTAAATTCATTTTTTTAAACCCTCAAATTTTCATTGAAATCCGTTTACGCGTTTCGGAGGTCTATTTCAGACAAAAATACGAACAGTCAGACAGTTAGACGGACAGACACTTCAAGTTTCTTTATTGGTATTGATTATGTAATACATAATTGGCAACTCTTCAGGAACTCTGGGTAGTGGTCATCATGACAATAACTTCATAATTTTAAATTAAACATGAGATTTTACATCTGTTAAATTTTATATTTTTCTATGGGAATTTTATACGAGGTTTTAAAAATAAATATATTTCTGACGATTGGAAACGTTGAAAGATTTTCAGCATAGTAATAATCGGTTTGATTAAATTTACCTTGTTATTTCTTTTTGTTACTGATAAAAATATACAGCTATATACTTAAAAAATTCCAAAATACCAGTAAATTAAAACAAATACCTTTATTGAAATTCTAAATTTAGACTACATTTGCTAAAACTAGTTGCAAAATAAAACGCTGATGGTTTTTTGGATTCTGTGCATCTTATACGTTATAGAAATGAACTAAACTGTATTTTCTCGCAATTTGCGTCGAAATAATAGCGATTGAGTTTCCTTACTGCGTTGCATGACAGCGACATTTGCCAGACGTGCACGTTCTGACCGTCTGAGTGGTCTAATATTAGACTTTCGCAGTATACAATTCTTTCGTCGATCCTCTAAAGTTTTCGATGACAGACTGCGTATTGCATGAAGGAACATTTTAGGAGGCTAGACTTACCAGCGTCATAAAATATTCTTCTAAGGTTGCATTTCACATAATAGATTCAACACTTACATACTCAGTTTGATATGTTATTACCGCAATTAAACAATCTCAGCCTGTTTCAGCAGGTTACTCATCCCATGCAACACCTCTATCTTTCGGTTATTCATTGCCATATCAATCTGCTAAAATATTACAGACAAATTTTAAAACAACATAATACAGTACTTAACAACATTCACATTCATCCATCACATTAGAGGTTGTTTGAAAACTTTATGATCAAGGGAATACTTTTACATTATAAATATTCTGGCTTACAGTTGAGGTGCCAAACTATGTAATGAAATGAGTACGACAAAATATTAGCAATTTAGACATCATCTCTTTGTTATCTGTATTCAGGGCTGTCATAACCATATGGGAATAAATACTCCAAATTTTGTCTATTTATATTATGAAAATATATTTGAAATTAACACAGTTATTGAGATACAGAAAACTTAATTACAAAGTATTACAGTATATGTTCCAATCATAAAAAGTCAACCAAGACTAACCGCTACAAAAAATATAATTTCGAAGTAGCTTTAATTTTGATTTGAGAGACAAGGCAACGTCGTCATAGTATCGTGGTGCGATTTTTGCCCGAGTGAGAATAAAATTCAGAAAGTATGATAGTTAGGCAGGTTTTAAGAAAATAATATATTCTACACCTGAAAATGCAATGGACTTAATATCGCTTAGTGTGCAATGTCGTTGATGCCCAAGGATGCAGTCCGTTCCAAAGTCAAGTACGGCAGTTCCTTCAGACACCGGAGCCAGGATGATTCTCGAACATCCGTAATTTAGGAATAGCATCACCAAACTCCGCATGTATATTTATAACAGGAAATTAAATTAAACATTGAACACTAATAAAAACGGACTGTCCAAGATTTAAGAAATTTAGTTTGAACATGAAAGCAAGCAGCGACTCTCACAGATTTTATGTCCAGCGGATAAGTACTAGGGGATCATCCCTGCTTTGAAACTTCTAGAAACTAGAATATGATTCATTCAGCTATCACATCCAATTAAAGACATCAATAAATAAGATCTTTTTCATATCAGGACTCAATAGAGTCCAACAGGAAATATATGAAACTATGCATACTACATTTTTAGGACTTTCTGTAGACAATAAACTGAATTGGAAAGAGCATATTAATCAAGTATTAAAGAAACTTCCCTGAACTTCTTATGCTGTAAGACTTATATATAATTATACACACATACAAACACTAAAATTAGTATATAATGCATTCTGTATTATCGTATGCCTTTATATTTTTGGCCGAATTCTGAGCAAAAGAAAAAGTATTTATAATCCAAAAAAAGAGCATTGTTTCTTGTTGTTGTGGTATTCAGTCCTAAGGCTGGTCTGATGCAAAACCTCCATGCTAACCTATCTTGCGGAAGCCTTTTCACTTCCTGATAACTAACACAACCCACATCCGCCCTAATCTGCTTAGCGTATTCCGTATTTTGCCTCCCTCTTCTGTTCTTACCCCACACACTTCCCTCTACTGCTATTTTACAAGACCCTCATGTCTCAAAACGTGGCCTGTTAATCTATCCCTTCTCTTGGTCAACGTTCTTCATATTGTTCGCTCTTCCCCTATTCTGTTTAGAACTTCCTCGTTAGTGATTCTATCCACCCATCTGTTTTCAGCATTTTTCTATAGCACCACATTTCAAAGGCTTCTATTCTTTTCCTTTCCAGAGCTCCTATCATCCACGTTTCACACTCATAACGCCACGTTCCATAGGAACATTTTTAGTAACGATTTCCTAATATTCACTCATATTACCCGTAAGTAAATTCCTTTCCTGTGCTTTGCGACTCTTTATGTCTGCTTTACTTCTACCATCCCTAGTTATTACGCTTCCCAAGTAGCAAAATTCCGTAACTTCCGTCAAAATATCCCTTCCCAATCTAACACCCTTTGTTGTTCCACTGTTTCCCAATCTACACTCCATTACCTTGGTTTTCCCTCTATTAATCATCATATTGAACTCTTTCTCCAGGACTCTGTTCATGCCATTTATTATGGTTCCCAAGTCTTCTTCTAATTCCTCTAATACTTCAATATCCTTTTCCATATTCCGTTTTACGATTCTTCATCGCCTGTTCTATATCAAAAGTTAAACAGCACGGGAGACAGACTGCATTCTTGTTTTACTCTTCGCTTGATTACGGCTTTCTTTTCTTTATCTTCTATTCTAATTATTGCTGCCCGTCTTTTGTAGAGGTTATGTATAACATTATGAAAAACTAAAAGTAATGTAATAAATTTATGTAAAACTATTTGACTCATTCCATATCCTCGAAGCATTGCTTCACTGAAGGATTCACGGAATATGACTATTATATGGTTATGTTATTTATAATACGACAATAATCTGTCTAAGTCCTTACGGTTGTAACAATAATTAATAAACAATTAAATATTTTTAAAACGTAAAATTAATTTAATATTAAATAGTGCATATTACCATAGTATCAGAAAGAATGTGCTCAGGATTTGATTTTGAATTATGTTTCAAATCAACCCTCAAAGCATAAAAGTGCATGAATAATAATTTGTTTATGTCAGAAAGGACAGAGATCGTGATTTATAAATTATTTTTTAATTAACTGCCACCAAGTTATTAGTTATTTTCAGGCATAAACTCGCTCCTACATTCGAAATATTTACAATTGAGTGCATTATGAAGCATTATAACAATAAAAATAATAATTTTTCGAGGAAAGTGAAATGACGTAGGTTTAACGAACATGTTTCATAATATATGAGACTAAAAGATAATAAAAAATCTGTAATTAATTTTTTGAGTTCAAACAAATTAACTCTAAAACTACAATTACAGTAGTTTAGCCGGCGACAGCGAAAATCTTCCGGTTACTAAATCGCAGCATAAAAGCGTGCGTCAGTACCTGAATGATAGTCTACCCCAGTGCTTGATTGCCCGTGCTGGATGTCATTGCTTTTCTGAACACCGAAATCCTCAGATCCAGCCCCTTACGGTATTTTACTATGGCGTTTTGTAAAAGGCAAAGTGTTTGTTCCTCCTCTTCCCCAGGGCTTCCAGCAACTGTAGCAGCGCATTATTGAAGTGCTCTAAACATTAACAAAATATATTCTATCACGATTGCGTTAGAAACTGGAATATTTCATAATATATTTTCCGTGTTACCGAAGGATCACACACAGAACATCTATAGAAACTTAGGTAACTGGAAATTTGATTTATCAAAATAAAGTAATTATAGCGTTCAGATGTACGCTTTCTTTTAATTCCTCTTAGTTTGAAACATTTTTAAACTCAATAAATTGCTGTCGTCGTGAAAATAGTAGAGCCCTGAGTTTGAAACCTCTCTGTGCCTATTTGGAATGACCTACGCTATTGTGAAAGGTCTCATTTTACGAAGAATTTAATACAATTTTATGAATTTTAAATCTTCTTCTTCTTCATTTAGTATTACGGCGCTTGGAGCTTTGCCTTCGCTTCCTTCATCACAGTAGCCCATTCTTCTCTCGCTTGTGCTTTCCTACGCCATCTCTTCACTCCTAATGTTCTTAGGTCTTCCTCTTCCGCATCGATCCATCTGAGGTGAGGCCTTCCTCTTCTTCTCCTTCCTGCCATGCTTCCCATATGCACCTTCTTTGGAACTCTGTTGCTTGCCATTCTTTGGACGTGGCCAGCCCATTCCAGTCTTCTAATTTTAACACTAACCATGATATTTGGGCACTTGTATAGTTCATTTAACTCCAAGTTGGTTCTACTCCTCCATATCTCATCCAGCTTAATTGGCCCATATATTTTTCTCAAAATTTTTCTTTCCCATACAATCAGCTCGTTTTCCATTTTCTTTGTGAGCTTTCACATCCATATAAAACTACTGGTTTAATAACTGTTACGTACAGTTTTAGTTTCGCGGCTTTGGAGATATATCTTGATTTAAATATTTTGAGGGGGCTCCCATAGCATCTGTTTCCTGCTACGATCCTTGCCTTGATATCATCTCACCTTACCATTTTCTGCCACTATGGATCCCAAGTACCTCATCCTTTGAAGTTGCTCAAATATTTTATTAGTCTTTCTTGATATGATCATGTAGTCTTTTCCTCATTTATCTCCAGGCCCATCCATGTTGCTTGATTTATGTTGGTCTATTTCTTCCAATGTTGCTCTATTTCCACGTCATCAGCAATAGTCTATTAATTATAGTACCATTAGGGTTGATATCTATACTTCTTATGATATTTTCTAAACACAGGTTAAATAACACTATGGAAATCGCGTCCCTCTGTTTTAACCCTCTTTGGGTTTGCATAATTCTCTGGGCCCATTCTTGATGAGTTCTGCTGGTATTTCATCTGCTCCCGGTGCTTTGTTAATTTTTAAATCCCTGATAGCTATATATGTTTCATTTCTAGTTGGTTCCTTAACTTCTAAGTCAGGTCCCCACATAATTTGTTCCACCGTTTGTATTGTGATAGGGTGTTTCAGTAGTTTTTGAAAGTATTCTGCACATATTCGCATAACGTCTTCATTTCTGCCTACTGTATTGCTCATTTTATTCTTACATAATGCTGATCTTGGTTGGTATCCTACTTTTACAGCTTTAATTTGTTAGTAGAACTTCCGTACCTCTCCCTTACCATGTATGTTTTGCAGTTCTTCCAAGTAATTCCATTCGTGTTCTTTCTTTTTCATTTGGCATACTTTCCTTGCTTTTCGCCTGCTCTCTTCAAATTTCATAACATTACGTCTAGTTTTTCTCCTTAACATGTTCATACGACATTCCTCTCTTTCTTTTCGTGCATTTCTGCAATTAATTAGTAAATAAAAATATTTAAGACATTTTATACATGCAGTTTGGCGAAAAAATTGAAAAATTTCAGGGTTTTTTGTCTTTATTTCGTACAGTTCGACTTTGATAACTCAGATTTCAAACAGTTAGATTAAATGGTTTGAAACTTTAACAGGAGACAGTGCATGCCCTTCTGAATCCTTCCACAAAGTTTGAATTTTCTGTGTGTCTTAAGTTTTTCTAAATTAATTAATTAGTGGACCTCTGCTAACTCTTTGACAGAGCATCACAGAAGAGTGGAACAAAGACTTTCTTGTAGCGATCGAATGTCATTAAAATAAAATATAAGTTTCATTAATGTAGCAACGCTACGAAACTTTGTACGATTTTTTAAAAAGTGTATGGACAAAGGAAAGGTTCATTGGAGCGGGAGGGCGAAAGAAGGGTGGAACCGCTGCCCCCGACCTTCCTCCACCGCTCTTCCTGGGCATTAAGGATCATGTTTTTTTTCGCTATCACTAAGACCTTTATTTGGAGACACGTGCGAGCAGTATGAGTAATGTCATTTAAAGGAAAACAAACAGGAAGAGCGGTGGAGAAAGGTCGGGACCTGGTCAGCGGACAGGGGTGGCACCGTACTTTACCCTCCCGCTCCAATGAACCTTTCCTTTATCCCTTTACTTTTTTTTAAAAATCATACAAAGTTTCGTAACGTTGCTACGTCAATGAAACTTATATATTATATATGACTTTCAGTCGCTACAAGAAAAACTTTGTCTCACTCTTCTACGATGCGCAGTCAAAGAGTTACCAGAGGTCCACTAACTAATTAATTTAGAAAAATTTAGAAAATTTAGGTAATTCAAACTTTGTGGAAGGGTTCAAAAGGGTTTGCACTGTCTCCTGTTAAATTTTCAAACCATTTAATGTAACAGTTTGGAATCTATGAGTTATCAAAGTCAAGCTATACGAAAGAAAGACAAAAAACCTGACTTTTTTCAATTTTTTCGTCAAACGGGATGCATATAATGTCTTCAAAAATTTTATTTACATATCATAAAATGGTATTAGATTCTTCGTGAAATGAGACCTTTCACAATAGCTTAGGTTAATCCAAATGGGCACAGCGAGGCTTCAAACTCAGGGCTCTACTATTTTGACGACAGTAGTGAAATTGTGGAACACTGTGTGTTTTTAACTGCAGATTTATCTGCAACTGAATTCGACGGAATGTTGATTCTTCCATGATTAATTTCGTGGATGGGTTATCTGCCCATCAAATAAAGTCACAGTGACTATAAAACATGGATCCATTAAATTTATAACACAACCAACTATAAATGACCGATCGATTCTTTTAGTTGAGTCGTTAAGAGTCGATTCCATCATTGCTACGATTAAATCTTTTAAACAACTCTACGGCCCTCCGGATCTCATCCAATTCTTTAGTCAACGTTGAACATTAATAACGAGGGTACGTAAGAGGGGACGGGATGGTATGAATACTCTCAAAAATTAGAAACGAAATATGCAATAACAACATAGTTTTCTGATTTCAAAATTTACAATAAATACTGTGTATACGTCAGCGTATAAATTTATCACTATTTATTAAAAAACGTCGTTTCGTCTTCTTTTTTAGACTTCCTCAGGCGTACTACAAACATATTACAAAAAATTAAATTTGGGTTCTATGTTACAATTTTTTAAATTATATAATTTATATATAACGTCCGCGACACTAAATTCTTCACATGTATATTCAATAATCTTTTAGGCTGAGAGTCAAGGAGTAAATATGAATTTGTAAATTTTGAATCATGTTATTTATATATAAATTAAAAAATTGTAACATATAACCTATATTTAATTTCTTGTAATATTATGTTTGTAGTACGTCTGAGGAAGTTTCAAAAAGGAGACTTATCGGCCATCTTTTTATGTATTGAAGCACATAATAATTTTAAAGTAATTTATTTATATAAAATAAATTGGTTTTAAATTATTGGCAAATTTTGACGATTACTTGAGACAAAAAAGTTATGCCTAACGAGTAATATGTGTAAAAAATTTTACGCATAATACGTAAACTAAATATAAAATGATAATAAACGAAAATAAAAATATATAGAGTCCTTTAATAAATATAAAGGTAAAGGATTTTGATTTCCAAGCACGTCGGCAAACAGAGATCTTTTACAAATTTCGTTCTTTAATTAAAATATACGTATCTGACCAGGTGAGTGATTTACTCTAAATCGAAATTCCAGCTCCTGTACCACTATGAATTAGTGAAGGTGATTGCCGGACGATGACGGTGAAGTCTGGAGAGTTTAATCTATCGTCAAGTTTCCGTCTTGTCGAGTCAAAAACTCAGAATGTTCCCTCTCTAACGGTTCATGCCTCTCCAAGTAAATTTTCCAATTTTACATTCGGGAAATGGCAACAGTTCCTTCTAAATATAGATTAGCATCCATACGGCTTCATGGTCCTGGGGAACAAGGGGGTAATCAGGGCATTGACTGCGTCCTTGCCGACATTCTGGTATTTATTGCAAACTAAACATTCTACGGAAGTAATACGTGTAATGATTGGCAATGTTATCCACACTGCAACTATATAAAATTTAATCTGCATATTCACTGTAAATAATCTTGTCAACTAAAGCTGTTAGTTATATATGGGATCGGGTTAGTGACTTGAGAACATAAAAACATTATATAAGGAAGTGAAACAAAACTATGTACAACGAAAGGACTACAAACGCCGGTAATAATACGTTAAGAACTAATGTAAAGAAGTTGTAAGAATAGCAAATCAACGTTAAATTTCTGTCATGAATATTTTAACAATAATTAAGACTTTACCAGAATGTCTTTTAAAGGGGCTAAGCCTGTCACTTCAAAATTTATTACGAGTTGTATTGTTTATTCATTCTAGGAGAGTGTCATTCATAACTTTTTCGGTTCAAAACCTGAGTCGAATTCGGTGACTCAATTAGCAGGCAGTTCGCTCCGGAGCCGACTCAGGCAGGCGGTTCGATAATGACTCGACGACTTCAAGCGATTTACTCACTACTCTAGACTTGAGTAACTCGCTGACGACTCTACGAATCGAACTTGAGCCGTGACTGTTTTTACTGAGTCGTTTTGGAGAACGGTTCTTTTACAAGCTTAGACTCTTTGAATCGATTCTTGGCTATTTTGCTCACCTCTACAAGCAGCCTGTTTGTTGACTGAATCTATCACTTTTCTCCAGATCTCAGGAATCATTGCTCGTGGTTACAATACTCAACTCTAACTAGCAACTGCCTTCAATAGTGCTTCATTCTCTTTTCGGGATAACACAGACTCACGAAACTTTTTCATATATTTCTTTTAAAAAACTAATAGAGGGCACGTTGACCATTTCTGCCGCAGCCTCGTGCATTGCACAGCTTCCAACTCTGAATCTATTCAAACAAACGTCTATCAATAAACTGTAAATTATCATCCTTGACTTCGACACACTTATTTCCGCAAACCTACTCCAGATAACTGTCGAAACAGTTCTCTCTTTAAAGTTGCTGGCCATCCTCTACTGCACCGACTTTCCGTATGTCAACATCATGTTTGATAACAATATTAAAGAAATAAATATAATGATAAAAGAATCAGTAAAGGCATATTGATTAACGAATCCGACTGTAAACCTTGTTACACTGGCTAAATCAAATGCACATATAAATTTAAATTTAGTGCACAAAATTATTCAGTCTATTTGAAGCAAATACATTTAAACAATCACTAAAATGATAGGCAAAATGTAAAAATATTAGATGTAGAATGTAATCTTGATGAGTGAGATACTTCACATAAAATCGTTAAACATACAAGATTATTTGGCTATTATGGCAAAAAAGACATCAATAATGTAAATAAAATATATGATTCTCTATTATTTTACACTTTCCGCTTAATTGTAGCACATATTTCCCGACGTTACATTAACAAACTCTTAGCAGCTATTTGTTGTCACTGTCGTGTCGGACGTATAAGTAAGCTTCATTAATTATCTGATCCACTAGCTGGTTGCTCGGTAGTATTCGATTCAACAGTAATCTCTTTGGCAACAAGTGATTAAATCATTAGCATATTTGAAAATTTACCTTCTCACGCCACCTACCCTATGATAGCAGATGGAATGTCAATTTAATCGTAACCATCGCCATGACTCGGTATCTTAATTGAGTCAAGAAATCTACGGGCACCTTTTGAGAAGCACACTGAACTTGAAATAGATTGACAAAATATACAGTTAAATTTCGGATACCTTAACACGGGCGAAAAGATTTTCTGTACCCTAAAAGAGTCGAATATAGTCCCAGTACCTTCAGAGACTGAAAATATTTCCGATACCTTAAGCAAGTAAAAGTTATTCCCGGTACACTAATAGAGCCAGGAATACTCACTACCTATCTCAATTGTTTTTTCGTCAATTTTATAAAACAGACCTTCAACCCTTCCTGCCACATCACTACCATGAAGTGGAAGTACTATAGATGTTGAATGTCAGAATTGAAATCAACGACTTCCATAACACTGTATTCGACACGATACTCGATTATATTCGCATTATTTTTATGTAACATCCTCTACGCACATCTATGGATGTGCTTCTCTAATGGGGAATGGGGTTCAAATTATACACTAACAGTATGGGAAGTACCGTTATAAATATCACTTACACCAAAAAATATTTATTCATTTAAATATTAAAAGTTTGTCCCCTCCACCCGTGACTCTAGAGGTGGAGTAGTGTCTTACACTGACAATGTTGGTTTCCGGGTCTTACAGAAAACGTATACAAAATTTGGAAGAAATGTTCCATGCTTATAGATTTATATGCGGCATGTACATACAAACAGTTAATTATAATTATACGTATAAAGTATTTTAGACATTTCTTCGGTTTGATTATCGTGAAATAATGTGTAGAGATGGTTCATTGCATGCCCAATCACCCAGCAATCACCCAAGGCTTCCCTACTTGACCTTCCCCAAATCTCATTAAATTTTAAAATAAAGTAAAGCTAGACTCCAAATATAACAATTGGTAGATTTCAGGACAAAGCTGGATAGGACCAGCACCTGACCCCGTGTACGCCATGAGGCTTTACAGGGCGAAAGCGCTTCTATGGCGTAGAGAGCCCCGAAGGCCCCCTCGCCTAAGATGCTCAGTCTCCTCTTGAATATTGGTCGAGTCGAAGTATCCAAAGACGTTACTCCCCGACTTTCCCCTTCCCGAACCGATTTGCGAAGTGCGGAAATTTGATGCTCAGGTTGCAGTATATAATTTTAGAGGTCATTGTACATTGGTTCAGAAATCACAAGCCCATTTTCAATGGAATTTAACCTCGTAAACGCGAACGAGCCGCTGAAAGGGCCAATTTTGATTCCATGTCAAAACAGTAGTAGCGGCCAGATAAATGTGAAACTATACAACTTCTATCTCAGAATGTAGTGTTATGGTTAGAAAATAATTATAGTTGATATCTATCCATGCCAAAGCCACCACAAAATTTTGTCGTGGCAAATTTTGTATTTGGTTTGGTGGCCAATTACACAGCACCAAAAGATCTATACTCTTCAATATTGTGTAAATTATCAGAAGAAGCACTTTACTAAGAACGAATGAAATATAAAAATTATTGTACTCATATGTCCAGAGATATTCCACATGAAATTCCGGAAATAGAATTTATATTGAAAAATAACCAAATTTAGGCTCATATCTCAAAATGCGACACTCACTATTTTAATTAGCATGTACAAGCACAATATTTATGTCGGTTTCCGAGATATTACGACAATTGTAGGACTCTGAACGTGACGTATATTGCAGCAGTAAGCGGGCGCTCTGCAAAATGGTCCAATTTATTCCTATTTCAAATCATTTCTAGGGATCAGACAAGTGTGAAAACGACCAATGTTTGTGGGGAATTTGGCATAGGTACATATCTGAACTGCAAATTACACTATAAAGAAGAACTGGTGGAAATGTTAATTACTAGTTTAAATTAGAAAAAATCATTTCGGTACAATTTTAAAAACTAATTTATTGAAACAATTACAACTATTACAAATTTAAGGTCCATTAAATTCCACGGCTAACTCAGCAAGGGACTCAATCTATTACAGCGTCATTCATATATGGATGTTGTTGTGCAGCAGGAATTTATTAATTATGCAATGACATTAACACACGTTATTGTTGTTTTCATGGGCAGCTGCATTCTTTTTTGACTCAGCAGACATCTGGGATCTTCCTTCCCAGAAGTCGGGTCTCCTTCCTTGTCTCTGGCAATGATTATATAGACGGGGAATGCCACCTACTGCTTCCTTCTCTTTTTACCTTCTCTCAGTTCGTCTCAAAAGATTAAAGACAAACTGTCTTTTCTCACGTATGTTTCAATGGCAACGAACTATTCTCGTCTCCCTCTCTTTCCGATGCCACGACCAAACTGACTTGTCGCTTCTCGTGGTCCAACTCCTACACTTTCTCCATACATTCTCCTCTTTCAAAGATCAATTTCCAACTGATTTTTTCAAAACTTTGTATCCTCTTACCATCCTTCTTCAAAATTTCATTCGCGAATGTCTTCTCTCTCCCTCGTCTCCGCTCACCGTCTTTCTTCAAAATTACATTCCCAAATGACTTCTTTCCACTTTTTCTTTTCCACAAGTCACTTCTTGTCATACCCCTCCCATTCGAGTGGATGCAGGATTACATGAGCCCTTCTCAAATCAAATTTTATGATTGACCCGTTTGACTTTTGCGAAGGGAGAAGAAACGTACTTTAAATATTCGAGAGGTTCATGCCCGAGGCAGTTAACGTTCGCTAATCCCCTGTGCTTAGGATTTAGCATGTTTTGGGCCGCTCATCGCCACCTCACCGACGACGTCTGACTGGCATGTTATCACTATCTGGCACCAAAAAGTAATTTGTCAGTCAGACTGACTGTGCTGAGTGTCACTATTAATTGAATAAAATCGTAGTCAGCGCCTTACTTCATTACACTACTTCTTATCAACTTCTGTTGGGCAGTTTCTGATAGTGTATTGTCGGTGTGACCTCTTTTGGCTTAAAACAGGGGGTGAGAAGGAACTGACCAAAATTTCGTGGCAATCGGAAAAATGTTATAGGAGAGCATAAGAAACATGCATACATTCATTATCTCTTATTTATATATTATTAATATATATCATATTGTAAATTCTTTTCCCTTCCCTATTTTTATATTTAAAATTAAATATACACCCAATGTAGTTCTAAATTGTAAGTGTGTTACTACTTTTTACATCGGCGGTTCGTGACTTTTTAAAGTAACCATTTTTTACGAGGATAATTACATAATATATTAATAATACTGCAGGACTTTGTGTTGCTAAAACTTCGCGACCCAGAATATGCTTCAAATCTCATTTCGTCTACATAATGTGTAATATGGACTAAGGCTAAAAATTTGTAAAAATATAAAACCAAATTGGCACAAATTCTCAACTAGAAAGTATTTTTTCCTTTGTACATATCTTAAATAAAGAAAGTCAGTTTCAGTACCAAACCACACATAATGATAATATTGTATGCAGGATCGTGTAGTATCATTAAAGTCTTCGAAATGCAGTTCCTTAAATGTTTGTTTCATTTCAATAAGCTTTGATTAATTCAAATAAAATACAACCAGTTCATAAATAGTAAACTTTTTATTAATTCGTCAAAAACATATATTTAAGACTTGCTTGATGAGACTGGATTCTTTTTCCTCTTTTACAGCACTTAGAAGTGCTATTCGCTTGGATTTTACGATGGGTTGAGGTTGGGGGGGGTGGGGTTAATACTAGGCATGCTCATTTCTGATTTCAGACTTGAATCGTGCGCTGCAGCTCATGATAACACAACCAATGTACAGCTTTAACATTAGCTTCTTAAAATGCTGTTGTAATAAATGCTCTTAAAATTAAGAAGCAATTAATAATTTCTGAACTAATTCACGTGTATTTGCACATTAGCACATATTCACCAAACGCCGTTGACTTTGTATTAAAAGTTTGTTATTAATTTTTTGTCGAAAAAGAGGATTGACTTATTTATTTTCCAAACAAGAGGAAATGGTAAATATTGATTGGATATAAATTCCATCATCATATTACATACTATTTCCATTTAATATTACTCGACTAAACTATTAAGAAAATATTATAGTCTCTAGCAGTGATATATGAAATTAATCAGTTTCAGACGATTAACTTTTCTGTCGGTAATTGCGAAAAGTAATTAACTCTTTCAAAGTTATGATGATAATATTTTCATGTCTAAATCCTCCAAGAAAGCAAAGAAGATACTATGATTTATTTTTTTAACTTCCTTTCATTGTTGTTCCAGATGCAGAGGCCGCCATGACGATGGACATCCAGAAAGTTCCCCCTGATGGTGGCTGGGGGTGGGTAATTGTCTTCGCAACCGCCTTAAGCAACGTAAGCATTTCAGAAAATAGTTTTAAAAAAAATAGTTTGTTTAAATTGGCAAATTAAGTATTAAGTATTAGTTAAATATTACTCATTTATAAGATATGAAACTGAAAGTGATTACCATAAATTAAACTTTTCCTCGTTAACTGTATGACATCATTTCAATCATGGAAATGATGAAAATGTGTTTTTGAAATTACAAAATAGAATAGCTTTAAATGCTACGAAAGTGAAATTAATTTCATAATTATGTATACGACTATATAAAAGTATCATTCAAAAATATGTTGTGGATGAAAAGCTATGTTTATGGAATACAAGCTTGATCTTAGAGTCTGTCTGCAGTTGGTCCACGAAGTTAGGCAGCTGAATGTTTCGTTTGGGCTTTACAAAATGTGCCTAATGTCATTTTCGCGGTCAACAGTGGGGTAGACTAGTTTTTAAACTATACTCCTTTCCAGATATATATGCTAAAACCGGGTAACTTCTCTCACCAGCTTAGTTTCACGAAGGCGAGTTTAGTGTGTAGCGCAGAAGAATCATCCACAATTTAATTCGTGTTTAATGACAATAGTCAGTCAGTTGAACGAAAATATTCCGATACGGAATTTCCGAGATTAGAGAGGTTCCGCGTAGTCGCAGACAAGAAAGGTCTAAGGATAGTCAGTTACCGGGTGGTTTATGAAAATTTCCCTCCGAAATTACGAATCTCACGATCTTTGAAAATTAAATACAATTGGTGAATCTGGCGTTTTACCATGTAGAGGAGTTAAATGAAAGATTGTTAATAAGGTGGGATTGAAGTTGGAAGGAGAGGTAGTCTGAAGAAGAGAATGTTAGTTTTCGTTGGTAATTGGAAGGAATATGAGAAACATGAATATATATTTATATTTAAACGTTGAGGATGCACAGATTCTGCAGACTGATTAGGACAAAATTTACCAATGGTCAGTTAGAAATAAAATGCAAATAAATGCAACGAAGAGTAAGGCAGTTGTTTTTACAAAAAAGAGAAATGTCCCTCCCACTAGATATAAAATGGGGAAGAAGTTGTAACAGAATCAAATAACTGTAAATATCTTGGGATCACGATTAGTAAAGATTTAAATTGGGGTAATCAGGTGAGCGAGGTAAAGGTGCTGCTGCTTCACTTTGTTAACAGGGTCTTGACGAAAAGCACAAGAAAAACCAATATTTCTGCTTACAAAACGCTGGTCAGGCCAATTTTAGAATATGGGGTAACGTGCTGGGATCCATATCGAAATGAACACACTCTAGCGTTGGAAAAATACAAAAACGGGCTGAAAAAATGTTTGGGGGTCGATTCGCGAACAATCCTCACGAGAATTTAGAAGGTCTCAGTAATAGAAAGAAACATGAGAGGTTGTGCGCAATATATAAAGCTTATAAGGGTGAACCGGCCTGGAAAAAAATAACGAACCATCTAACAGCGCCAAATTATATTTCTAAAAATGACCACTCGTTCAAAATTAAAGAAAAAGGGCAACGTACAGACGTAAGAAAATTTTCATTTGTAAATAATTGGAATTCCTTGATTGCAGAAATATACACGACTTACCCGGGTAGCGTAAATCAGTTTAGAAATAGGCTAAGGAAACTTAAGTGAGTAATTTTATTTTTTTTATAATCAGTGAAGTGATAATAGTGAAGTGCAGTGAAGTGATTTTTGTGTGGTTCCTTTGTTTTCTTTTTAAGATAAAACACTACACTTCAAAATTCTTCCTAGTGTAAACTTTTCGTGATTGTGTTTTATTTGTATTTTCTTCGTATATAGCAGCCACCGGACAAATGCCCAATAGCAGCTTAGTAATAATAATAATGAAAAGAGATCTGAAGCTGAAATAATTTATGAAGAGAAGATATTGTTTCGAATAGTTATGCCGTAAAACGCGAATCAGAAGAAAAGAATACGTTTTCATTAATTACGAAAACAAACGCCAAATCGCACAAGAAATAGCCAGATCTCAGATAAAATCTTCTTCCGAGATCTAAAATACGTCAGAGATACTGAAGACTGGTTTTCCTCAACACTAATCGGAGTGATAGCCGAATGACCTGCAAATCCAGAGCCTGCACCTGTTAAAGGATTACGACCGTTGGTGAGATGGAAGTCTATCTCCATCTGCACGCCTGAGTCAGCCACTTCAGTTTTCCGGGAAAAAACGGCTACCTTACCTGATATAAGGAGGATCCATGGAGCTGAACGAAACAACCCCTTTATTTAATTTTACCTAATTTCCACTTTTTTATTTTACAGTACAGGAAGCAAAGGAGAATTTGACTTAAATATACAAATAAATAAAATTATAAGATTTCTTAAGAAAAAATTGTTTACAAGTAATTAACATAAAACCCTTTACAAGTGAGAGTTTTCACGTTAGTTTATAAACGTAAGCTATTCAAACTAATCAATTTAATAAATGATTATGGGTTTATCAACTGGGTTTATTATTGTGATATCGATAATTGTAGGAACTATGCGTTCTGATAAAAATTTGACCATTATGTTAATCCGAGATTGTTAAAAGTCGCTGATTAAATAAAAAAAATTAACAGTAATAATATGCAAAAAATATAAGAGATTTTGATTTAACATTTATGTATAGTTAGAAACAAGACTACAGTCTGATTATCTGAAATTAAATCATAATTTCGTTGCTGTTAAATTACCAAAGGAATTTACCCACCAGGGCTGAAGTAAAATAAGTCACAAATACTATTTTTCGTGCATAGTTCGTCAGTGGTACCTTATAGAAACTTAAATGAATTGGTTTAAAAAAACAACAGCTATTGACCATTAACTAAATCTTAAATGGAGAGTTATAGACTTTTACACTTCATTTTAAAGGTAAATGGAACTGGATTTGTTCATAAATTTACAAAATAATTCATGAAAAACTATATGGATTATTAGACATTTGGCACATTTAATGAGCTCTGGCGTGATGTTGACTTGATTTATTGGCAGTGTAGTGAAGACAATAACTCTGAGCGACAGATTGAATGACAGACTGTAGTCTGGCGTCCATTCAGCAACCAACACAACTCAAGTACGTTCCCTGGATCCCAGAAGCGGCTCACATCATCTCTTTCTTAAAAATATATACGTGCAAATAAGATTAAAGGGCAATTCAACTATTCCCGGAGTCAATCCATTTAAAAATTGATGTATTGTATTTATATGAACTATTAATTTATTGCCTGTTAATTGGCAAATCGGCAATGCCAGGATATTTATTTATACTGTTGTTGTGGTACTCAGTCCTAAGAAAGGTCTGATGAAACCCCCCTAATCTGCTTAGCCTTCTTCTTTCGTCTTACCCCAAACACTTCCCTCCAATGCTAATTTTTCAAGACCTTCATGTCTCAAAACGTGGCCTATTAATTTATCCCTTCTCTTCGTCAACGTCCTCCATATGTTCGCTCTTCCCCTATTCTGGTTTGTGATTCTATCCACCCATCTGCATTACAGCATTCGCCTATAGCACTGCATTTCAAAGGCTTCTTTTCCTTTCCGCAGCTCCTATCGTCCATGTGTTGCACGCTCCATACGAACATTTTTAGCAACGATTTCCTAATATTCACACTTATATTATCTGTAAGTAAATTCCTCTTTTTAGCGAAAGCCTTCCTTGCCTGTGCTTTCCTACTCTTTATGTCTACTATACTTCTACCATTCCTAGTTATTACGCCGCCCAAGTAGCAGACTTCCTTAACTTCCGTCAAAATATCCCTTCCCAACCTAACACCGTTTGTTAAATCAGGTCGTGATTTTAATTTTGGCTTTCGTTGAACGTAATAATCCACCGCATACTATCGGAGAAATGTTAATTCTGGTAACCGTTGAAGATGGTCTACACCAAACTGCATTTCATATCATTAAAGCATTCCTTTAAGCAACAACACAGTTGAAAGACATATTGATGAACTGAGTTATGTTGTTGAAAGATTCTTGTGTATTTACTAACGACCCGTTTCTATACACAGATGAACGGTTCAACTTTACCTGGTAATAAGCATTACTATGCTTTATTATAAATCAAGAACTGCTATTCGCGAGAACTTTGACAACTGAGCCCAATGTTTTGAAGGGAAAAGCAATTCCCTTATGAAATATAATTTCAGTAGTTACAGATGGAGAACCTGCCATGGTTGCGTGTTTTCGTCGATTTTATAAGCTATTTAAAACCCGGGGTGGTAGAAATATATTCCTTTAGTTACTAAAAATCTGAACCTTAATTATATAAATCCGAATCTGAGGTACTCGGTTATTTCCGCAGTTGTGTGAAGAAAATGAAGAGAACTTTAAAAAATTACTCTCTCACACTGAACTACGCTGGTTGTCGAAACGCCTGTTTGACAAAAAATTTGCACACGTGGAGACAATTTTAGAGTTTCTGCAGACTAAAGATCCAATTTTAAAGGGAAATTTAATCAAGTATTGGCCAGACATTGCGTATTTAACAGATTTTTTAATAGATCTAATGAGGTTAACTTGCAGTTACAAGGTGAAAATGTAAATTTCATTAAAAAAAGTCCATCATTAAGAGTTTCTTACCAATTTATCACAGACTTCCAGGGAAGACGACATTTTAACAGACGATCAACATTTCTATTCAGATTTTGAAACTAGGTTTGAGGATGTTTTGACTTGTGTAATACCGCAGCGCATAATCAGTCAATATGGTGACACTGAAGACACGGATGCCATATTGCAAGAGGTACTGATCGCAAAAAGCACTAACGAAGAACTTAAGGCACGGCTTAGAAACGGATATCAGCAATTTCGGATTCAAAAAGTCATACCTACAACTAATTCAATATTATAGAACATCACGAGAAAGTTTTAAATTTATTTTGTATCCTCATACCTAATAGAAAAGGGTTTCAGCGTGGTTGCCAATCTTGCCCGAGGAGATATGAGGTTATACCTCGCTAAATTCATGCCAACTATTGAAAATTTATTGTTAAAGCACCAGGTTCATTCCTCCTACTAATTTTTTTTTGCTTAGTTATTTCGTGTAACAGATACTAAATTTTAATCTTTTTCGTTTTAATTTGAATTTAATTAATAACGTTTTCTTCGTTTTATACACTACACATCACTACTGTTAGAAATGTAAGTCTTTCTAAGTGAGTCGTACTATATTAGCTGTCAAGAATATATTTGAAGTTGAGGAATTTGCAAAAGATCAGTACCGAAAGACAAAGAGTTGGGAACCTCTGGTATATAATCACTCATGAGTGAGACCTATGTCATTTCTCAAGCGCGAATTCCTACCGAGTCACTTTCCCAGCGGCAGGAAACCTTTTCAAAGCATGCGAATGGCCTATGTTGAAGGTCGCCACGACAGCTAATTCGATGAAATATTTTTCCATGTCTTACCGTTGGTACATCTTGTTTAAATTTTCCACATATCCTTCACCAAGCCAGGAAGAGGTTTTAGATGAGGGGGAAGTCAAATAGTAAAGGAACATTTGAGAAAAGGGGCATTTATTCTAATGATGTAAGTGAAACATTCTTAGTTTTCTACATAACCTTCCGGGACTTCAATGCACTTTTCCCAACGTTTCACAAGTTTTTTTAAATCCATCGGAATTTTTTATTCGGTTGTATCTGCTCCAATTTTGCATCGCATCAATCTAAGGAATTCGATGTCTAAAGTAGACGATATCGATATATCGAATGCTTGAAATAGTATAGCGAAAGTAACTTATGATATTTAAGAAGAAGAAAAATTTAATAATAGTAAAAAGCTTTAATATAATAAATAAATTTTTTGGGGCGTAAGAGTTCAAATGATTGTAGTGAAGTTAACGAGGAAAGAAGAATTGTACGTCGGGACGACCAGTGTTGGGCATCATTTAGGATGTAGGTGTATATGAGTATGAATGTGTATATCAATATGTACGTATGTTTCTATGTATGAAAGAATAACCGTGTGGGGCTGCTAGTCCCCCATCGGACGTCTCCCTCGGTTGCGCAGTGGGGACCACGACTCGGATATGAGTAGTACCAATATTTCGAGGCGGACAAAAACTAGCATGGTGAGGGGCAATAGGACTCACTATTACCGACTTTAGGCACAAGGATAGTGATCCGGGAATGGCTCAACGTTGGACAAACACAAACATGGCTGGAACAGCTTTAATGGTTGTGTTGCTGTTGCACGGCTGAAAGCAAGTGGAAACTCCGCGTACATGCAACGCTCAATGCATAACAATATGATGTCAGTCTCTCGGGTAAAATATTTCGGAGCTAAAATAGTTCCCCGTTCGAATCTCAGGGCGGGGACTACTCTGGAGGATGTCATCAGAAAGACAAAGAGTGACGTTCTACGAATAGGAGCGTGGAATGTCATAAGTTTAAACCGTGTTGATGTATTAGGAAAAATTAAAAAGGAAAATGAAGAGGTTAAAAGTTAGATATAATAGGAATTAGTGAAGTTAGATGGCAAGAAGAGCAAGATTTTTGGTCGGATCAATATAGGGTGATAAGCATAAACGCAAATGTAGATGTAGGTCTTGTAATGAATAGAAGGTTGGAGCAATTATAGGTTAGAAGAAGACTTGGGAACCATGATAAATGGCTTGAACGGTGACCTGGACAAAGAGTTCAATATGAGGATTAATAGAAGGAAAACCAAGGTAATGGAGAGTGGTATGGGAAACAGTGGAATAAAAAAGTGTGTTACGTTAGGATTGGATGTTTACGGAAGTTAAGGAATTCTCCTACTTGGGAAGCGTAATAACTAAGGATAGTAGAAGTATAGTAGACACAAAGAGTAGGATAGCACAGGGAAGGAAGGCTTTCGCGGAAAAGAGGAATTTACTTACGGGTAATATGACTGTGAATATTAGGAAATCGTTGCTAAAAATGGAGCGTGGCGTTTTTATGAGTACGACAGGTGGACGATAGAAGTTGCGGAAAGGAAAAGAATAGAAGCCTTTGAAATGTGGTGCTATAGGCAAATGCTGAAAATGATATGGGTGGATAGTCACAAACGAGGAAGTTCTAAACAGAATTGGGGAAAAGCGAAAAATATGGAGGACGTTGACTAAGAGAAGGTATAGATTAATAGGCCACGTTTTAAGACACGAGGGTCTTGTAAAAATATAAAGTTTGTGGGGCAAGAACAGATGAGGAGGACCAAGTATGGATACGATAAGCAGATTAGGGAGGATGTGGGCATTGCTAGTTATGCGGAAATTAAAAGGCTTGCGTAAGATAGCTTATCATGGTTGGTTGCATCAGACCAGTCTCAGGACTGAAAACCACAACAAAAACAATGACTTCTTCATTACTTTCAAATCTTCTTTCTCTTAGCGCTTCCTTTAATGGTCCAAAAATACAAAACTTGCTTGTAGCCAGGTGTGGACTGTATGGCCAGTGTTCCAGCACTTTGAATCTCAAGGTTTGGCCAAGCGTTATCTTGACACCTATTCCCAGTTTTTACGACGTTTGGATCTCATTGCAGAATTCTGTTTAGTTCGCAACACAATACAATAGTTCTCAATGTTCACAGTGTCACCTCGTGGGGTGAAATGAACGGCTGCTACACCTTTCAAGTCTCAGAATGAAGTTAGCATGATCTTACCAACTGTCGTTTAAATTACTTGATGTCTGGTGATGATGAGTGATTTCAAACCATACTCGCAGCCTTAATTTCCGGTTCGTCATGATGAACCCAAGTTTCATCTACAGTAACGATTTGCTGTAAAAATCCATCTTCTTCGCCACGATAACGGGCCAAATGTTTATGATATGTAAAGTATTGGCGATTTCGTCTACTGTGATTCTTCTGTTTTCCTTCACCATAGCCTCAACAACTATCACATTGTTGTCAGTGGTTGACTTTGATGGCCTACCCGATCTTTCTTCGTTACATAAAGAAATTCTTCCATGATTGAAGCGCTCTATCCATTCATTGATTTTGCTTCGTGATAAGCAGTTGTCACCATATTGTGCTTACGACGAATAATGTCCGCATATTTAACACCTTCCGCAAACAAAAAGCGAATCACTGTCCTCATTTCCTCCTTAGTGGAGATGTACAAGGAGCTGTCATTTTTAACGGTCTGCTATACGTTACACGTTGTATAGAAGTGTTGGTAACTACACTCATTCAGCACTGGATACATGCAGTGTTACCAATCTCCGCGTATTTTATAATCTGCGCAACTATATTCAAACGAAAAGAGCAAATCAGGAGCCTTCTCAGTTCGTTGCATTACTTATCCGCAAATAGTCTCTACGTCATTGCTCCCCGTAAATTAGGACGTACAGTATTTGATAGACTTTCAAAGTTTAGACTTCTCCTGAGACGCAGAATTCACAACCTGCGGCTCTTATCCTGACAAAGTGTAGTGACTTTTCTTGTCTGTATTGTGGCACCAATAGATATAATTCAAGTCCCCGACGTTTTTTATTTGAAAGGAATGTGACATCGAGTGAAGATTTCAGAAAATGCTGATGATCCTTTTCCAGTTGTCAAATAATAACTACACAAGAAAGGTACTTTCACGCAGGTTGTACTTCGAACCTAGAAATTTCTTAAACAATAAATAAAAACGGTAAATATTGGTAGCCAAATATAAGTATAAGTTTCGTTAGTATTGTGGACAAACTTCGTTTCGTCGGAAACACCCACCTCGATCAAGGAACATTACTCTCTTCTTTTTAAGAATTATATGATTGTTTTTTATGTAAGTTAAACTCTACACGGGGCAGTCAGCAGTAATTAGAATTGTAGAGCAAAATAATAAAGCAGAAATCAAGAAAGGAGCAAGACAAGGATGCAGTCTGTCGCCCATGCTCTTTAACTTATATATATATATATATATATATATATATATATATATAACAGGCGATGAAGAAAGTTAAAAGTAAATATGCAAAGGGAGTCAAACTGCAAAAAGAAGAAAAAGACCTAAGGTTTGCTGATGATATTGTGGTATTGTGGGAGTGAGAAATAGACTTGGAAAACATAATTAATGGCATGAACGTGATCTTGAAGGAAGAGTACATGAGGATTAATAGAGGGAAAACCAAGGTGATAGAGAGTAGCATGGCAAATAGTGGAATACAAATATTGGGAAGGGATATTTTTAAGAAAGTTAAAGAATTCTGCTACTTGGGCAGCATAATAACTAGGGATGGTGGAAGTAAAGCAGACATGAAGAGTAGCATAGTACAGGCAAGAAAGGTTTTCGCAAAAATCGGAATTTACTTAGGGCTGATATAAGAATGATTATTAGGATATCACTACTTAAATTTTTCGTGTGGAACGTAACATTATATGGGCGCGAAACGTGGGCGATGGGAGCTGCAGAATGGGAAAGAATAGAAGCTATAGGTGGATTCTGAAAATCAGATGGCTGGATAGAATCACTAAAGAGGAAGTTCTAAATAGAATAGGGGAAGAGCGAGCCATATGAAAACGTTGACCAAGAGAAGGGATAGATTAATATGCCACGTTTTAAGACACGGGGGTCTTAGCATTAGAGAGAAGTGTTTGAGGTAAGAACAAAAGAGGGATGCAAAGGATAGAATACGGTATGCAGTTAGGGAGAATATAGGAAGCGGTAGCTATATAAAAATGAAAAGGTTGCACAGAATGGAGGGTTGCATCAGACCAGTCCACAAGAAGAACAAGTTGACTCCTACGAAAATTATTTGTCTGCAGGAATTGCAGTTGTTTCCCGACGCAGATTCGACAACATGACAATCTTCGGAAACACGTCCGATATAAAGCTCAATTTTTGTTCGTCTCGACCTCTGATTCAGCGGCAACTACTTGAAGTCCAAACCTCCACGACTATATCGCAAGTAGTCTGTAATTCTCAGAAGAAAGCTAAAATCCGTGAAAGAAAGTAAGAGGTCTTGCTTAACATA
This sequence comes from Eucriotettix oculatus, assembly GCA_034510155.1. Classification (NCBI taxonomy): domain Eukaryota; kingdom Metazoa; phylum Arthropoda; class Insecta; order Orthoptera; family Tetrigidae; genus Eucriotettix; species Eucriotettix oculatus. The sequence continues at coordinate 257,595,470 of CM067376.1, forward strand.
AGCATTGGATAACTCAGTTGTTCGGTAACGATGATGCGATCTTTTGCCTTTCTAATTGGATTAATTAAACGTGGCGTCTGATTCCAACACTGAAACTCAAAGACTAATGAAGGCAATGAAATGTGAGGTAGTGTGAGACACAGACAGACGGATCCTTTTCTCAGCCCTCATGAAGATAATAATCAAAGTCTTTATTGATAAAGTGCATTATCAAAACCACTCAGTCTTCTACTTGACGCAAAGGTTTTAGGTAATGTCCCTTTCGTCTGCGTGGCGGTTAAGGGATTTTAGCTCTCCAAGGTCCTGGATATATACTCCACTAATTTTCTGAAATAATTCAATTTCTTCACTCGTTAGAAGGGCCGCGGATTGTAATTGCAGATGCACTTAAGGGTCGTTCCTACAATAAGGTAGTTTATGGAAGCGAAGCGACAAACGACATTTCAGACTAGAGATCAGTTATGTGAAACCTGGTGTTCTTTTAAGCACTTTGCCGTAAACAAGTCTACCAACTAAATCAGTCAGGTGACAGTGTTCAAGCACTAATCCCCAAACTTAGGACTAACGTCAACAAAATGTAGTACGAAGTACGGAGATATTGTGTTGCCATGAGTGATCTGGACCGGACTGTTGTTCAGATTCGGCATAAAGGTTATCTAAGTCACTCAGTATTACTGGAAATAACTGCTTGTCCTTCTTGGTTTAAAGCGTCAGATCGAGGAAAACGTGACAACATAAGCTAAGTTGCAAAACTATCAATTTGGATTTGAAGAATTCTACAATATAATTAATTAATAATAATAAAATAAGAGGTTATTCATCTACTACATTAATCCTTCTGAAATAACAATGAAGCCGGTTTTGTGAAAGGAATTCATATAAAAGTTTGATGCTATTTTGTATTTAATATAAGAAGCGTGCTCGTCGCCATATATTTCCATAAATAATATTTTGAATTAAACTGGCAGTTCTAAACCAGCAAATAAAAATTTGAACAAGAAAACGATTAAATATTTTAACACACAGGACAAGATGTTTGTTCACAATTATGGGCCTCTTCATGTGTTAAATTAGTTCATTTATTTTTACCAAAAGAAATCTCATGAGGGGGACGAAACCTTTATATATAATGTATTCAATAATTATGCTTTATTGTTTATTTCTCAATATTAATACACCAAGGGAAAATAGTAAACAATTTTACGAACCTTACTCATTTTTATTTATATGACGACATATTATCAACACACACAAATACGTTTTTAATCAGATTACTGAAAGCAATTCAACAAAACAGTAAAGAACTCAAAACGTAGAATTATTATTTAAGCAGCCCAAAGTTTCAACAGTTACAGAATTTCAATATGCAGATACATGAAATTACAATAAATATAATTTTTGAAATAAATAAACCCGACAGGCCGACAATATTTTAATTATAAATTTTATATTTACACATTTAACTAAACAAAATCTATTAACTACAGATACTAACCCCAAATCAGACCTATCCAAATGCTTTTGTCTTTCCTTATTGATAGAAGACAACTCGCGTCCACTTGTCACATATAGCAATTATAAAGTATTTTATTAATTTTTTTTTATTTCAATTCTTGCTACCTTGGACGAAACTCAATAACCGCATCAAAGGACGTATTGCGTATCAATTGGATTTGAAAATTACTAATATTTTAAATGTGGACGCTAAGTATATAGCGCAGTATTACCCTCGCCAATTTAATTATTATTTTAGGACGAATTAAATTCAGAAAATTAAATAAGAATATTCGCAGACAGGCAGAAAAGATGTTGAAAACCCAGGATTAATAATGCGCCAGACTGTCGCGAAGCAACTTGCCTGCTTGCTAGTTACAGTGGATTAAAGGTGTTTACTCACCAGGAGATATTGACCCAAGGAAGTTTCACAAGAATTGACGCCTCTCTTCAAATGTGAATGTCCGACGAAGAATTAATGACGATTGTAAAAGTAAACTCACGAGGGTAGCGTTCTTCCGTAGAGAAGGGGAAAGGACTGATTGGTTGGGAGGTGACAAGGCAGTGAAGTATGCAATGTTTATTTCCAGTTGAAAGTAAGAGGAAGTGAGAAATGAGAGCAGGAGCAGTGTTTCTCGGAAGTGCGGAGGAAGGGCAACCAGAATTTAAGAATCAAAAATCTGTAAATTTTAAAAATTTGGTCTCCACAAATAATACTTACGTAAATGTGTAATCAGTACTAAGATAGGCCAACGTTAAATCGACTCAGTACAATTGAATCGTAGTCAATTACTCCAAATGATATTTTTAAATTATAAATCTAAAATTTTGTTCCTTTGGCGTAGTGTTTAGAAATATCTTTACTTTCCTTTCTGGAATTCATACCATCGTCGTTTTTGAAACTATATATAGATTCTAAAATCTTTCCTTTAATTATATTATTTTGTTGATGTATAATTTTAACATTAGTAAAATCTATGCTATGTTTTAGGTTTAAATGGTTAACACAGGGAAAAATTATTATCATACTAAGTAAAATTCAGTCTTTTATCAAAAATTTTAATAAACTGATTAGAAACTTTAAGGCACATACCTCCTTCGATATTGACGTCAAAAGTTTTTTAGAAACAGAAAACATCTAAAAATAACGATTGGTCATTAATATACAGGAAATTATATTTTACGAGCACCTGTGGATACAGAATGTGTCGGCACGTGGAAGTCGAAAGGACTTTACAGTCGGATTGGTTCACCCATAGCTAATAAAAGTTCTTGTGCAAAGTTACGTGGCTGAGTCATCTTTTATTTATTTGCCTAGTAAAGGGACGTTATCACTGGCATGATTCATAACCAAACAATTTAGCTGTAAAGTGTAATTACAAAATGATTTCAACATGTGTTTACTCTTTCCTTGCGAATGGCTGCAGAAAGTCCCAAATTAGTCCTCATTGAATGACTAACGTTGTTATTAAGGATGAATATTATTATTACTCATAATGAATTCCTTTTTTACCATTTTGAGGTAATTATTATTTAAAAGGCTACACTTTTTATTATTCATAAATCGGAACCATCTTTTTCTGGATTCATTAATCGATCAATATTTTTTTCATTGTTGTTGATATCAGCCAAACTGGAATGATTTTGAATACAAGTATTAAAGAACTTAAGTCTAACCTTCAACTTTCAGCATCTTATCACTAAGAATTATTTTAAATTTAATATCAACGACGTATTCGGCAGGGAACGTAAATGAGTCATTTTTGAAAATTTTCTATTCAAAAATAAACCAACTGCTATAAATATACTTGACACTGATAATCTTTACAAGTTGTGACTTTTTTTTCTAAGTTCTTCGATAATTTTCTGTACTTAATTTCTGTTTTCTGCTTTGCACGGAAACCGCCGTTTTCCTCAAATCTCGTGCCGGTTCCCTCTCGTCTCTTCCTTGTTGCTCATTTAAGTTTGTCACGCTTACAGTCTATCACCCATACCGTTTAACTTGTATATAGAACAGGCGATGAAGAAAGTTAAGACGGAATATGTAAAACGAATCAAACTGCAAGGAGAAGAAATTAAAACCCAACCGTCTGCCGAAGATATTGCAGTATAAGGGGAGTCAGAAATAGACTTGGGAAACAATAAATAGCATGAATGTATCCCCGGAGAAAGGATCCATATAAAGATTAATAGAGGAAAAACCAAGGTGATGGAGCTTAGTATGGGAAACACTGGAATAACAAATGTTGTTATATTGGGAAACGATTTTTGAAAGGTAATTAAGGAATTCTGCTACTTTGGCAGCATAATACCTATGGATGGTTGATAATAGAAAAAACAGTAGGATAGCACAGGCAAGGAAGACTTTTGCAAAACTGAGGAATTTACTTACGGCTAATAAAAGTATTAATGTTAGGAAATCATTATTAGACGAAAAGAATAGAAGAATTGGAAACGCGGTGCTATAGAAGAATGCTGAAAATACGATAAGAGGGAAGGACAACTAGCCAAGGAGTTTTTAGCAGAATAGAGGAATAGATAACAATTTGGAGGTCTTTGACCAAGGGAAGGTACGAATTAATAGGCCACATTTTGATGCAAATATGTCTTGTAAAACTAGTATTAGAGGGAATCGTGTGCGGTAATAATAAGGAGGTAAGGATGGAATACGCTAAGCAGATTAAGGAGTATGTGGGACGTACTTGCCATGTAGAAATATAAAGATTTGCGCAGGATAGGTTAGCATGGAGGGTTGCATCAGATCAGTCTATGTACTGAATAGCACAACAACTCCATGCCACGATCAATAGCATTCCTCCCTAGATCATAAAATTCACGACCACTCGAAAGACAGAAATAGTGTCTCAATCCTTCTTTTGGTATCACACACTCTCTCTACAGCAATCACAAACTAATAAAGCCCATTGCCAATCGCCAATGGTCACCTTGCTAGTATCCTTTAATGTCTTAATGCCATAAAATTCATTTGCCTCCCTTTTAATAATTTCCCCGTTCCATTATTTAATTTCCTTCGATCACACGGGCATAATCCTTTCCCATCAGTAGTACTTTATTAAACTTTAGACTTTTAGAGGAGCCATTCACCCCACCCCGCCGATGTTGGAAAAAATACCAGATCTTATTACAGTGACGGAGTTTCAGCATTTTATAAAACCCAGACCGGTGCCAAACTTTCTAAGTTTTAATACACTGTTTGCAGCCTTTATCAATTTATCTCAAGCCAAGTGCCTTTGAATTTCTACCGTCAAATTCGGTATTACGTTTTGTTTTACCCTTACAAGGTTTCTTTCTATTTCTTGCTTGTGATAAAAATTGTACTGCATAATAAGGTCATAGTAATCGTTAATATTATTTTATCAAATCTTAATTGTTGCATAACATTACTTTTTATGTAAGCTCAATTACACGTTAGTTAACAGTTTAAAAATCGGAATAACAAAATCTGTTATTACAAAACTTTTGTGAAATTTAATTTCTGTATAATGCATTTAACAACATTAGCAAAAAATATTTTTGAATTGATAAAACAGTTAGTTAATAGTCGTTAAGTATTTTTATTACTAAATCGGACGTAAAAGTAAAATATTATTTAATATTTCTAGCAGGAAATAATTATTTTGACACTAGATAGTATTCTATTTTTTAATGTAAAAGTAAACAAAACGAGATAATTTTTCATTTTACAGCAAGTTACAACTTTAACTCATATTCGAAAGATATAATTTAATTTCTGTATAATTAAATGGCCCTTACAATATATATATATATACTTTAACTTTCGAATATGAGTTTAAGTTGTACCTTGCTGTAAAATAAAAAATTATCTCGTTTTGGTTACTTTTACATTGAAAAATTGTACTACTTCTCCATTTTATGTATTTAGAGAAATGTTCATCTGCATTACCGCTTGATACACAATAATAGAAAATTACTTTTAAACGCTGCAATACAAGCCCAACATCAAGCTAATATTGGATCATTCCATGTCAAATCAACAAAGACCAACTTATCACTGCCAATATGCTTTCGTACGTATGAGCGTTCTTATTATGAACCAGCAACAAGCTGTCATGCTTAAGATATTGGCGCAAAAAAGGCAAAAATTGTTTTGCATGTTTCCTTAATTCACAGCTGAAAATTGGTACATTAGTCTTCTCAATTTTCCGTATATTTCCTTTTATCTGAAAGTGTTTCCTCTATAAGACCAAGTGTTTAAGATTTTGCTTCAAGTCTTCGTAATTAATGAAAAATGCTACAACTGAAGCTACTTCAGGTATTGAACGCGTGCATAAAACGCGTGTTTGCTGATAAACGATGTTACGAACGCCGCCCAACGTTGGACGCTTGATGATTGGACGCATCGTTTGTCCGATCCGACAAGTACGAGTGACGAGTGTCGAGAAACGAGCGTCCAACGTTGGCGTTGGAACTCGTTCGGGCTGTTGTCGGTCAAAGCCGTTTTCTCTTCACTCGGCGACTCACTTGGGAGCCATTGGACACACTGCAGCCACACGATTCCTCCAACCCAGTGAAGTCAATTCAATCAAGTTTTGTCAATATATTCGTATCGGTGATGTGTGCTTTGACAATTTTATTTTCATTACGTATATGTTAATAATTTATATATTTTAAATAATATTTATTAAGCAAGTAGTATTTTTGTGCACTAGAAGTTTATAAAGTAGTGAGTTTTATTAATATTTTTTCATTAAAAAAAATTACTTTTTTGATTGTAATTGCACACTTAAATAGCGGAAAAGCTAATATACATTAATGAAATTAGCCTACGTCTCGTCCTTCAAATTTAGAGACCTCCTCAGTTATTTAAATAAAATAATAAGAAAAGTTCTTTTTCTCCTAGAATTTCCGGTGCCGAAATGAGTGGAAATATCATTTAGACCTCGGACGTTCCAGTAGCAACAAAAACTTATTGTATTACTTTATTTAAATAACTGAGGAGGTCCCTAAAATTTTTACATTCCTGACTTTGACCACACATAATATAATTTATTTATTTCTAATAATGAAACTAGTTAATATTAGGGTTTTTGTATCAATTTCCTATATTTTAATCTTCCTTATACGTGCTTTTATTTTTCCGCGGTTATAAGAAGTGCATTTATATTTTAAAAATCTTGCGTTTTTTTGATTGTTTTATTCGTTGAAATGCGTGACTTTACTGTAGAATGGATAACTAATCGTCAATAGTAATTTGCAGCAAGACAAGAAAACTATTGTTGCGGCAGAAGCATCGTATTTTATTTTTTAATATAATTTTCTGACTTCAAGTTTAAAATAAATAAAAGGACGGCCAATAAGTCAGTAATTAATTTTATTACTATTTAATTAATACAGATACGTTTCATTCAAGTTTGTGTACTTCTTCAGTTTAATTAATAAATGGATGATCTATTTAGATTAGAGGAATCTGGTGTCATCTCTCGCGACGATTACTGTCGAAATGATGAAACGTAGTATATGTATTAATTGAACAGTACTAAAATTAATTGCTACCTTATTGGCCGTATTTTTATTTGTCGTCCATTTTATCTTGTATATAACATTCACACCTAAGATAATATTGAGCCAACGTTTGAATCGAATGTATTGGATCAAACATTTACTTCATTGTGTAGCAAGGCTCTCACTTGTCTCTACTAATCGTCGACATTGGACTCAAATATTACAGGCAAACATTTGAGTGAAACGTTGACCGCATCATGTGGCACGGCTTTAGTTATGCTATCACATGTCATTAATTTGTTTACATTTTGCGATTTTATGTTTAAGCACTGTTCCTCCAAAAAAAATTCCGTCAATCTTTTGAAGATTTGAAATCATTCCTTCCAATCATGTTTTCTGCGACTACATGTTTGTCCCTCATGACTTCCTATACCATTCATCCGATTGACATTAATTTTTGGTGATTTGTAATCCTCTATCCAGAAAAGGTTTCTGTCGGTCTTTTAAAGACTTAGTTTCCTTCCTTTCCTCTTTGAGAATAAGAAGGATCATACCTTAATGAAATATAGATATTACAAACGAATATAATATGACCTCTGTCGGTCTTTTGAAGATTTAGGTTCCTTCCTTCTCCCTTTCAGGACAAGAAGGATCCAACCCTAAATAAATATAGGCATTACAAATGAATAGAATATGACCTCTAGTAGCCCTTTCAGACAAGATAATTAAATTGTTTTTCAGCGTGAAATAATGTTAAAGTTTAACAAACATTTTATTTCAAGTACTACACTTAATTAATTAATAACAATGCAAAATATTTTACGAGTAACAATCCAAATGATTCAGAATTGCAACTCTGGCGTCTGAAATGGATTTTTGTGTAAATAAAAGTCGAATCGTTTATCCGGCAATCGTGAAAAGCAAAAGTATCATTACTTAAATAAAATGTTATTTTACGCCATATAATCATAAATAATGAACCTTGGCAGGTTACGTCAAGGTAAACTCATTATTTCTAGATAATCACACCGAATATAAATATCCGTCCAACGTGCTTTAGTACAACTAAAATTTTATTTAAGTAATGATATTTTTAATTAGTTTATAAACATGCTAAATGTTTAATAAATCTCAGGGTAGATATTTGAGGTTCCTTATACAAAGACCAGGGCCGCACATACTCCATTTTATGTTTCCTATATTTATACATTACACATTATTTCATGGTAATCATATCAAAGAGATGGTTCAAGTATCTTCTCGTTATATATATATATATATATATATATATATATAATTGACCGTTTCTGGGTATTTTTTGTATGTACGTGTTGAATTAATGTGTCAATAGATTTATTGACTTCATAATATACTGAGTCATCGCGGTGGTTATGACGTCAAAAAGTAGGGGGCGTGAAAAGGTAAATTTTCAAAAACGTGACGCTGGTGGTTTGATCATTTGTTGACACTGTAGAATTAATCACTATAGCGAGCTAATATAAATACTTCCAGGGCATGACCGGGCACCCAGATAGTAAGTTTATGAAAGGACAAAACAGAACTGGAAGAAGCGACAACACCCAGTTCAAGCCAATCAGTCAGAGTAGCTTCAAAGTTAGTCAGCGAGGAGAAGTAGAACACATGTTCAAATCTGTTCAGCATTAAATGCAAAGTAAGCGTAATATTGATGCAGTTGGTGTTAAGTTTTATCATTAACTATGATTATCGATCAATCAAAACAGCCTTGTAAACCCTTATTAAAAAAACATTATTGTTACTTATGAACCAAATCACCACTGAACATGGAAACCTACCAAGGTATATTTTTATTTGTATTTATTGTAAGTTGTCATTCATCATATGTAGAGCATTAATAAAAATTAACTCAGTTACATACATTTGTTCATATTTGCCTGATTTTAAGCCTCCTGAACATGCCCAACAGTTAATGAAATTAAAGTTCCCTGATAGGTGCGTGCAAGGAATGCATAAAATAGCATCTCTTATTTTTTAATTAATTACGGAGGCTGGGAGCAAAATGTGAACAGTTGTCCTTTCAGGGAAAACAGTGCAAAAGCAAAAATAAGGAAATTTGAGATGACCCATCAACCCATTCTTGCCTGTGAAATAGACGAAAATTTGCCAAATAATATTTCCTCCAATTTTCTTCGGTTTTATCTTCAAACGTAAAGCTTGTTAGTGGGTTTTTTTTGGTTAACAGGCTACATGAGGGTGATCCTGAAACAGGCAACTCCCCTTTAATAGCATAGGAAGGGAATTGAAAGGGGGAGATGCGGAAGGTAGAGCAAGGTAGTCAAGGGTTAACTAGGGCACCCGGGCTATGGTTTAAGGATCCTACCCGGTGTTTCACCTAAAGAGATGCAGGGAAAACCCTAGAAAACCTGCATCAGGTAGGTCGGGCAAAGTTCCAAAGCATACTACTCGTCTGCTAGTTTATACTGAGATGTAAAACGCATCTAAATACGGAAATTAGTCGTACGAAGCCAAAGGCACTCGGCTTGAGATAAATTGAAGAAAGCTGCAAACAGGATATTAAAACCTAGACGAGACTTAGTATTATCCACAAACATCGGTGGTAAGTGGGGTGAAAAGCTCCTCCCAAGGTCTAAATGTAAATACTCTTGATTTCAAAGGAATTTGTCCACGCTACAGAAGGAAATTAATGGAGCGGGGAAAAGTTATTAAAATCGGACGCAAATTGATTTTCTGGCATTAAGAAGTTGGAAATTGGCAATTGGAAACGGACTTTATGAATATGATGATAGATGGTGAGACATGTAATGAGTCCGTGCAGGATTGACGGACTATTTCAATCTGTTGAGTGATCTTGAATTGGATGGTCCAGTGTGGAATTCTTTCTTTATATAGCCGCGGCATATAAGAAGATTAAATGAGCAATGAGTTCATTTTACAACAAAGAAGTCGAGATACATGTGTGGGAACCGGTACGAGATCTGAGGACGAGCGGTGAGTTCCGAGAAAAGAAAAAGACGGCAATTACTCTCAAACCCTTCTTCAGATTTCCTGGTACTGTCAATTCCGAGTTGGTTTTTTTAACCTGCTTCTATGAAAAGGAGAATATATCTCATGTTTATAAATAATATATTTAATTATATTTTTTGACATTAAATTTACATTAAATATTGTTTTATAAATTATAGTTTGTAAGGAATTAATTTTTTTGTAAATATTGGTAATAGTCACTCCGAGGCCAGCTCATGAAAATAATGAGGTTAATAAATTATTGTATCACATCAATTAATAAATGAAAGTTAATTCATAATATATATATATATATATATAGAACAATTAATAGGGAAAGGACAGAGAGATAGAAAGTAGGTGACTTACCTGAGGTTCATAGATGGTAGATCGGCTAGCCGATCACTGGAAATATCTTCCTAACTTTCTGATGAAGGGGGCGGCGCCTCCGAAAATTCAAGAACTCTAAACCTCACAAGGTGTCTACCATCTATGAACCTCAGGTATGTCACCTACTTTCTATCTCTCTGTCCTTTCCCTATCGTGAGGGCCTAGAACTTGTAAACCGATCCCAGTTAACACCGTTTTTTGGTTAACAGGCTACAGGAGGGTGATCCTAAAACAGGCAACTCCCCTTTAATAGAATAGGAAGGGAATTGAAAAGGGGGGATGCGGAAGGTAGAGGAAGGAAGCCAAGGGTTGACTAGGGCCCCCGGGATCATACCTGGTGTTTCACCTAAAGAGATGCAGGGAAAACCCTAGAAAACCTGCATCAAGTAGGTCGGGCCCTTCCGAATGACGGGTGACGAGTTTGCAGTGGGGTCTCCGTGTCTCCATCAGTTTTAGGATGCAGTTGGCCGACTGTTTGAACGGGATCAGCGGACAACTCTTGCCTTATGCCCAAGGTCTTCGAACCCAGTGCATAAACCTCCCAAAATTGGGTGAAGGTGTCTCGGCATGTGAGAACAAAAAAAAACAGAGATAGTACAAGGCATTCCCGACCTAGTCAGGTCACTCTGGAGGGGGGATGCCTGTGAGAGGAAACTCCCGCAGGCACCTCTTAATAACATCAGTTAACAACTAATATTTTGCGTGTTTTAGTTTGAATCCGTCAACTACATGCTAATATGTTTCATTAAAATTGGAGGTTGACATAGAATGATCCTATCTCATAACAACAAACTTGATCGTAAATATTTATATTCAACTGAAAGTGTTAAATAATTAAGCTTAATAATAAGCTTAGAGTTATGCATTATTATCTAATGCATTCCCAAGAATGGAAACTTATCAACGTCTTTAAAAATCATTAGTATCTTGCCAATTAAAATAACGTGAATAGTCTGTCCTCTTTCTTGAGACACGGTAATTGATTTGTAAGTTTTTTAACGTCATATTAATGAAATAATGAATAATCAACCATAATCGATTCTTAAGCGGAAACGATCTTGCTTGATACTTAGTAAAATCGTGTGACGGAAGTTTGTACTTACGAGCGTCGGAAGACAATGGTGGAATAATTGTCAGTCTTTCACACCCAAGACAATCGTTTGCTGGACGCACGTCCACACGATTCCCTGAGGTGGAATGGAAGAGCTTGGCTATATTTCCGGAGAGTCAAATTTTATTAGTAAACCTGAACATTATATTAGCCGTTTCTCCAGTGCTGCATCTTCTCTTACCACATCCATGACTACCTAAATTACTTTATCTGTTTTGTATATCTCCTCGTCAAAAAGTAGTTCCTGCTGTTGCATTATATTAACGTGAATATCGGAAACCTTTGCCTCTCCAGCATAGATTCACACTGAATCAGAAGATTAAGCCAAAGCTCGACGCCTCGTACACAACAAGATTAAATTCCTCACAAGTAACGTTTGATAACATACTATAACAAATTAATACTTGGGTTATGTAATATGTAAACAATATGAATTTAATACATTGATGAAAGTTTATTTTATAATACGACTAAGAATACGCATTCTCAAGGTGTTTTATACCGGAAATATTAGTGTATTTAAATTAATTATATTGTAAAAGGATTTCACTGAATCGTTTTAGAACAAAGAGCGATTGTTGAATATTAAATTCATTCGCCTTTTCGTGGAAACAAAGACCTCTTGTAAACCACTAACGTTAACTCCAAATTTCATCGAAGAACAATGGGGTGGAGTCCACATACCTCACTTCGTATGATAAAGTAATTATACTTGCCAAAGGATCGGCTGCGATTTAAATACATTAAAATAATTAGTGTTGTCAGCCATATCACATTGGACCCTATATTTATTACATTAACATTCAGCGTATTTTACGTATTCAAAAAAAAAGGATAAATTTCCATTCACTGTTACATAATTATTATCTCTATAAATTCTAATTAAGCGCATAACGAATCAAATATTCTCGAGCATGGATAAGGCATGTATCTCGTTTCGTAGGAATTGCACTGATTCATTAATAGAGAACACAGTTTTCCGTTTACACGATAAGGCAAGCAGGAAAACGAATCCCATCTTATTCATCATAAATTTTCTTCGTTACGAAAAACAAATGTCAAATAGTTATATATATATATATAAGTGTAAGTATGGTTAATCTAATTTATGTACATTATTCAATCAATAATGTCTTGATGCGATGATCTCCGTGTATGGTTTGTTTCAAATTATCTGGTAGCTATTCATCAGCATGTAATATTTTAAATATTTTTTTATTGATTTCACTCTTATAGAATGTTTGTTTTATTTCAGTTTATCACGATTCCTGTAATGCAGTCATTCGGCCTGATATTCAAAGACAGATTCGACAAGCTACAGATGTCCGCTACTGATGTATCTGTAATCATAAACGTGAATGCAGCGTTTGGGATGAGCCTCGGTAAGTAAATATGTAGCTGCTTTTATAGTATATATTGAAACTGTAAGTATACGGGGAAAACATCGTAACACAGGACGTTTTAGCTTATTCCGTGTGTTACGGACAAGGGTGAGATTAGATGACCTACTTCTGCTGAACTGAGATAAAAATGCTGTATATTTAACATTATTTTTTCCTGTTTCCGTTATCTTTACAGGAAATATAATTACAGAGAAGCAATTATACGTGACGCTTGCATCAACTCGTCATCTATTAATACAGATTCAATTACGACAGTGAAATATTCCAATTCCAAACTATATTAATATGTTTACATTATTATTAGTTGTTTCATCCTTCGTTTGATAAATTATATTATAAACAATGGCGTTTACTATTTTCTTTCCAAAATAGATAATTCACAAAAGATCTCTCCATTAAATTAAACTGTTATTCTTTTTTCTCGTGGCCATATGTCAGAATTTATAAATATTTTGAATTTATTATTTACAAATCGATGCCTCTCCATGATCAGGATATAATAACACAACAATCGAATAAATAAGTAAAACACGATTACTTACATAATGCACGGAAATAATGAATATTTATATTAACATTTTAAGAGAAAATTATTTTTATCTCGTCAAATAATTTCCAGGGCCGAGATGAAAGCAGTACCTATAAAACACATCTCAAACCTAATAACTGATTTTATTACACAAGAATTAAACCTTTAAAGTTTTATACGTGGGTTTAAATCATGCTAAAACTGATTCATTTATGGAATTTAAATCACCGGAAGTGGAAAATGCTTCAATTGAAGCTCGGAAAGCGGGACATCCTGGGTTCGAGTCCATTCTTGTCTTTCTTTGCGATTAAATTTTTGTGTACACGTTTTCACATTTATTGTATTTGCATTGGCCTTATAATGCATCTTTTCGCTGACGAAACGGGGATAATAATTACATTACACTTCTATTTTTATTTTATTTAATACAGTTCACTGCCACTTGTGGCTGAATCTATATATGGTAGTTGGATCACGTTGTTGTTGTTGTGGTATTTATTCCTAAGACTGGCCTGATGCAACCCTCCATTCTTACCTATCTTGCGCAAGCCTTTACATATCCTTATAACTAGGAAAACCCACATCCTCCGTAATATGCTTAGCGTATTCTATCCTTGGCTTCCCTCTTCTCTTCTTACCCCACATACTTCCCTCTAATGCTAATTTTACAAGACCCTCGTGCCTTAAAACGTGGCCTATTAATCTATCTCTTCTCTTAGTCAAAGTCCTCCATATTGTTCCCACTCCCCTATTCTGTTTCGAATTTTCTCGTTACTTACTCTATCCACCCATCTGATTTTCAGCATTCGCCTATAGCACCACATTTCAAAGGCTTCTATCCTTTTCCTTTCCGGAGCTCCTATCGTCCACGAATCGTACTCATAAAACGCCACGCTCCATTTTTAGCAACGATTTCCTAATATTCGCACTCATATTACCCGTAAGTAAAAACCTCTTTTTCGCGAAAGCCTTCCTTGCCTGTGCTATCCTACTCTTTATGTCTGCTGTACTTCTACCATCCCTAGTTATTACGCTTCCCAAGTAGCAGAATTCCTTAACTTCCGTCAAAATATCCCTTCCCAATCTAACACCCTTTGTTATTTCACTGTTTCCCATACTACACTCCATTACCTTGATTTTCCCTCTATTAATCCTCATATTGAACTCTTTCTCCAGGACCACGTTCATGCTATTTATTATGGTTTCTAAGTCTTCTTCTGACTCCCCTAATACTACAATATCGTCGGCAAAGCGTAAGGTTTTATTTCTTTTCCTTGCAGTATGATTCCTTTTCCATATTCCGTTTTAACATTCTTCATCTCCTGTTCTATATATAAGTTAAACAGCATGGGCGACAGACTGCATCTTTGTTTTACTATTTTCTTGGTTACAGCTTTCTTTTCTTCATTTTCTATTCCAATTATTGCTACCTGTCTTCTGTAGAGATTATGTATAAACCTTCTTTATCGATATTTTATTCGAGTGCTCTTCAAAATCCTTAGTAGTTTGTCCCAGTTCACAATTTCAAACGCTTTTTCTAAATCTACAAATGCCATGAACGTAGGCCGGTTTTTTCGTATCCTGTCTTCTGAAATTAGTCGCAAAGTTAATATTATTTCTCTTGTCCCTACATTTTTCGTAAACCCAAATTGAACGTCTCCTAATTCGCATTCTATTTGATGTTCCATTCTCCTATACAATATTTTGGTTATATTTTGCATGCATGGGATACTAAACTAATTGTCCTGTGTCGTTCGCATCTAACAGCCCCAGTTTTCTTCGGTATGGGTATAATTATGTTTTTACTAAAATTTTCTGGGATTATACCTGTTTTGTAGATTTTGAAAACTATCCTGTATAGCCGTGATATTGCTTCTTCGCCCGATGATCGTATCAGCTCTGCTGGAATGTTATCCATTCCTGGCGCTTTACAATTTCTCAGGTCTGTCAGCGCCCTGTCAAACTGACTTTATAATTTTGTCCCCCAACACTTCATCACCCACCTCCTCTTCTTCATTACTGACTGATCTAGATTTTCACCTTGATACAGCTCTTCTAGATATTCCTTCCATCTTTCTGCTTTTTCTTCTTTATCTATAATTGGCTTCCCATCGCTCTTCTGATGTCATTGCTAATATTTTTCTTCTCGCCGAATGTTTATTTGATTTTCCTATAAGATGCGTCTATTTTCCCTTTCACCATGAAATCTTCAACTGCTTTGCATTTCTCTTGAATCCAAGCCTCTTTGGCTGATTTGCACTTCGTATCTATCTCATTCTTCAAGCGTCTATACCGGTCTTTACCATTTGCATCTCTCAGGTTTTTTTATTTATGCCTTTCATCAATCATTTCTATTATTTCTTGTGTTATTCATGCTTTCCTATTTTATACAGCTCTTGTTCCTATTTTTTCTTCTGCTGCTCTAGTCATTTCTTCCTTCAAGAGCCTCCATTTCTCTTCTATAGTGTTTCTTTCTCCTTTCTCTATTAATCTATTCCTAATATCTTCTTTGAAACTCTGAAGCATCCCCTGCTGTTACAGTTTTTCTATTTCCCATCTTTTTGTTCTAATTCATTCCTAGAGTTTCTTCAATTTCAGCCTGCATTTCATAGCCAGCAGATTATGGTGAGAGGTTATATCTGCTCCTGGGTACGTCTTGCAGTTCAGCACCTGATTCATATACCTCTGTCTAACCATTATATAATCTAATTGGTACCTGCCCGTGTCCCCCCCCCCCCACGTTGTGCATGAGGGTCCTTTTAGCTATCCAAAAGGTTACATCACTAGCTTTGTTTGGTATCGGCAGAAATTAGTTGCTATTTGGATAGAATGCAATAAAAATATGGGTTACAGAAGTTTGAAAACGAAAACAATAATCGTATAAGATAATATAATGATATAGATTTTAGGTACGTTAGTATAATTATTTTTATGCATCTATTTTTTGTCTCGTTTTATTCCGCCATGTTTTAGGCTTTTCTTTAGATGGCTACAGGTAATATCAACGAATTTTCATAAGTTTTGTTAAAATAACAGGCTACATGAGTTTTATCCGTCTGGTGGTTGTTCCTCTTTATGAGGAATACGGAATGGAGAGCAATGAAGCCACGGGCCAACTGGGCTTCCCGTGCTGTATATCAAGGATGCAGTCTGTAATTCGCTCAGTTGTGGCGCACAGAAAACCGTAGAGAAAAAAATAATTAGGAATGTTGGTCTGTCGGTACTCTGTCGCACGCTCTTGCGCTTACGGAAGTTAGGAGATAGCTGTGGGAACGCAGAAGTGCATAGGCCACATTTGGAGGTAGCTGATCAACGGTTCCAAACAGAACATCGAATAACTTACCGTCTACGCGAGATCTATAACCCCCTATCAATCATCCCCCAATGCCTCCAAAGGTTTGAGGTTATATGGCAACACAGATTCCATTGGCTGTAACTGAAGACAGGAAACCAGAAAGAGCAAAGAGTATCTTAAACAGAGAGGCAATAGAGGTGCTGGAAGCGTGACGTCGTCTCCACTGTAATTGTAACTCGCTCGTAGGCCCATAAGAGCCCATGTCAAAACAGCGCTTTTTGAGTCCGCTAAAATCCTTCTTAAAGCAGCAAAAGACAAATTTAAGTGTATTATTTATTTACCCCATATATTTGTATTTCCAATTATGTAGACAAAAGAATCAATTCAAATGGGAATATTAAACATATTGAGCATGTTTCGAAATCGGTATTGCGAGTTGGATGCGAAGTTATATCAGCATATTTCTCAATGAAATGTTAAAAATATATAATTTTCTATTCGCAAATGTTGGAGCAGAATGTAAATTATTTTTCATAGGATCTTAATTCGGAAAATAAGATATTTTAATAATATAATTTAGATAGGAAGACGTTTCGATGCGACATCGGCATCTTCCGCAAATGGCTCTTAAAGAGAATTTAAAGTTTTAGTTGGTTCACTTTGATTCTTAAGCTTCCTGCGTTAAATAAAGTCGTATATCTTGTGTTATTAGCTAAGGCCAGTGTCAAAAGTCAAGTATTGCGTGAGGATAACAATGCACGCTGAATTGTTGACGAGTGAGTGAGAGGAGAGACATCTATCAGGTAACTTAGGATCGCTCCAACATAAATTTGTCTTAGAAGGGAACTTGTTCAGATTATTTCCGAAAAAACACCTGAATTCAAACGAGAAACGAACGAATAGCCGCGTTGTCATTCATAGTTATATCAACCGGACTTATATCTCAGTCAGGTCCTTTTATTATTCAATCGCACTGAATAAATCGCGCATACATAAATAATTTTAAAAACATTTTCGTAATTTGAATTTTTTTAATTATTTTTCTATAAAAAAAGGTTTAAAATCGAATTGTAATGTTTTATGAGTAATTTAAAAAATGTGACATTTAATAATTTAATGCGATAGTGTTTCATTTTTGAAGTCCAATCGGCACAAGCATATAGAAAATTCCTTTTCATCAGAATTTAGACCAGAGGAAAAACAATTTCCATTCTCCACCAACATTTACGAATAGAAAATTATATATTTTTCATATTTATTGTAGAAATACGCTGATATGACTTTACATCCAACTCGCAATACCGATTTCAAAAGATGCTCAATATTTTTAATATGCCTCGCATATTGGAAATACTAACATATGGTGTAAATAAATAATCCACTTAAATTTGTCTTTTTCTGCTCTAAGAAGGATTTTAGCGGACTCAAAAAGCGCTGTTTTTACATGGGATCTTACGGGCCTACGAGGTAGTTACACCTACAGGGGAGGGGATGACGTTACAAGGCCTGGCATTGCTTCTCTATCTATCTAAGATACTCTTTGATATTTGCAAGCGTAGGGTTATTGTAGATTGTGTTAAACCAATCAGTTTTTTCGGGTTAGCAATACAACTCTCCTCCACTTGATCATGGTTTATATGCTATTGATGAGTTGTAACAACTTTTGTTACTTCCTATTCCGATAAATAAATTGTTGCATATATAGGCCTTTTCGTGACACCTTCCGTTTGCCCATAGAATATTCCGTCGTATCTGAAATAAGTTGGAGTACGACA
Organism: Eucriotettix oculatus; assembly: GCA_034510155.1. NCBI lineage: Eukaryota > Metazoa > Arthropoda > Insecta > Orthoptera > Tetrigidae > Eucriotettix > Eucriotettix oculatus. Next base: position 257,613,954 of record CM067376.1, read on the forward strand.
AAACTGAACAGTTCCAGCACCTGTACGAAGAATTCCGTTTTCTAATAGGCGCATGACTTCTCCTACTCATCATACTTCCGAGAATAAATACGTTACGTTAAAACCCTCCAGTAAATCAGATTCTTGAAACTGTGTGTCTTTAATTTCTCTATGAAAGCAAGTGAATATTAGACTAATAACGAAGTTAATCCTACTATCTACCAACAAAGATCGAACGATTTCCAGGTGAATCTATTTAAGAAATATTTCTCGAGATTCCACCCAGCCTGGAAGACGACGGTAGTTACTGTGTAAATATCATTACCCGGGTGGAAACCCGAGAAGCCTTTCTTAACTGTTCAAGTCAGAAGCGCGTGACTGTCACACGCGTGACGTATTGTCAGGTGGACATGACAGTCACGCAGCTTACAACATTTCATTTAAAACTTCATAAATCTGTCATCTCTTAACGTTTATTTGTACAACTTTTCACGTATATTCACCAAACTTCATTCTTCTCTTCCATGCTTAGAATTACATACCGCTGAAAATGTTTTATTTTCAGTTGTAAAGCTTTATAGTTGGGAATATTTTAATAAATTTTTATAAAAAGTGCAGAGCAGAATTAAATAATAAGTCTGTTACAGTTTCTTTAATTTAGTTAATAATATCAAACAAACATCTTACCTTCCTGCTCTGACAAAGGAATAATGAATTCAGAATTAATAACATAGGAATGCAAAATTGGCTGGTTTTCTAAGGGAATAGTCAACTAAAATACCTTGGCAAAAACCACTGAGGCATTACAATTGATGGCTGTGAAGGATATTTTGTTTGAGAGTCCAGTAGCTAAGGAGAAAGGAAGGCTCAAGTAGATAGTAGTGGTTGCATCACAGACGGTGTCCTCTTTGTTGCTTAATCCACCACCTTCGTTATTAGAGACGGCTGCTTAGAATCTACCTTCGTTTTCCAACTAATAAGACTCCTTGAATTCACTTCCCGTCTCTTGCCTCGTCTATAATGAACTGCGTGTCTCACGTCTCTTCTACCAGTATCTTTTCTATCTCGATGCCTCCGTTAAGCACCGTTCTCCCTTTCAGAACTAAAACTTGGCCAATTACAAGCTATTTCTTAACCCCGACAACTTTTAATTCGGAGCAACACGTCTTCCTCCACAAATATGAAATCTCACGTTCAGGAACATTTGAGTTTCCTGGGGGATACACTCGTACGTGTCAATATTGAGGCAGTCGAGATAAACCCTTGAAGAGTTTATAAACCTTAGGTCTTGGTCGAAGGCGGCGTTTCAATCCCTCACATGCCGCGATTGAATGGGGATTTTTCATAGCCCCTCACTCGATAAGTGACGGACAATGATTTCCCGGAACTCAGAATTTATTAAATTAAAATATATTAAATAACTCCCAAACAATTTATAAGGGGTATTTACAGTAGTGTAGCATAGCTGCTTGGGCATTTTAATTACCGTTTGCTAATTATGGTTATTAGAGCTTTAATACGGTTTTAAGGGTAAATGTTACGTTTGTTGAATTCAGAAAGAAACGCTCAATTTTTAAGATACAGTGCACATTGAAATAAAATTTTTATAAAGGGTGAAAAGGAAAGGTCGACGAACTTCGAATGTAGACTCACAGATCATATCTTACCAGTCATCGATTACTACTTTCTATAAAGTGCTTCTCCTTTTATCGTAATATATCAACTTGTTAATGTTATGTATGAGTTTGGATACTTTGAATGATCATAAATATTTGTTACATGTAAAAGTTGCATTAGGAATAGATTAATAGGCCACGTTTTAAGACACGAGGGTCTTGTAAAATTAGTGTGTGGGGTAAGAATAGAAAAGGGTGGCCAAGGATGGATTAGGTGGGTGTAGGTAGTTCTAGTTATAAGGAAATGAAAAGGCTTGCATCAGACCAGTCTTAGGACTGAATACCACAACAACAAGCATGTAAAAGTTTATGTATATTTTGAACTTGTAAATTGTTCTCGGCGTATATTTTTCTGTGAGAAAACCATACTATAAAAAAACTTTCTAAAAATAATAATGCGTGTTTGTTTGTATAAATGTATGTTTATAATTTTATTAAACTTGAAAAAACTGCTACAAAACTTGACACATATATTCTTAAAACGTCGCGGAAAGAGGGGTTGAGAAACCCTTAGCAAAAACGAGAAAGGAATAAAAGCTAAAAATAAAATTCGAACGTCTGACATTGTCCATGTAATGAGACAATCGACTATATTATATCCCACGTAATTAGAATGAGCATCGTCTACACAAGTGATGGGCAAACTACGGCCCTCAAATCTTCTACCCGGCCCGCGCCTTATTACTCCTAATTCGACGAATAAAGAAGAACACAGGCTAGAACCAAAATAAATATTATCCTCTCTTTGGTTACATATCAGTGACGACAAACAAATTTATTGACTTATCTTAGATATTGGAATGTTGAGAGTGAGAGGCAGTAGCTACTCCCTCCACCGCGACATGTCTTAGCATTGTTGGTTAGCTAGTTTTTCTCTGCTTATTGGCAAATATTTTATCGAAGTACGTAAAGTTGATTTTGAGTGTCGTATTTTCAAATAAGTATTTTTTCATAGTTTTAAGGATAAACCACTATTTCTCTTCTGCAATGAAACTGTAGCAGTCTATCAAGACGTTTCAATTCTAAGCACAACGATGTCAAAGTTAGAGGCATGTCCGAAGAAGAAAGAAAACAAAATCAGACGATCTACACAAAAAAGTCAGGTCAGCAAAGTATTTTTAACAAAGGAAATAATTCTCAGCAAGCAACTACAAATGCAAGTTTAGTTGGCTCTCTCTGATGGAGACTTTGTTAAACACTGCATGCTCAAAGTTTGAGATATTTTATGTCATGAGAAAAGAAAAGATTTTGAAACAATAAGCTTATCTCGGACTTCTAGAATCGTTGCAACGGATAAAAACATATCATCACAGTTGGAATCACAGACTGAACAATTTAAATTCTGCTCAATTACTATGGATGAAAGCTGATATTGCCCAGTTCCTGTTATTTAGAAGAGGTGTTGATGAAAACTTTTGTATGCATGAGGTCATTGAAGGTTCAGATATTTTTCATGAATTTATGGAAGGAATTTCATCTTTGAAAGTACCTATAAATTTCATATATAGTATAACAACAGCGAAAAAATATGGATTTTTTGGGATCTTTAATGAAAAATATTCAGATAACAACATTATATTTATACATTTCATTATACAAGAAGACGCCCTGAGTAAATCTACTTTGAATATTAAATCTGCGCTTGTCGTTATTGTGAAGCTGGTCGATCTCGAGGGCTTGCTCACGGACTATTTCGTGAGTTTCTATAATCCATGTAGTGTGAGTACTCTGATATGTCGTACTACTCGGAAGTAAGGTGGCTTAGCGAAGGACTCGGCTTCGGGCAGGTTTGGCAGCTGAAGGACGATAGTGACATTCTTCCTGTACAGTAGAAAATCTTGGACGATACTGCATGCCTTTCAGACTTGTAATAGACAATTGATACGCGTGATCAAATTCTGACTTTTTCTGTGTGAGGTGAAACTCGAACAAAACACATAACCCTTTCCGTTTTGAAAGTGGGAGGTCTCAGGGCGCATTCCATGCATGACCCTTCCTTTGTAACGAGAGCAGCCCATTGATAAAAGGGACCGTCTAAAGAAAATTGAGTTTCTACCGGGAGTGGGCGTTGCTAATTTGGAGGACCGGCCGGGAAAACGGAAGGTCCACGAAGAATCTGGAATGCTACGGTTAAATGCGTAACATATGCAGCATTTACGCACTCTAAGATAAAGAATTTTCTATCGGCTGCAATTGTCAATCTTCAAGCCAATAGGAGACTTTGGTGGACAATGTCTGATTGGTAGCTGAAGAAGGTGTGGCGTCCGACCGAGGTGACGACGGAGGAAAATTTGGGAGATCAGATCAGAACTAGATTGGGAAAGCAGAGAAGAAATTGTCGGGAGAGCGGAGAGAGCTTATCATCAGATGCTGTCGGGGAAACAGGGAGACATTGGCGGAAAAACCTAAGATGGAAGATGCAACTCGGTAGAAGAGTCAGGGAGACAGCAGACGGAGACCATCCAGTAGCAGCAACCAATCAGCCAGCATATAGAAGCATATGCATTTTTATCGGTATTGTACCCATATTTTGACTTTTGAGTTCACATCATCTGAAGTGCACTTCAGAGATATTTGGTTGGGGGAGGAGGGACAATCCTTACATTCATAATAAACATTGTATATTTGTTAATTAGGCACTCTTCTCACTGTTATTATTTCATAAATACATTTCGGTTGAAGCAACGTAAAATTCGTATCTACGTGAAACGAGTTCAAAATATAATTTTGCAAACATAGCTAGCAACATGTATCAGATACGAATTAAGTTCGCGTCTCTGTCTTAAATATTCCGCGTAAATTATTTCACAACTTACTATCGTTCCGATATTCATATAATAACTAAATTTATGTATTTTATCCCCAAGGATTTTATCATTTGGAATAAAATTCATATAATAACTAAATTTATGTATTTTATCCCCAAGGATTTTATCATTTGGAATAAAATAATTCGAAACTACTCTATAATTTTTGGAAGACAATAATGTAAAAACGTCTATCGGACTCAGAACTAGAAACCAGGACCCTTGGCTTTCCGGTTGGGTACTCTATCACTGAGCTATCCCGTGTCGACGTATCACTGACAGATCTAATATATACCTGCATTCTTCTCCTTCTACCTTGAATTGAATTCCATGCACTTTTGATCAATTTTCACATTGTCCATTCTTCCCTTAATTTCTAGTAAATTGTAGATGAGCCTAGGAGTGGTAGAGTTTCCGCCCGGAAAGCGGTGGCCCTGGGTCCGATGGACATTTTTCTATTCTTGTTTCCTGAATTTAGCTTTTATCTGACCTAAAATAAAAGCCTTTTTTCTCCCTTAGACTTCAATAATAATTTAAGAAATATTATTCATTTTGGAAACCGAAGCTTTCAGTAACTATTGCCATATACATCTTCATTTCGTCAAATTTACATGAATAATAATTAGCCTTTGACAAACTGAAGATATTGGCCAATTGCTCTCTTTATGAAATTATTTTTTTAAATTTATTAATCAACTCTGAATTAGCTACTTTAAAAAAATTTCGTGCAATATACAAGAACACTAAAATAATATATCAGACATAAATTTATAATTCTTGAAGAATAAAATTCCTTTTATGTAAAGTACAAGTTTAAATAAATATTTTGATACGACTGATACACAAAATATAATGAATCATCAATCATAGTCTAGTTATCTGCCAATTTAGCATGCAATTTCAAATTTAAGCGAACTAAATATATTAAAATACGAATCTCTACTTTTACAGGTTTGTTCAACGGATCACTACTGAAAACATTCGGATACAGAAAAATGTCATTCATTGGAACTTTATTCTCATCAATTGGTATAATCTTAACCAGTTGGGCGGAAGGATTCACCTATTTCCTCATAACATACAGCCTTATAACATGTGAGTATAACAATCCTATAGATTTCTCACCTCGCTGAATCTGCAGTACTTGAGTTTTCTCTACTGAAATATAGTGCCAATTATAAATATTATCTTTTTGTCCTGATAAGACTGTGTGGGTGTATGGGTACTTTGGAATTGTTTACATATTCTCTATAAGATTTCTTTTCTGATTATCTATATATATGAGTGTAAGTCCAATGTTCCCTGTTTCGTCCACTCTGGTAATAAAGAATCGTGTCCTTGTGAATGAAATAAACCAGAATAGATGACTATTCTTCCTTCCAATTACCTGCATTAACACGTCGTCATATATTATTTAATACCAGAGAAAATTACATACAAGTCAGCACAACTTGTGATTTTTGTCGACCTTGATTTTTAATGTTCCCCGTTTACGTCGTTACACGCGACAACCAAGTTCGTCCATGAACTGTCAGTGTTATTAACAAATAAGAAATGTATGAATACAATTACGGATAAATTGATAACAATAGCCCATTCAGTTTCTTTAAGATAGAGAAAAGTGCTGTGTAGTGAAGTGCTGAGATTGAAGTAAATAATTCCGTGTACTCACTCGGCTATTCACATGTTTACTAACAGAATAAATTTTGAGCCTAAATGTTAAAAATACTTATCCAAAGTAATTATGTTTCATTTTTGTTGTGGTATTCAGTCCTAAGAACAATGCAAATCTTCCTTGCTAACTGTCTTGCGCAAGCCTTTCATTTCCTTATAACTAGTACACCCCACATCCTCCCTAATCTGTTTAGCGTATTTCTTCCTTGGTCTCCCTCCTATGTTCTTACCCCACACACTTCCCTCTAATACTAATTTTACAAGACCCTCGTGTCTTAAAACGTGGCCTATTAATCTATCCCTTCTCTTCGTCAACGTCCTCCATATTGTTCGCTTTCCCCTATTCTGTTTAAAACTTCCACGTTTGTGATTCTATCCACCCATTTGATTATCAGCATTTGCCTATAGCACCACATTTCAAAGGCTTCTATTCTTTTCCTTTCCGGAGCTCCTATCGTCCACGTTTCGCACCCATATAAAGGCACGCTCCATACGAAAATTTTTAGCAACGATTTCCTAATATTCACACTTATATTACCCGTAAGTCAATTCCTCTTTTTCTCAAAAGCCTTCCTTGCCTGTGCTATCCTACTCTTTATGTCTACTATACTTCTATCATCCCTAGTTATTACGCTTCCCAAGTAGCAGAATTCCTTAACTTTCGTCAAAATATCCCTTCCCAATCTAACACCCTTTGTTATTCCACTGTTTCCCATACTACACTCCATTACGTTGGGTTTCCCTCTATTAATCCTCATATTGAACTCTTTCTCCAGGACTACGTTCATTATCAAATGATAATGAAATTAGTCCTTCTGAAAATTAATACTATTGTAATTAGCTATTTTCATTTACACAGCAGGTATATAGTTTAAAACACAATATTGCTGTGATTGTAATGGGACGTACAAGGTACGACAAAATAAGGGGTGGTCCAAGTTGAAACTTAATATGCGCAAATATCCACATTCGTAAATTATTTTAAGTGTCGTGTAAACTGAATTTGTTAATTGCCTATATTTGCAATTCAGGTTATCTATAAATTAATACGTGAGTACAAAACTTTTCACACCCTCTTAAGCACGTTGCACGCATGGAGAAGTTCGAGATTTGTCATATGTAGAAGTGCAGAACAATAATATTTATGCAGAATATGTGTTACAAATACATTAAAGAAAAGAAAATTTTTCTTCTTTCTGAATGTCAAACAAGTAACATAATTTACAAAAATTTATTAAAATAATTTTTAAAACCAGAGGAAGGCTTGGATTAAGGTTAGACTGTATCATTCTGGTATTGTTTTCGAAAAGGATTATACAGGGTTATTACAAATGATTGAAGCGATTTCAAAGCTCTATAATAACTTTATTATTTGACATAGTAACAGAGCTTTTCACGCATGTAGAAAAATTCCAAAGTTTTTTTTGTGTTTACAAAGGTTTGAATGTGCCCCCTTGTGATTCTGCAGACATCAAGCCGTTAATCACGTTCGTCCCACACTCGGCGGCCCTATCAATGTGTTCAAAAGCACTGTTGATGCGAGATCGCAGTTCTGGCACATTTCTTGGTAAAGGACTTGTAAATACTGAATCTTCCACATAAGTCCACACAAAGAAACCGCATGGGGTTAGGTCGGGAGAGCGTGGAGGCCATGACATGAATTGCTGATCATCACCTCCACCACGACAGATCCAACCTCCTGCTTAAGAATTGACGAACATCATGTTGGAAGTGGGGTGGATCGTCATGTTGGAAGAGGAAGTCAGTGATGTCGCCCTCGAATTGTGGCATGAACCAATTTCCCAGCATGTCCACATATGCGTGTCCTGTAACGGTTTGTTCGCAGAAGAAAAAGGGACCGTGAACTTTAAACCGTGAGACTGCACTAAACACATTAACTTCCGGTGAATTACGAATGTGCTGCACGATGGCGTGAGGATTCTCTACCCCCCAGATTCGCACATTGTCTGTTCACTGCACCATTAGCATCATCACTGAAGACGAGTTTCGCACAAAAATCATCGTCTTAAAAAAGCTGTTGCATACGTGCCGAAAATTCCAAGAGCCTGACGTTGTCATGGGGACTCAGGGCTTGCAGTAATTGCAAGCGGTAAGGCTTCTGGTTTAGCCGGTCGTCTGTGGTCTGTTCAGCTCTCCTGCTTGCCCTCAGTGTCGACTTCATCGGGCTACACGTGGAACTTGCCAGCAAGCGGCCAACTCATTCTTGTCACTGCAGGCTGGCCCGTTGATTTCCCATTAAACCCATAGACTCTGCCTGGAAGAAAATGCGACTCCATAGAGGACGCAGAGCTCATAATCTTCACATGTCCTCGATTCGCATTGGAGAGAGATGATCTGGAATCTGCCGTTGCACAGAAATCTCTATGATACAGTCGCTACAAAACTAGAACAGCGTTGCGGACTTTGCGGCATCCATAATAAAAAAAAATTGAGAATCGAAGAAAAGGATGTTATGTTAATATGTATATAGACTGTAGTAAATAACGATGATATAATAATTCAGTAGACATAATTAGATAGGATAAGGCTAGGTAAATAGTAACTCTAAGCAGAGGTTGGCACTGAACCAACGAAAGCGACATTGGCCATACAACTTCCCGTGAAGTAATGTCTGACGTCAGTCCCGCGGGGAACTCGAGACGGGAGGTGGTTTTTTAGTGGGTAAGAATCCCACACGCCGTGGAGAAAGGTCCACGGCGTCTTTTTGAAGATTTTTCCACCTCACGAAATTAAAAAAAAAAAGCGACATCCTGAATCTTGAAACCGCGCAAACTATCGCCGAATGTAGTTAGCAGTTGGTGGATCTTTGTTGAACTTCGTCCTGAAGTGTAGTTGCACTGCTATGACAGGCTGATGTGAGTGCATTCAAAGCATAACATACGTTTTCTGGGTGCCTATCGCCACTGCTGCGCTCTGGTAGTAGACTTCCGCCAAACAAAACTTTTAGAGTGTTTCTGCATTACTGTTGAGTCTTTTGTCAATATGTCAATGAATGGAGCTACAGTGAATTTACTAAATAGTTTCAACCATTTGTAATAACCATGTGGAATGAAAATAGGGGGAACGGGGATTTGATACCACCAATCATTGAAGAAAATTTGAATTGAAGAAAGACAATTCATCGTAATAAGTGTAGAAATTAAATATAACTCAGTTGTAAAATATCCTGGTACGTTACAATAAATAAAGGGCTGCTCAAAGAAATGTACACACACTTTGATAAAGCGTTGTATTAGAATGACTCTGAGTGAACAGTTACAATACTGTTTACACCTATTGTTCGACCATTGTGATTTCAAAACGTACGGTATAGCCAGTTTTAAAGTGTGTTGAAATGGATGTGTGGGAAATTTGCTATTTTAAAATGAAGAATTGTTATATAAATATAATAAAATCGATTACTCAACATTTATCTAATTTACAATATATTATTATTGAAAAAAATTTAAGTTAAAAAGGCGGGTTTTTTAACGATTAACAGTATATACTTTACAATGTTTACACACTTTAGATTTCTTACTAACTTGAGCCATGAGATCTATTCTATGGGTCGACTAAACGTGCAAAGACAAATCCTACGCGGAATTGGCAGTACAAGGAAATCGGCAAAAGGTTAGAAACAGTGTAATTATCCTTTCTTCTCCGCTTAGGCCTGGAACTTGCCGCTGGAGTTCGTCTTTCCGCTTGGACTCACCGAACTTCCTGGTAGCTATAATGAGCACCTTGCCCACTTAGTTTTCTTCATTGGTGCCACGGATCGAGCACACATTCCTCCCGTTATTCAAATGTCCATGGACAGTACAATCTGCAATTTCTTACTGCCCAATGTTACTGCTCCCTCTTAAAATTGCATCTTCATCCCTAATATCTATTTTCCTATGTTTTTAGTACCTTGTTCCCACTTCACTATTTTGCTTCCGTCGTGGCGGGACCCGATCCTGTCCAATAAAAATTATTATCTGTTGTCTCTAGGAGGAGCCATTAAACAGCATGTCCCTTAACAACCCGATAACGCCGAATTTCAAAGACGTGAGTAAAACCCAAACCACGCCTACGTTAATTACTCCTGTCTGTAACCTTCAGCTACCCTCACGCCACTTGCCTTTGATTCTGTACCGCCAAATTCCGCATGTAGGTTTACCATTACAGTGAAAAAAGATTATCAGCCTTGTATATCGTTACCAGTCGTCTTTGCTAACTAACGCCCAACATTAATTAATTGCTTGCAATTACAATTGTAATAATTCTACAACGAATTGCTCCCTTCGAGGAGCGCCTAAGCGAATGACCTTTTTTCGACTCTTTCTCCGAAAAGTTGAACGGGGTCCAAACTGACTGAACAGCGCTCCGCTATAAACGACTCCACTCCTAATCATGAGCGAGAGCGTTTCGACTCTTTTCATGTGACTCCAGGTACGTTTTCAGCGAAGAGGCGTACAATTCAGCTCCTCTGCGCCATCTCTGAAGTTGGATACATACGATCGTACTCGAATATTTCAGTGACTAGAACTAACTTGTCTTTCACTACTCATCCCGTCCGGGTTCTTCGTCAAAGAAATAATATTTGAATGAGTCGAAAATTAATCTAACGACCATATAAACAATCGCCGTATTTTAGTATATAATCCAGTGCACAAGTATCAAGGTAGATAGTAAAACAGGTGTATGTTTGTATGTATATTTGTTAGTATATTATTTATACATATTAAAACCTGTGGACAAATTGGAACAAAACGTAGTACACGTATTCTTTAAGCATTAGAATTGCAAACCTTACCCTATTTTAATCACTTCACCATAGTCACCTAACAATCGTGTCGAGAGTGAAATTTAATTCGTAAAACTAAGGAGCGCTTTTAACACGCTATGGTGCTGAACAATGGATTTAAATCAATAATTTGCGGAAACCGTGTCAAACGTCGTGACTCTTCACCTTTACCACATTGTGGTTTCGTAACATATCTCAAGGTCAGCATTCCTTAAAATTGATAGCTCAGCGTTTTAATTTGTAACCAGAAATGATCCATTCAACTCTAGTGGAATTACTAGCGGTAAATAATTCGGTGTTTTGCAAAGGTTTATAACCTTCTTTCTACAGATAGTATAATTTATTTAAAAATATTGAAATTGATTCCACCTGCCAGACGTGTAATATTTTCTATTTGTTAAGAGTATTTTGGTTATGTGTAAAATTCTAAACACAACATTCTACTAGGATTCACAATTAGTTTGTATATTATTGGTTTTTTCATGTTTAATTAACTAAAAACTCGTAGTCTTAATATTAAACGCTAGTTATTTCTTCCTGAGCAAGTTGGTAAAGTGAAAAATTGAGGATTTAGCCTGTAGGAGTTTTCTATCGCAGGTATTTCTTCCCCAGATTGACTGAGGGGTTCACATGACTCCGTCGGAAATGCCTCGCACTCAGTTTTCTTTTTCAAAGTTCTCGCATTCCGAGGCACCTTCCCTTATTCTAGGAGGTGCATGTACCAGTAAGAGTTGTTGGCTGATCCCATTGGATCAGTCGGGCAGCTGCCTCCTGAATCTGGTAGAGATACTGAGAAGGAAGTGCTGTGACCCTACAGCAAACTCGTCTCTCGTCATTCGGAAGGGCGTGAGAATTGTACCCAATGTCCGACCTACCTGATGCAGGTTTAATAGGTTTTTTCCTGCATCTCTTTAGGTGAAACACCGGATAGGATCCTTAAAATAGAGCCCGGGATCCCTAGGCAACCCTTGTCTACCTTTCTCTACCTTCCACATTTCTCCTTTTCAATTCCCTTCCTATGCTATTACAGGGGAGTTGCCTGTTTCAGGATCACCCTCAAGTAGCCTGTTACACAAAAAAAGGTAAAGTGACAGATCTCAAAATTATTCTGTTGTAGTAGTTACAAAGACGGTAATATTGTGGTTCAGGCTATTTCAATCGATTATTTAAAAACTCAGCATCTGATTGGATCAGTCAGCCAGCTGCCTCCTAAAACTGCTGGAGACATAGAGAAGGGAATGCTGCGATCTCATAGCAAACTCATCTCGTGTCATTCGGAAGAGCGTAATATTAGCATCTAATAGTCCGACCTACCTCATGCAGATTTACTACGGTAAGATCCTAGTGAGCAACACAAAAATAGTATTTCTTTTAGACCACTTGCGAACATTTATTATTTTCACAGAACTTTCAGTATGTGATATAATTATTTTTAGTTTTTTCACTAGTAGGGCATTTTATTTTAGAGTATTTTTTCAAATACTATCAGGAGATGCAGCTATCATTGGGTATTCATTAGAAATGTAGAGACCACAAGGCTTGAATGTCTTTTTTAATTTACAACCTACTACCTTCCGTACAGAAGACTAAATTTCTTCCTCTTCTCATGGCGAACATATCAGGTGATCTCGCTCCCATTACTCCAGTGTAACTTCGGCAGGGACTCACTTGATATGCCTTGGACACAAGTTTACTTTATTTTGGCCTACAGTTGATTTCTCAATTGAAATCTCTCATCAATTTAAGCATTATTTCAACATCTTTTTCACAATTTACGATTCCTCAATTAACTCTGTGAGGAGTGCATTGTTGCTGACTAGAGTTTGTTTTCCTTTTACACAACTCCTGAAAAGTTATTAACCCAACACGAGACAACAAGAGCTTTTTCCAATAACATTCAACTGATGTACATGCTGGTTCTTCACTTCTCCGATGAGCCCACATTAAAAATACCACTGCATGTTTAGATCCTCCACATGAAGCTGGACAGTCATGGCATGTACAACTTAATATTTCTTCAGTATAATGAAGATTATATATATTTTATTATACTTACATCGCACTTCTAATATTTTTAAGATTCGCAACATGAAAGTTTAGATTATTTCTGAAGAGTAATCTAATCAATAATTGCATCCACTTTGGGCAGGTTTCTGCTGTCTTCTTTCCCCATTTGATAAAAATGAGAATGAATGAGCTTTAATAAAACCAAATTTATCACTAATAACACCAAAAACGCCGAGAAATAGCAAATTACGTTACACACTTAACCATTCAGCACGCGAAGTACCAACTTGTGACGTCACTAGGTCTGCAGCCAATCATGTAGCGTTTCCGATCACGTGGCCAAGCATCAAGAAACCTCATTTTATTTGTTTATTTATTGCAAATAATTATCTTTTTTTGAAAAAATAGACAAAAATATGGATTCAGCGTAATAAAATCTTCAAGAATGACGGTACACTTTGATATGTTTTGAATACAGTCAAATAGCGTATTCTTGGTCAACTTATTCTACCTTCCACATTCCCGCTTTTCAATTCCTTTCCAATGCTTTTAAAGCGAATTTCATGTTTCAGGATCACCCTCATGTAGTCTGTTACCGAAAATAGTGAGATAATTATGTCTCGCACATTTATTTTTATATATATGAACGGAAAGTGCGTTCAGTAGAGAGAAATTTCAACGTTTTACGGTCAATGTAGGAGAGAAGCGGTAATATTTGGCAATTACAATTTGTTATTCAAATCCTGTTTCGAGTCATGCATAATTACGTGACCTTAATTGCACTCGTCAAGAATAACTACATAACTAACAGTTCTATTCGACTGCTCAAGATTTATAGTTTTTGAAAGTTAAGTAAATCAGGTCAACACGACGTTTGTTATTTAACCTTTGCCCAAAATTCAAGCGGAATGAATTGATGTTATGAATGAAAATATATTAAAACAAAATTCATTTAATTATAATGGAAAGAATTTGTATACGGTTGGTGCCAGGTCCCAAGGAATATAATACTTATGCATAATGCAGATAATTAGTCTTTCTGATTTTTAAATATTTATATGAAACCGATTATTTTATTTTTATTTTATTTACTATAAATCAAAATTGATTATAAATTGAAATGGTTTTTTTGTTCTACGCATGATTTCAACTGTATAGCGTATATTTAAAATTGTTTCCATCTTTTTTAAATAAAGGAAAAGAATGGAAAAATATCTACATATTCCCATGCTAGTCGAGATTTTCCCATTCTCATCCTTTAATTCTGTTTCATGGCCTTTGGTGCGATGATTGTAAACATTTCTGCAGATCGTAAGGTCTTATTTGGACCAATCAAACGATTTTGGCAGTTCTCAGAAGCGGCCTACATTACTTAGTGTTCAATAAACACTCAAGGAAAATTAATATTTGCTGAAAGTACTAGTGTTTAACTTTGGAGTGACAAACCACGTTCCAAAGAATTATATAGTAAAATAAGTTTATTGCAACCTGCATGAAACCCTTCACCAAATCTAAATAAAGATTGTCTCAAGACGGCAAATAGCATTCCACTGTTCTCTGCAAGTTCAAACAACAATTTTAATTGGAATAAATCATTGTGATTTAACTTTCAGGGCCAATAATAAAATATTTACTATTTAACAAATAGGAAACTCGTTGAGAAACGTTTCAATGTTAAATTAGTCCTATTCTCAAATAGGCCAATATTACCAAAAGGAAGGATTATGACGTGGATTTTATAATTTTATAAATATATTAAAAATTGGAGTTCTATTTAAATGGGTGGGCGCCAATAAATCTCAAATTTGAAATTCAAACAGTTTTATAGTTACTAAAAGTAAAAAATTCAACAATATTACAATACTTAAATTTAATGAATTTTATTTGCCTAGCTGAGCCCTAACTAAAGAAATAATATTGCATGAGATCTAAGTAGTAAACTCAATCTACTTTCACACAGGGCTGTATGACGTATACGCATAACAGAGCGAGAGATTCGTTGCATTCATCCTCCCCTAGTTTCCTTGTTGACCGGCAGTCCTGCATTTAATGCAAAGGTAGCTTTCGGGACAGCATAGAAGCGGCAGGACTCTATTGTGGTGTCGTTTTCTTGTTATGCACCCAGCCAGATCGCCTCTCCTTTCAGACTCGAAGCCAGCCAGCCCATCTTTCCGCTTCCTTGTACTGAACTCTCACCTCCAACTCTCTTTTCCGAATGTTGCCTCTCCAATAATTCAAAATTTTGGAGGAGCCACCCTAGGAATCTTTTGGGTCAACCACAACAAAATGCTTAATATTGTAAAATAAATTTATATGAATAAAACAAAATATATGAAGGAATTTTATACGCGTCACAGGATATTCGCTAGGACTGAAATTAAAACAAAAATTTAAAAATTATAAAGTATTGAGTGGAGGAAGTAAGAAACATAATCCTACATTTTGGAAACTCTATCGGACTTTAGAGATAAGGGCCCAAAATCAAAATTAGGCACACAAGTTCGAACACATTAACGAAATAAACGTTCAAAATTCAGCTTGTTGTCGGGGCTTTAGTTCCTGAGTAAGTGCCCGGCTCTGATTCTTAACCATTTTCTCCTGAAGTACATGGAGTTTTATTCTGTTAGAAACGTTGGATTGTTTCTTTTTAAATCCTCATAATTTATTTACCACATATTTCATCACCATTGTCAACTACGAAACTTAAAAGTTACAAATTTTTGAGTAGCCCTACTTTCTTTATTTTTCCAGCTCTGGGAAGCGCATTGCTGATGGCGTCGCTGAACTTGGCGCTGAATACGTACTTCAGGGAGCGACGAGGCCGGGCCACGGGTTTCGCCATGGGATTTACGGGCCTTGGACCCGTGATCGTGCCACTGATCATCACCTGGCTTCTGGACGAGTACGGTACTCAAGGTGCCGTGCTGTTGCTCGGAG
This sequence comes from Eucriotettix oculatus, assembly GCA_034510155.1. Taxonomy (NCBI): domain Eukaryota; kingdom Metazoa; phylum Arthropoda; class Insecta; order Orthoptera; family Tetrigidae; genus Eucriotettix; species Eucriotettix oculatus. Next base: position 257,629,823 of record CM067376.1, read on the forward strand.
CTCTTTCTTTGCATTCAATGGTCGCGACGACACTGTTGCAGCCAGTCAAGTGGCACATGAAGACCGTGAACGTACCTCCAGATCAGGATCTTACGGACGGCGTCATCGTATCGGGTAAGACATCGCCATACTTTTTCCTTCCATTATGTAGTGTTATGGACTGGTATCAAGCTTTAGTGGATTCGCACCCCGAAATAGTAATTTCTTCGAGGAATGGCATTGGTCGGCCGCGCACATTGCTCCTTTCAGATCTAACGCAGGGAGGAAATGCACTTGACATAAAATATCCCTTGAATCTTACCGACCCGTTCCTTTGAGTCAAATTGAGTTCCCTAACTAGATTTACATCCTTCTAACAGCACGGGCGGATGCCTTGAAGGAGCAGAAGCCTCACAAAATAAGGTAACTCAGTCTGGAAACTGATAAAAACTCAATAAACAAAAACGATGTGCCTGCACATTAAGCAGATCAAAACTCACGATAGGCCAGGTTGATGAAGAAAAGGCGAAGTTCTGCAGAACACCAAACGGTAATATATTCCCCCAACACAAATGAAATTAATAAAAATCTATACAAGTCAACTCAAAGACCAGCGGTCACCTGGGACACAAATACATTTATTATCTAGTATGGAAAAAACTTATTAAAACACCAGGGATACTTTAGGATAGCAAGATGAGATTGAAACAAGTAGTTAAAGATGCAATCAGATAGACGTAAAAGTCATAGAAATACAATGATGACTAGGCAAGAGGTTCAAAGTACTGTTTGAAAATGGACTTCTAATCTATGTGGTGCCTCTGTGCGTTTTTAATTTTACAATTACATTTAATTTTGAACTTCTTATCAATTCACCGCAGTAATTTAGAGATAGAGGTCAACTTAATGAAGGTATTGCAAGTTATTAAATTTGGTAATGCATGTATTATCCAGAAAATAAAAGAAAACCTTTTTAGACATTTACGATATATACATAAAAATAATGCTAGTAGCATGGGCTGAATCAAGTTCACTGTGTGAGTTTAGAAAATTACACCAAAATTAATATAGAAAATGAAATTTAAAAAATCGGGTCGTTAAATTTAAAACCAATTAAAAATAAATATACAAGCAATCATTTAGCTGTCCCATAATTTACAAGTATTTCAAAACCCCCGGAAATACCGCGTCAACGCGAGAACATTGGGCATATGGCGTGGTTGTCCTCTTACTGTGTGATGGTTTGACTGCTGCGTTTCTGATTTTGGTTGTCGGTGGTGGAAGGCGATGGTGTTGCAGTTCATTGATTGCCTCGTCTCTGACATTGGTGTTTTCCCAGAACCCCCAGACTGATAATTATCCATAGGCGAACTCCACGAAATTTAGAAAGAGGTGGACTACATACAGTATTCCACCTTGAATCTCCGGACCGGCAAAATGCTACCGCCAGTCCATTCTACAGAGAAAACTCCTCTCTTCCTTGATTCTTCACGCAGACAGTCTTTTCCTTCACTTTCCCAGCAACACACCAAAAAGTATCTATAATTTCCATAGAAAAACGCCCCATATTGCCTACGAACTTCATGATATTACGCCATTTTGTCCCTGGGGGTGGGGGGGAGAGAAATAATCTGCGGGAACACGCACTTGCAGGTCTAGTTATATCTCATACCTCTTTATACTCGCAGATTTTACACTTACCGTGGACACAAGAAGGCGCTGCGGCAGTTTTCTCGCAGGCGCTTCACCCCGGGGCTCACCTGATTATGTCGGGAATACCTCGCACTCTCTCTGGTTTTTTTATCAAAGTTCTCACATGCCGAGACACCTTGAGCGATATGTACTGGGGTCGAAGACCTTGGGTATATGACAATAGTTGTCCGCTGATCCCATTGTATCAGTCGACCAACTGCCTCCTGAAACTGGTGGAGGCATGGAGAAGGGAATGCTGCGACCTCACAGCAAACTCGTCTCCCGTCATTCGGAAGGGCATGAGAATAGTACCCAATGCCCGACCTACCTGATGCAAGTTTTATAGGGTTTTCCCTGCATCTCTTTAGGTGAAACATCGGGTAGGATCCTTAAACCATAGCCCGGGGCCCTAGTCAACCCTTGGCTACCTTGCTCTACCTTCCGCATTCCCCCTTTTCAATTCCCTTCCTATGCTATTAAAGGGGAGTTGCCTGTTTCAGGATCACCCTCGTGTAGCCTGTTAACCCAAAAAAAACACTTTCCGTGGTCCCAAAACTGAAATCAAGTAAAAATATCCCAACGGTCTTACGTTTTCTTACTCTCCCGGCGGAAATGGAACAAAAGACGTTTCTTTACATGCTACCGGCCAGATAATTAATTGATTCTAAATATTCTTGAAATATATTAATTACTTACTTCTACTTCTTATCTAACACATTACAGATGTGGTTTACTACTTATATGGGTATATGGTATGGAAGTTTAGAATGCACCACAAATCTAATATGGCAATCAAAAATATTACGTGATTTACAACACTCCATGATATACCTCCAATGAATGACTTCATAACAACTTGAAAGAATAAAAGTCAAATTGGTCCTAACTGAATAAAAAAAAATAACTCATTACGTCAAATAAGAACTACCTTGTTCATAAGGGAACTTATTAGGTTATGAATATGTATATACCGAATTAAGAAAGGTTTCACCCCAGGTAACGTAAAACCGTTGGAGAAGCGGCGAGGGGGGGGAAGATGATTAACAGCATTACCCGGGAGGTACCCTGAGAAACCTTTCTTAATTGTATTTTTATATTGTGATCGTTAATACAATAAAACAATAAAATTAAATTAAAATATTGCGGATCGAGGTGACAGGTACAAATGGTCTAAGTAGTAAAGGGCCACACTTTGAACATTATTTTTTACAACGGTTGATTATGTCCGTGCGCCTCCTTTTTAAAATTATTTACTTACTGAGGTATCAACGTCAACATTTAGAAATTGTAAAATTTATTAGTGACACTGTCAGTAGAATGTGTAAGAAGTACAACAACCGCATCTTTAAAATGTATATTAAAATTGTACAAAGTTTTCTCGGGTGAAAACATAGCAATGACAGCTGCCGAAACGTCGTGGAACTACTGTGTTTTTACCCGGTTGGAAGCTCGAGAAAACTTTGTACATTACTTAACCGGGAAAGCCTTCACTCGATTATATTAAAATTATTTCTAACTTGGTGTTTTTGTACGGCGATTCCTACCAATAGTTGATGATTTTAGGTCATTAGCTTAACTGTAATTTTTAAAGTCATTCAAAAGTAAACTGTTGATGTAAAAAGATACGGTACCAGAATCGTGATAAATCAATTTTGAATCTGGCTATAGTAAATATCCTGTGTAGTCTATAGGCACAACACAGTTGGCGACCTGAAAATGCTCCGGCTTACTTTATGGATTGAAACTGTGTAATTATGCTAAAAGCTTATAATAATACACACACCCAACCTTCTGTATTTTCCTTTTTTTTTATTTTACATAGCAATGCGTATTAAAATATCCGAGTCACAACATTTATACATGCCCATTTCCTTTTTGTCCCTTTTCATTTTCGATAATGTCCGAACCTGTTACGTAACTGTGATGAATTAATTGTAAATAATATATTAAAAACCTATTTTCACTAATTATTTCTATTTAATAGTCCCGGGTTTCCCAAACTGTGTTCCGTGGGCTGTGAATAGGTGTTCCGCAAAACAGTTCCAGTGATCCTATATATACTAAGGATTAAATATCCTGTTATAGTACTAGTTATTAATATCGTAAGACGAAAACTCCGTTTGCATCAAACGGTAGATAGTGAAATCATTTCTCATATCTTTCTTTGTTTCTAGCGTGTCTCAGAACCGATTCAACAACTTTGCGAAATAAAAAGCCCCCATTCTTGAAGGAAACATGGGTAGTAATAAACAAGGTGTTCAGTAAACTAGAATTCTGTATGGTGAGATACGGATTGCCATGGCCCAGAGTTATACAGATATTTTTTTATTTAAGATAAATGAAAAGACTGCCGTCTCTTTATTTATTTTAAAGTTAATGTCAGAAAATTATATTTGAATATTTTATTTAACTTGACAATGAGTAACTATGGCCAACAAATAAAGCAACCTTATACACCTTTGTTTGTGGAATGTAATTCAACGGCGCATAATTGCAGTCCCTCAGCACCATCTAGAGCAGCGGTTCTCAACCAGAGGTCCGCAAGAAAATTTTAGTTGTCCGCGAAAGACAATTAATATATTTTTTTGCTAACAAAAAAAATATACTCAAAAGTATCTATTAATTTACAAATTTCGGAACCTTTGACGTATTGTCATAATGATCCATTTAAAAAATATCTCATTTAAGGTGTTAAATTTCGCTGTTTTTAGAACACATTATGTTTTGTTAGGTAAGCTCACAAAGCAGAAAAACAAAGCAAGTGGACGAATGAGGATCTGAATTTGTTATTTCGAAAAAATACTGGTGACAAAGAATTTGCACAAATTTAAAAAATGTTGTGAATAAAGCAGTGAAAGTGATAAACTATTAAAAATGAAAACAACTTCAATCCAGAATAAATAAAATTTTGTGCGATGAAATTCAAACTGAACACAATGCACTTTTTGAACTTCGAAGTGAGATGTTGATCTTCTTGAAGGCACAAAAAATATACAATATTTTGTTGAACGTTTAACAAATTCTTCATTGTTGATAAAACTTGCATATCTGGCAGATATTTTTACAAAATGCAATTAACTTATCATTACAAGGAACGTAAATTACAATTTTTAAAACAAGCATTTTTTTACAAAAAAATACAATTTTGGATTTCATCAATTTAATCAAATGATTTTGTTTTCCTACCTTATATGAATGTTAGTATGAATTTAATTTTGAAGTAGATGATGAAGTTTCCCAAATGTTTTTAGAACACCTACATAACTTGAAATCAATGCTTTGCAATATTTTCCGAAAAATAGTAACGACGATTCCTGGGTTTAGAATCCATTTTCGCGCCAGCTAAACCAGTAACTTTAATACAAGTGACTATGAAAATCTAATTGATTTAATCAGTGACTCTCATTTGAAACAAATATACAAATATTTCTGGATGAGTTTGTGAGAAGAGTAGCCCAATATTTCAAAACAAGCTGTTACTGTTTCACTTCAGTTTTCTTTACTTATATATACGAAGCGGGATTTTCTTATTATGCTGCAGTGAAGTCAAAGTGCAGACACTGGCTCGTTGCCATACCACATATTAGAATTCAACTTATATTTTTCCTGATATCAACAAGATACGAAATTCAAGGTCCCTAAATCATCACTCATTAAATGCTTTATTTATTAATATTTTTATGTTTATATTATATTACAGTTTTATATTTAATAATAATTACTAAATGATAATTTTTTAACGTTTACAAGTAGTTATTACCGAATCTAAAAAGCCAAGGTTTCCGTTAAAATATCTGATTTTGCGAAGAAAAAGTTTGGGAAACCCTGTAATAGTCCGTAAATTGCTGAGTCAAATTCTAAAGGACAACAGTTTAAAATGTTTAATGCTAACTCGGTTCTTGGCGTTCCCCGGGAATTCGTTTATATTAGCCCCCTACAGTATTTAATTCTACAGTAATCACTTTGCCAACAAGTGATTAAACCGCAGTGAGAGCGCCACATTTTTGAAAATATACCTTTTCACACCCCATGCTTTATGATACCAGAATTTCACCATAAACACCGCCATGGCTCAGTAACGAGTCAATAAATCTACTGATACCTTAAATACGTGCATGTATAGAGAAAAACAAACACAAACATTCGATTATATGTATGAGAAGATTCTTGAACCATCTCTTCGGTCTTCGACTTCTAAACCATTTTGTTTATTCATAAACTAATTAAAAAGTATCATACTTAAATAAAATGTTAGATAATTTAAGCATTATATTATATACTAGTTATGCCCGCGACTTCGTCCGCCCGGAACTTGGACAATTATCTCATTTTATTTTGCCCTAGAAACGAAGTAACAGGTACAGAATTTGATCAAGTGAATTCATTGAATATATAAAATTACGGTGGCTTTCATATATGATCGCTTCAGGGTAAACCTTATTAATCGCAATTGCTTTTGAATAGGTCCCGCTTTCACACCTTTCGGAGCCTATTCGAGGCAAACTTCTAGACAGACAGAAACTTCAATTATATATATTCGGATAGATTATATTGTTTATTTGCTTTTAAAAATGAGCAATTACTAAATATTAAAATTTACCTGACGCGACAATACGTATACATCGTACCAACAATCCAAAGAAGCTTATTATTTCTCAGGAAGATAGCTCTCTGCCAACGATACGTTAATTACGACGCGAATCCTGCTGCAACAATAGATGGCGTGAGAATGTTCACTCCTTCTCCTTTTCTCTCGTGATGCCGAAATTAAGCTTATAACACAGTAAATTCAATGAAAGTTGGTCTTCACGCCGTCACGAAAATTTCAGTTAAGATTCCTGTTTCAATTCCTTAAATTTTCATTGAAATCCGCTGAGCCGTTTCCGAGCATATTAGAGACGAACTTCTAGACAGACAGCCAAACACTTGAATTACATTTATTGGTATATATTTTCTTTGGTCTGTCAAGCGAGAAATAATACTTAAATATAACTATTATTTTGCAGATAATTTATGTAACATAATTATTAGGTTCTGTTGGGGTTGGGCACGCTGTCATAGGACGACAATGATGTTGGGGTGAATGTACGTCAAGACGACGACAAGAAAGACATGCAGGTTCAATGTGGAAACAGCGACTGCAAGTGGAAGCTGTCGCTACCTTTGCATATAAGACTTTTGCCTGTATTAGAAGTGTGTGGTCGTCCTACAGCTTCAGAAGAGGGGTAAAAGATTCTATGAACGTGTATATTCCTGGACTGTACTTGTGTGAATAATAGAGACGAAATACAGCCTACTCAGTGACACAACTGAAAGCGGGACTAATGACACGAAGTCTTACAATTTCTGGCCGTAAGACTGAATTAATTAGTCGCTTGGAAGACCACGATCCAGACGCGTGGTTCAGTTTTCAACGTGAATTAGTGCAGCTTGAAGATGAAAATACTTCAACGTCATTTCGTTCTAATCACAACGAATAGAATTTGAACTACCTAAACGAGAACGAGATCTGCTTGATTTGGTTCGACGAATGGATTCGGCGGCACCTGAAGTCCACAGATCGATAACAGCAATTGCGTTACCCGATACTCGTGTTTGCAGTATACGAAACCCGGGATATTAGATGAATTTGTGATTTGACGAGTGAGTTCGATTTGGGAGTTTCACGGCGTGGCAACGAAAAATTTCATTACTGCGAGAGATCCATCAGCTGTGTGATAATTCAAGCCAAAAGCCTCATCTGCTAAATGGTTCCATTCTCGTCCGGAGCATCTCACACTGACTGCTAATCAATTCACTATGCCAGGGTTTCCCTAACTTTTTCATCAATGCAGCACTTCACAAAATAGGGCATTTTAACAGCACACACGCTTCATTATTTAGGTTCTGTAAAACCTACTTGTAAAAAATTTTACTTTATTTTTAGCAATTTCATTAAATATAGAATTGTAATATAATATAAACATGTTGTTTCAAAGGCTTCTATTCTTTTCCTTTCCCCAACTCTGATCGTCCACGTTTCGCACCCATATAACGCCACGCTCCATACGAACATTTTTAGCAACTAATATTCACACTTATATTGCCTGTAAGTAAATTCCTTATTTTCGCGAAAGCCTTCCTTGCCTGAGCTATTCCACTCTTTATGTCTACTATACTTCTACCATCCCTAGTTAGTATGTGCCCAAGTAGCGGAATTCCAAATATTCCTTCAAAATATTCCTATGATAATAGTGAACTAATGTGTTTAGATACAGGTATATATCTACGAAAAATATACTTGAGTACGTGCTGCCCTAGTCTTCATGAAACTTATAAAACATTTTGCACATCAATTAACTAAAGTGATCGGCTATTTTGAGAATGACTAAAAATCCCTGGGGCTATAAAACATAAATATCAGATTTAAAAATAGGTCATATTAATTTTATAATTCTTGAAGAATAAAAAATGAGTTTAATATCGGCGAGGTAAAAAACAAATGGAACTTACCGTCGAAAGGGCAACGCAGTGTCAGTTTGAGTCCAGGGGTGCTTCCATCGTAGTTGCAATCTTCTGTTTGATGGCGTCAGTTTCTACAAAACACTCAACTTTTCTGCACCTGCCTAATGAAATTGGAAAATGGAAATAATAAAGGATTTTATAAGGTTAATATTAAAAATTAGACATGGGATTAATGTAAAGGAAACACTTTTTTTATTATTTTACGAGGGGAACTGTGGAAATCTAATGGACACACAGGAGGGTCCGCACTCCCGTGTAGTGTGGGACTTTCACCCACTAAAACCACAAACCCTACACAAATGAAAAAAAAGAACAATTACTGTCACATTTCTTAATTATGATGACGTCAATCAAACTTAGTAGCTCTTCGTCATTTTCTTCCTTCTGGGGATGAGACTTGTTGAAGTGTCGCTCTGGTGTCTTCCATGGTGGCTCAGATGTACGTCCGTCTTCTTGTGTAGCCTCTGGTGTAGCCCAGGTGTACGTCCATGTTGTCGTCTCGAGGTCGGATTTCACTGCTTGAAACTCTTCATGAAAACTTGAGATAAAGATTGAACAACTAAAAGATAAAAGTTACGCTTCATTCGTACAAATTACGAAAAAAAATTATCAATATTGGCCCCGCCCCAACCCCGCATGGCCCAGTATGGCGGCCGACCACGACAGCATCCGCCTCTGTAATACTTTAAGATAAAAAACTGGAATTTAGAAACAAAATGTCCAAAGGCTCTCAAAAAAATTCCCGTAGAATGACGCGGCGCGCTCCTTTATATAGGCTGGCAACAATACAGGAACCGTCGTTTCCATGAATACGTTACGGACAACAATTACCCCGAGCCTGCGATGCATTAAGCAAAACGTAAATATAACAACTTTAATTTATTTTGTGTTTATTAAATTATTTATGTTTCAATTCATTTTGTGAACCAATTGTTTAAAAAAGAGAAACAGCGTTCTAGAAATGAAAAGTTTGTTTCGTCAATTTTCACATATTTCTAAGAAAACAATCCACAGAATCGACAAATATACATTTTCTAAACATTTTATAGACGATTCTAATAAACTAGCAGTTAGTTTAGATTTTAAAATACATTGCGTCCCTCTTAAATCAAACAATTAATAAGGAAAGGAAAGAGAGATAGAAAGTAGGTGGCTTACCTCAGATTCACAGATAGCAGACACCTTGTAAGGGTTGTATTTCTTTTAAATTTTCGGAGGCACCGCCCCCTTCATCAGGAAGTTAGGAAGACATTTCAAGTGATCGGCTAGCCGACGCCTGCCATCTGTGAACTTCAGGTGTCATCTACTTTCTATTTCTCTTTCCTTTCCTTATTAATTGTTTTAATTAACCTGACAATGCCATTTCCTGACGCACATATATATATATATATATATTCTGTATACATCGAGTGCAAGTTCTAATGTTACTAAACATATCATATAAAGAACAGAAATTTTGGTTTGCGTATATTTTCAAATGGCAAACCATAGTGTACATTAAAATATCATTATTTTAAAATATAATACGTACCAATTAGCACGCGGATCTCTTATCTATCCTAGTCGACTCGGTGTCTTCTGAGGTCTTTTTCCATCCGTTGAACAGTCTTGTATACAAACTCACCTACATTTAACTAAATAACGCTCTTCAATGCCTAAACTTAGAACGTTAGTAATTTGATAAAAAGAACAATGATTTAATAATGAAAAACATCCAACATTTATTATAATAATATAAATAAATAAATGTTCTTGAGCCAAGAACGCTTTGTACTATTTATTTTAAAAACTATTTTAAAATGACTTTTCGTCCTTTTCAGGAACCTCTTTGTGTAAAATAATGGAGTATTCTTTGTTCTTTATTAATTTTGACATTATTTAAATTTGGAAGCAAAATGAAGGTCTCATGTCATACCAAAATTAGTAATGGAAGAAAGAATTATTACACCTGACGAAGTCCTAGAGAAGGACAAAAGGATGTTGTGAATTATATGCTTTTTAAACACCGTAATTCGTGTAAACAGTTTTCGGCCCCTTGGCCATTTATTTATATTATAATAATTTATTTCTAGAGCAGAAGAGATTTTTTCAATCAAAAATCGGCAACAAATACCTATGAAACTGAATTAGTTTATTGGGACGGAAAAAATCTGCTAATTTTGTTTCATAATCTTCAGTGCTGAGTTTTGATTGAAAGAATTGCTTCAATTCTGGAGTTAATATAAATATTAATGATCCACGTCTGGTTCATAAGGACTTTTAATTTCTCGCACGTCTTTAGTAGTTATTAACTTTTTTTATTCTAGACGAATTTTCTAACAAATTTCGCCTTCTTTTTTCCGAAATTTCAAGGAATCCTACTGGGATAAATAAACTAAGTATAGCATTCATATTTTATAGTCCGCATGTCTACATGGCTGTTTACTAGTCAGAGTATTTACAGCTTTACAGGCAATCTACTTTGGTGAATTTCGTGCACCAAACCTGGCACCAAAAGTGAAAAACGATAAAAATGAGGTTTTTCAAGTTGACATCATTAGAAAGAACAGGATTTTCTCTAATAGAAAACCTATGTTTAGTTTTGGTGTCTCGATGAATAATATAACACCATTTTCCTCGAACATAACGGAAGAACTGGCCAGTTAACCTTCTACCTCTAGCATTGTTTCAAGAACTGCCTGTCGAACTTCTTCCTTCCAACTTGTTTTCTCTCCTCGCAGCTTACTCGACTACAATCCACGCTTCATGTTGACCATTTTTCCGCCCATCATCTTCACAGGTCACTTCCGTATATGCCGCCTCCAAGGGGGTAATGTTATCTCACGTGGTATATTTCACCCAATCCACCTCTTTGTTTCAACCCTCTCCCTTAGGGTCATCCAGGCGGTGGGGTAAAACATTTGGGAAAATTCCAGGACGATTGACCCAAGCCTTCGGGAAATTTTCTTAAGCCGAACGGTGCCACACTTTCGCGTCCCTAAGGTTTTATGGCGCCAGCAGTCTTCGTTTGCCCAACACAAAGAAAATTCCTTGTTCGTTGCTTTCGTTTATATATATATATAAATAAATGGTTGGCTAGTCTCTGCGCTACAAGGTAAATATGTGGGTGCAAAAGTCTAAATTCGCGGAGAATTCATTTTTTGCTATAAACGAGACGAAACAAGAAATATTGGCAATGTCCGAGGCCAGTATACATATAATTGACATGGCAATTAAATGTAAAATAACCACGAAACCAAAGCCTTGACAGCTTCATTGCGTGAATTATTGCATATAGACACCATGGTTGAAATGACTGATCGAGACAAAATTAATTTTGCCCAGATTTAGAGCCTGTGGAAATGGAGAAAATATGTGAATTATACAAGGCTGAATATATTAAAGGAACTGTTGATCGTGCTTCAACAATGAATTGTTAGATGAATATTGTTTTGAAACATGAACAGTCAATTTATTTCAGTCCTTGATGAGTGTCATATATGGACAAAGGGGAACTCCCTAGTTGTACTAGACGCGATACCTCTATACCAGTGATGGGCAAACTTTTTAAAGAGGGGGCCAAAGAAAATTAAAAAAAACTTTAGGGGCCAACATAATTTTTTATAAAAATAGCAATGATACATAAAGTACATGAATTTTTTGTGATACTAAACCCTATTAATGGCTAAATGATTCTATGCTAAATTAGTGGGAATGTTCAATTTCATATAGTTATTTTAGAAGATAGACAAGAATGGAAAAATGTCAACAGGACCAGGGAATCGATTCCCGGGTTCGATTCCCTGGTCCTGTTGACATTTTTCCATTCTTGTCTATCGGCTAAATGATTATGAAGGAGAATGTGAAGAATGAAACTGTGACTTCATTTCTAAAAGTTTTTCATAATTTGGTTTGAACTGGGATGCATTTATTCTTAAAAGAGAAGTTAAATGCTCATCTGTTAGTCTGTCTCTCTAAGGCAACTCTGTCAAAGTTTGATTGTAGAAAACACCTATTCACACACAAACAGATATATATATATATATATATATATATATATATATATATATATATATATATAAAATAAGGAAACTAATAAGGAAAGCAAAGAGAGATAGAAAGTAGGTGACTTACCTGAGGTTCATAGATGGAAGAAGACACCTTGTGATGTTAGGAGTTCTTAAATTTTCAGAGGCACAACCCCCTTCATCTGAAAGTTTGGAAGACATTTCCAGTGACGACTGAGCAGCCAAAATTTGCTGCACTGCTAGCTTAGGTCGTAAACAATTGACCCCATCTGGTCACCAACTTTCTCTCTCAATGAGGGTATGGGAAGAGGCAAGGACTTGATGGGAGTTGGGGAGATGCGTACTAACATCCCCATCTTGACACACACTCATTAAAACACATTCGTTGTCAAAGGTGTTAATATTTAAATATTAACACACATACATACAACCACCCCTCAAAAAGATATCAAGGTATACACAACTTACACACACACCCACACCCACACTCAGTATACACACATCAGGTTTTATTACACATACAAATTCCAATGAGCTCATGCTGTCATAGGTGCTGTTAAGGTGAATGTAAAGACCTATAGAAAATTGAGTCCAGGGCTTTGTCTGCACTGTAGGACATGCTGAAATGAAAGTTCTGAAGAATCGGAAGGTAGGGCTTTGAAGGGGGGGGAGTTGGTGTTGTGGCTATGGGCATGGGCGACTGTGGGAAATTGTGTTTTGTGGAGTTTTACTGCACTGCAGTGGTTGGCAATCCATTCGGGGAAGGGTCTCTTTGTCTGGCCAATATAGATGGCTGGGCAGAGTGTGCAGTTTATTTTGTAGATGGTGTGAGAGGACAGACAGGTTATGTTTTCCCTAATTTTGTATGTAATTTTCTTGGTGGGATTCTGGAAGCCAATCATGGGTGGGGGCTTGGGGGTGTGGGGTTTAGAGGGTTGGACCAGAATGTTGCGGAGGTTAGGTGGGCGCCTAAAGGCAACCCTTGGACAGGTGGGTAGTATGGTCGGGAGGATGTTTTTCATATATATAAAATAAATTACATATGCAATTTATAGGTACTTTCAAAATTATAATTCATGAAAAAAATTTGATCTTGTTCTATTTCTCTTCAACGATCTCATGCATGCTAGTTTCTTTCTAATACAGAAGTTTTCATCAACACCTCTTAGAAACAATAGCAACTGTGCAGTATCATTTATATCACACCTTTCATCCATACTAATTGATCAGAATTTAAAATCTGTTTGAAAATATTTTTGTCAGGATATAAAATATTGCAAACTTTGAGCATGCAGTATTTAACAAACTCTCCATCAGCTAAACAGACTTATTAGAAGATAAATATATAATTAACATTTATTAAGGATTTTTTTACAGAATCACCAAAACATGAGGTGATGCATATACTTGAAATGATCAGCTTAGTGATGCTTACATTATAATATTTTTTGACTTAGCAAAGAACATAAAGAGTTTTTCAAGGTATATTGTGGGACACCACAATAGAGAACTTTAAAAATTATCTAAGGAAACAAAGAGAATTAAATTGTTTTAGAGTACACAAGATCCGGCAGTAAATAGTGAAAAATTATGTAGTCTACTATGATAAACAGTTTTGCAGTTTGTCTGCTACAATGTTTAGAACCAACATTCAGTACATTCATAGGATGAACAAATACTCTATGGCCGAAGCACCACAGGAGGTGAAGATTACCATATATCAAAGATTTTACTCTCTCAGGCTAAAGGCACTTTAAATTATCCTAACCTGTCCTTCACATGTACTTAAATCATTCTGCTCATATACTAACACAAGATGGCCTCACATGTGGATTGACTAATAACTCTTACTATTTACAAAATATAACTTTTTAAAATTCAAATGTAGACTTTCAATCTACATATATACTGAGTAGTAAGTAAGTTTTCTGTAATTAACTAAACAAGTAAGGGGAAACATTCATTGACCTTTTTGGCTTTTTAAATCTGATGTTCCCACAATTTTTACATGTATAAGTATTTTGTACCACACGGCTACTGTATCCAGAACATTCTTGCTGGATTGGGTTCTGTGTCATGCTATCAATAGTGATGCTTGACTTTGTTTTTAAATTATTTCATTACCAATACTTAAGGTTAATTACTTTATAATAATGCCTGAATTTATGCCACACACAGTATGTTTCTTTCTCAGTACACAGGCAACCTACTTTATTTTCTGATTCAAGAATTTATCATATAAATTTGAAGTTGTTGTGTAATAAAATTATATCTCATTGACTACTGCTGTTCAGTATATTTGCTTTTAAAATTATTTTTAAATACTTGCTAAAGCTAATACAGAATGGTATTTCTTTTCTCTCTGACCTCTTACTTAATTCCCTAATCTTCTACTTCTTTTCATCTTAATTTAAAATAGAGAGGGAAATAAATATTTCTCTTATTAATTTGTTACTGCAGAATATTTTTACCAATCACAAATAGAATGAAATGTGATAGTGTATTTTCAAACTGAAAACTATTTTATCATAAGATTAATAAACCATATTTTAATCATATTATTTTTTAGTGGATACAGTAAAATTGGAGAAGACTGTTGAAGCAGGGGAGAACACTCTAAGGAGGAGACGTCGCACTGTCTCAGAAATGTCTCAGGAGTACTATGATTTAGACACTCAGTCAATCTATGGTTTTGAGACACCTATGGTAACACACAGAAAATTTGGTTCTTCTGCTGATGTAAGTAAAGCTCCAATATTAAAGTAAGATTAGGAAGCTTTTGTTAAAGATTTTGGAATTGAAAAAAATAATAATTAGGATACAGAAGTCTTGACAGGGCTGGGAATCAAACACAGGACCTTAGCTAGGTATGCAGCTGCTCTAACCACTGGCACCTTCTTGTTGACTCCCAGTCACGTTAGCTTTCAGTATCAATTATCTAGACCTGAACACAGCCTCATCTACAATTTATGTAACAACATGTTTCATGGCCTAAAATGCATAATCTAGTTTGATAGCCTTTAGAGCTGAACTTAGATTGAAAGTATTTAGTCTATGATTGAATTGAAGCATTGTAGTTATGATCAATACATTTTCAACATCGAAGTCCTAATTTTATGCAATGAAGATTATGATTCTGAAATTGTATGCAAGCCTTTGTTCAGTTATATATCATGGATAGAAAAAGCTGAGATGTGATTGGGTGTTAACAAGAAATATCTCAGAGAGCTCTTACCAGATATCCTGTGTAAGATTCTTGTTCCAATTTTAATCCCTTAATTCTGTTTCACAGCCCTTACATCTAAGTTTTGATTGAAAGTAATTTTTCTGCTTTGAATATAATTTAAGTTTTGGATAAAATTGAATAAAGAATAGTAATTTAATTGCTAGATAGCTCGGCGAAGGACATCCCTCAGCAAAAGTATTCCAGCTCTAGAAGGTGAAACTCCCCACCACAGTGTTCTTCACCTTGCTCCAATGAAAAAAGAACCATGGTGGGCTAACAGTTCTCTTGAAACTGTTAACCTTGGTAGTAGTGTCAAAATATTTGAAGAGAAAGCATACCAGCCACTCCCAAAGCTGGAAGAGCCAGAATCATTGCCTTCCAAGTAAGTACTTTATCTTCAGTATGTATTATACATTATCCAAATAAGCATATTAACTGCACCTATAATTTAAAATACCCTTAGTAATGTGATGTGAAAATTTTAACATATTTTTAAGCCCTCTAATATAAAAAAAGATTACTATAAATATATATGGTAAGATTAGTTGCTATAGACAAAAGTAAAGTTTTTATTTTCAAATCTGTGAACTGTATTTTATGATAACTGAAGCAGTTTTAGATTTTTGAAATAATAGTTTAGTAACTTTTTTATGAGAGCACAATGATATATATATATAAAATCTGGTATTATTCAACAAATTAATGTTATTAATTTACAGGATTGAAGATGAAGATAACAAAGAAAAATGTACAACTAATCCTTGGTGTCAGCGTATAGTTGAAATTTTTGACCTGGATCTATTAAAGGACTCAACCTATGTGACCTTAATGTTGGGCATGTCAATGGCTGTCTGTGCTGAGATAAATTTTTCGTTATTTACACCACTCATTCTTGCAGGGTATGATTTTGATAAGAATCAAGTAGCCACTGTCATGTCAATGATTGGACTAGCTGATATTATATTCAGATTTATAGCCCCCTTTGTTGGTGAATTTTTACAATATAGTGCCAAGACTATGTACCTCATAAGTTTATTGATGCTCATCACTTCTAGAACTAGTAAGTGCTCTATAAAGCTAATATGGCTATTTTTATAAAATCTATTTTTTAAAGACCTAGGTGGATATTTAATGTGGGAAAAGTGAAACATGTTTACAAGTTCCTATTGTAATCTATGGTATCTAAATAGAAGAATTACCCAGGTTGTAATGCACAGGAGTATTAATAATAATTTTTATATCTATAAATGACCTTATAATATTATGGGAAAATAACTTTCATACATCTTCATTATTTGAAAGATTATTACTCAATAGACAGAAAATTAGATCATAGAATTTAAAAGTCAAAATAGTTTAAAGTATCTATAATGATTTATCTACCTGACAATATTCCCTTCGATAAAAGATAATTAGAAACTAAGTATCTATTTATACTTTACCATCTAGATTCCTAATGTACTATGGACTTTTGCAGCTCTGTTGATCTTAATACTACATTTAATCTATGGTTAACCTTCTAAAAGCTTTATTTTTGTTATTCATGTATTCCATGTGACCTCGCCACCCTTTCTCAACTCTCTCCCCAAACAATCCAACCTAATCCATGCCCAACATCTAATCATCTAGCCATCAAAAGCAACCATGATATAGTTATCCTCCCAGCTGACAATGGCTCCACCACTGTCATCATGGATGCCAACCGATACACGACAGAGGTGCCCTGCCAGCTGGAGGATGACAAAATCTACAAACTCATTCCCACCGACCCCAACTCTTCCATTACACACAAAATAGGCAAGTTTGTTCAGACCCACAGCCCCCTTCAAAAACTATCCTCCACTTTAATTGAGCTTCTCGCCCCAAAAAACCCCAGAACACATTTTACCTTCTCCCAAAGATACATAAACTTGGGGTCAAGGTTGCCCAATTGTAACTGGTTACAATTCTCCCACTGAAATGATTTCTGCTTTGGTGGATGACTCCCTCTAGCCAACAGTGGAAAATCTCTCATCATTCATTCAAGACACCAATCATTTTCTCCATTGACTCTATAAATTACCTAAACTATTTCCACAGGACACACTACTGGTTACTGTAGATGTTGTCTTCCTATACAGCAACATCCCCCACACCAGTTGCCTGTTGGCACTTGAACACTTCCTGTCTTGCAGGCCTCCAAATTCCCTCCCAAAAGCCCACATTTTGATTGCATTTACCCAGTTTGTCCTCACCAGAAACTTCTTCTCCTTCCAAGATAAAATTTACCATCAAACCAGTGGCAACTGGAACAAAAACATCTAAATTCATCTCCACTCAAACCCTTAACCTAGTTCCAGACACCTTCATGCTATGGACCCACAGACCATATGCCCTTACAAACTTCCTCAATGACCTCAACACAAAATTCCCCATCAAGTTCATCACCTTCCTGGATGTGGACATCCAACTAAATTCAGGCCTCATTACCACCTCTGTCCATATAAAACCAACTAACACCCTTGAGTACCAATACTTTTCCAGTTGCCACCCTGAACATAAAAACAATCCCTCCCCTAAAGCCTAGGCTCACATATGTTCCACTTGGGACAGCCTAGCATCCTGTACCGACCACATATTCAATGCTTTCCGCAACACAAATAACCCTGTAGACCTCCTCCAGAAACAAATAGCCCATGCCCTTTCCACTTCCCAAATAGCCAGTCCCTAACTATCAAACAGAAAATAGCCTTCCCCTAACCACCACCTACTTCCCCGGACTACACAAACACAACTCTTTTCTCCCCCTGGCCTACACTGGACTACAATCCAACCCTAGCATGAAAACAATCCTCCCTACCATACTACCTACCTATCCAAGGGTTGCCTTTAGGTGCCCACCTAACCTACACAACATTCTGGTCAAACCCTATAAACCTCACAACCACAATTGGCTGGAGACTTTGTGGTAGAAATAAATGCCATGTCTGCCCGATACTCCCACCCACCACAACCTTCCAGAATCCCACCAACAACACTATATACAGAATTAGAGAAAACATAACCTGTGTGTCCTCCCACACCATCTACAAAATAAACTGTACACTTTGCCCAGCCTTCTACATTGGCCAGACAAAGAGACCCCTCCCTGAACAGATTGCCAACCACCACAGTGCAGTGAAACTCCACAAAACATAATTCCCCATAGCCATCCATGCACATAGCCACAACACCAACAACTTCAACCAGTGCTTCATACTGACCCCTCTAAACCCCTACCTCCCAATTCATCAGAAGCTGAACTCTATCTATGAGAACTTTCATTTCAGCATGTCCTATAATCCTGGGCAAAGCCCTGGAATCAATATCCTATAGATAGTTACCTTCACCTTGCTCTCCTTCCCCTCACATCCCAACACCTATAACAGCATGAGCTCATTGGAATTTGTATATGTGATAAAACCTTGATGTGTGTATACTTGGTATGTGTGTTTATGCCTTGATGTGTGTATACCTTGGTTGTGTGTGTATGTGGTTTACGCAGTGAGGGGTGGTTGTATGTATGTGTGAGTGTGTGTGTGTGTGTTAGTATTTAAATATTGACACCTTTGAGGATGGATGTGTTTGAATGAGTGTGTGTCAAGATGGGGGTGTTAGTATGCATCTCCCAGCCCCCATCAAGTCCTTGCCTCTTCCCCCACCCTCACTGAGAGAGAAAGTTGGCCTGGTGGGGTTCATTGTTTAAGAACTAAGCTAGCAGGGCAGAAAATTTTGTCTGCTAGCCAATCACTGGTAATGTTTTCCTAACTTTCTGATATAGGGGGCGGTGAATCCAAAAACTTAAAGAACTCCTAGCCTTACGAGGTGCCTACCATCTATGAATCTCAGGTTAAGTCACCTACTTTCTATCTCTCATTCCTTTCCTTATTAATAGTATATATAGAAAAAATAATGAATGTTTCAGAAATTCAGACAAGAGGAACAATATTCTCTTTTTCAATACTAATATTAGTGAATGCAGATAATATAGATATAACAGGTAGATCAGAGGATGATATATAAACAACATATTTAGATTTAGAGAAAGCTGCTTAAAAATAGGATATAAAATAAATTAGGAATAAACTACATATATGGTAACAAACAAAGAGAAACGTAATCATAATCAAAATAGCATAATAAGAGGAAACAAAATTTGAAAAAATTAATTAATATTTATACTTAGGATTTCTGGTAAATGAAACAAATGGTAATACATTATAAATAAATAACAGAATTCAAAGTGCCAAAAAATGTTATTTTGGAATGAAAAATAATTTAACTAAAAACTGTTGACCAAAAACAAAAATCAGATAACATAAAACACCAATAAAGCCAGAACTTCTATATGAATCTGATAACTCTCAAATCAGTATTTTTTAAAGGAAAATTCTTAGAAAATTTTTGGGCCTATTCACGAAAAAGAAGAATGGTGAATTAGATACAATAATGAATTATACCACTTATATAGATTTCCAGATATAAAACAGATATTAAAATAGCTTTACTGAGAACTAATGTCCTTCAATTAACAGAAAAATACAAAGCAATTAAAAATATGTATTATTTGTAGCAGTTAATTTTACTTGTGTCAAATTAATATGAGCATGAGTCTCTAAATTGTTTATACATTACTAAAGAAAATAACCTAAGAATAAAGAGCACTATTTGTGGGTATACAGTGTAGCAGGATTCAGCTATATGTGTTGATGTGAAAAGCAGTCACACACCTTTTTATCTATATTCTGTTGCTGGTTTTCAGTGTTTTCCCTGATTCCAGGAAAATGCAGGTGCCTTCTTTGTAGATTGTTATTGTGTACCATTTGAAAGGAGGCTCACTTGGCAGCCTGCGGAATGTGTTATTACTGTAGTTGTCTGAGTAAATTAATCACTCTCCTTTAATAAATTTGATAAAGCATTTATTGGTGGTCTGGCTAGACATTGATCATAGAGAGATTACCTTCTATCAGAATAGATGGTCAGGAAACTTGTTCTGTCAGAAATAACTGACTATAAGAATTACTTTAAAATGAGATTTACTGACTGCTGCCATTATAGATGACATTTCCCAAATAAATGGATACCTCAAATAGTCATGTCATCAATCACAACCACTTGTAATTATACCCAATCCAATAGGGCTTCCATTCACTGTAGAAATTTTTCATCTTCCATGTTGAAAATGACAATCTCTTTAATTCTTGTAATTCTTCCTTTAACTTTTGAAATATCTTTCTCTTTTTCTGCCTAAAAAACCTGCATTTCATGAGAGAAAAGGTATAAATTATACATTATTCTTAGAGAGAGGAACTTGGGGCACAACAGGACAGGAGGGTAGAACAGGATACCCCAATTTTTTATGCTGGATGGTCCTGGAGTTTAATAAATAGGGTGGAACACTGTAAGTGGTCAAACGAGAAGTTCCATCAGTACTTGTTTAAGTTCTGTCTGTGCCTTGTGAATGAATTCTTGTTTTAGCTTCTTACATCTGTGAATTTATAATTTTTGTAGCATTTCAACAGATGATAGGCTACAAAACTCACTTTTAACTCATTAATGGTATATATTCATAAACTAGGCATCTTTACATGCAAATAAGCTATGTATAAGGTTTAAATTTGCTTATTTGAAGCTCAGTAAAAATCCTAAACTAAAACTTGTGTGTGGGTTAGAACAGGATACCACAGTATAAAGTAAGGTGTTCCTCACAAAAAAAGGTTTAAATCAAATTTCTTTATGTTTAATTCTAGCTTACTCATCTAGCTTAATCACATTGGCCAAATAATCTCAGCTTTACAAACTAATATTACAATTTGGTTTTTTAATTTCAATATTTTACTCTCTAATAACAACCCTAATTTCATTATCATTTAAATCAAATATTATCTTTATAATTAGTGAGATTTACTTAAACAAAAACTATGATAAAGTTAACTTAGCAATATCATTACTATGATTAGGGGGAACACTCCTTCTAATAGGATTTTTACCAAAATGGCTATGAATTAATTGACTACTGCAAAAAAAGAAAAAACATGTTACCTTATAGTGTCTACTCTAATTATTTCATCTACTATTATTCTTTATTTCTATTTGAATATATTTATATGAGTAGGTTTAATGTTATTCCAAGAAAATAAATGAAATATCACCAACTTTTCAATAATATTCAGGAAACTTTATCATTTTACATAAACATAATATCAACCCTAGGTTTAATACTATCCAGTGTTACAAGACAAAATTGCATGGTAAGTTATATGGTTTGATAAAATGAAAATGACTAAAATTGGTTCATTTATTGTCATTCTCATTTTAGAAAACCTTAGGGCTTGTCAAGCAATAAATGAACCAATTGTAGTCAATGTGATTTAAGTTTAATTATTTGAATTTATATGAATTAATTTTTAATTTTATTGAAAAATTATTTGTTTACTGAATATGTAATTAAGTAGTTTTATTTATTTAATATTTTTAGAATTTTTTTAAAAAATATATTTTTTTAAATTGATAAATTTAATTTTATTGTTTTAATTTAATAATTTTTCCCGAATAATTATTAGCTTATCATGATTTCCATTGAGAATCTTTTCTAAATTAACTGCAATTATTGAATTGGTCTTTTGTATTAATGAATCATAGAATTAGAATTTATTTTACATTTAAATATTTATTTCATATAATTAATCTATAAGCCATATAACATTATGATGTTATCAATATGTGTAATATTTCAGTTTTACAAATAAAGGAAATTTAATCAATTTTCTCTTCAAGTACTTGTTTTACTAAATATTGAACAAATAAATATTCCATTACGATATTAATTTGTTTTTCTATTTTTAGTGTTAATACTATTTCATGACTATACTTCAGCCCTGATTGTGGCTATTGGTCTGGGAATTGCGAAAGGATTTCGTACTGTATACATGACTCTAGTCATTCCAAACCATGTTCCACTAGAAAAGTTACCATCTGCTTCCGGTATACAGATGCTTGTTAATGCAATTTTTACTCTTTTGTCTATTCCTGTAATGGGTGAGAAAACTTTTATTTAACATTGACTTATTTGAAAATTCAAAATATTTACATTAACTTAAAAGAAGTATTTATCTGAAAATATTTTTTAGTGTATGTGTAATTATTTAATTTTTTATTTCAAAATAAATGTTTGCATTTTAAGAACTTACAAATATTACCAATTTAAAATATGAAGCATATGTATATATTAATTTAATGTAATATTATTACTGTTTGTTCATAGGTTTCATCCGAGATACAATGGGTGACTACACTATGTGCATTGCTGTTGTTAATTGCATTACTATGATGACAGTTATATTGTGGACATCAGAATTAGTAATTAGGTGGTGCAGAAATCGTCATAAAAAGCAAAGTTCTTAATATAGTTCCGTTACAAAGTACCTCGGAAAAGTGTCCTTGCAAAGGCCTATGCAAAATGAAAGTATTTATTAGCTGTGATATTGATTGTAAACAGACTATTTTAATATAATACACAGCAATGGTTGGAGCATTTCAATAGTTTTATAAAGTTTGTTAAAGATGTTATAAGCTATGTTATTGCTGATAGGAAATTATCTACAAATATAATTTTGTAACTGCCATGTTCATAATGTCTCCATTTTTAATATATTAAAAGTACAAAGAAGTGCTTAATATTTTATTATACCAAAGTCACTGTACTTACCAATGTAATTATTTAATTTGTAGCATATATGTACATTACTTTATAAAATATATATGTGATTATCTAGTCTAATTAAATTTGTTTCCCTATTCTTTTTTATGAATATATTTACTTTTAATTTATTTATTTGAATGAAATTTGAGCATACTGTGCTCTCCTAATAATTTTATAGCTTAGAATAACAAATATACCAAAATGAAGACTAAGCAATGATATTTTAAACAAATGTCCAAGCTTAAAATGGCAAATGATGTGAAGTTTTAGGGAGGGTTTATTCAAATAATGATGTTACTAATCAGTAAAATATTTTTAAGAAATGCAGGAAAAGGAAAACATATTTAAAACATCTTTACAACTTTAAAAGAATTATAACTTCAGTCTTTTCTAAACAATATCACCAAACTCTACAAAATACAAATATATCTTAATTAACTACACCATCAATTTTGTGTTACAATAATTGTGTTTGCATTATATGTACCTCCAATGGGATTTTGGCGATCCAGGTACAAAGAAACAAATATTGAAAATGCAAAAAGAAAATGATGGAGTGTACAATCTAAAAAATAATAATAATAAACTGAAAATTTTTAATTATTCCATAATTCAATTCTTAGCAAAAGTAGCAAAGCTATTGAAATCAAGTAATAGGTCTAACGCAACTTGAGACACACACAATGCAGATGAGACTGGATGGCACATCATTTACTACAGTTAATCAAATTAAAAAATAGACCAGTATGTGTGACTCAAATACCTTGAAAACAGGCACTGTTCCCTACAGTGTTTATGTCTATGGCAACAATTGCATAGGAAATTCTGCCAAATATTTTTCTCAGAAGTTTTTAAAAAATGCCAAGGGTAATGGATTCTGTTACCTTTGCTTCCCACGTAATATTGTATTTAATATGTTAATTGTTTTCTTGGTAAATCTTATAAATAAAATTTAATGTTCTGCATACAAATCTAACTGTATATATAATTCAGTCTAAATTTGTACATATGTTCATTATGACACAAAAATATACTCTGTGGGGGCAATGCATGACTGCCACCCATGGAAATGTTAAAACATTCAGATACAGCCAATATCTGCATCAAATAAATATTTTTCAGGGGAAATGAGATTAATAGAGTTCCTCCCAATGCTGTCTGTTCAGAAATTAGTGTCTATTACAGGACACTGAGTTTATTTCTGACATTCCCAATCCACATTAAATTTCATACCCTATCAAGCTTTTTACCCATGTAATTTACCATTTGAAACAAACACTGAGTTGTTTAGACCCCTAGCACCTATTGGGGTGTTGCTTGTGAGTATTTTTTACTTTTTTGCTATACTAGAGCTATTTTTTACTCTAATAATATGAGTATTATTGAAGATAGAGTTCTCAGGTTTCAACCCAGGTAAGTTCATATGAATAATACAACCTTTCCATGACTAGCTCAGTCTTCGTCCTCAGGTAACTGATTCCAAGGTTGGGTTTTCCTCATGTATATCCAGCCATTTCCTCCCTACCACTGAGTCCCCTCATTCTGTTTTCATTTAATTGCATTGATCAGGTCCCAAGCCTTGTTAAGCTGGAACCCAGTATCCTTACTTCAAAGGTTGTCCAAAGTCCTAACCCTGACCGCCTCAGTAATCACACCTTTCCAGCAGCCCCTAGTGTGATCCATGATTCTGATCTTAGTATGTCTGGTCATGAGGTGGTGTTCCGCCATGGCTGATTTGGTTAGTTGTTTTAGGCAAATACATCTCTTATGTTCCGAAAGTCTAGTTTAGAACATGCGGATAGTCACTGCCCGCAGCTGCAGGGAATCTCATAAACTCCACTGGTTTTAAGGCCGAGCTTGTCTTTTACGGACTCAACCATGTTACATATTTTTGTTTGCGGTTTGAAAATAGTCTTAATTTTGTGTTTTCTCAAAACTTAAAATTTCATATGCAGAAATTAATTATTGTCCCCGGTTTATGAGCAAAATGCTTCTATTACTTCTATAAATGAAAGAAAAAATAAACATATATTGAACACCCTGATACGAATAATGTAGGTAATTGAACAATGAAACGCAATCTGCGAAATATTTTCCGTGAATAATGAATTCACTCCTGTTGGGGATTCGAAGGTAACTTAATTTTAATCACATGGCTACACACAACTGCACACTCCAAAGTTCACCCGACGACTGATTAGCTTTTAACTTTTCCCACTGGATGGTGCTGTCCACTCTACAATTCCCCCCTCTGGGCAGACCATCCAAGCTTCAACATCTCAATAGCTGCTCGAAGTTTTCTTTCACTGATTGGTTTAGTTAGGAGGTCCGCCTCCAATTCTTCTGACGATATATGCTTTAGTTGTATTTCGCTGTTAGTATACGAGTCTCTGCAAAAATAGTATAGACGGTTAATATGTTTCGTCCGACTCCTCACTCCGCAATTTTGGATCCATTGTATGGCTGCTTGGCTGTCACTCTCGATAGTTGTCGTCTCACTAATGAATTCTTCTAACTCCAGCTCTTCCAATAAATTTCTCGTCCATTCCTTTGCTGCTCGATTCTTCCGCAGTTTTAGGAATTTCATACGCGATATTTGCGACATGTTTTTCCTCAATTCGTTGTGATCTTCTAACTCCACTTCCTCTCAATAGTTGTTCATTTCTTTCTCGCTCCATACGATGTCTTTCTTGAATCTGTATGTTCGTTTCACCCAGTTTTCTCCCTCTTTTATTCGTTATCATTTCAGCTATCGGGGGCTCGTTCTCCTCTGGTTCCTCCTCTAGTTGCTCATGGCTACTTTCATCTTCTTCATTGTTTACATTTGTTGTGTTTTCCAATATTCGGGTTTCCCCTTCTTTCGCTTGTAATTCTTCTATCATCTCGACCAAATAATTTTGTCTCTTCCGCTTGACCTTGTAGTAAGTCTCCTCCCTTCTTGTTTTCTTCAAAAATGACAGATCTCGACTCAAATAACTTCTGCTTCTCTGGATTGTACATTCTGTATGCAAGTCTTGACTTGGAATATCCCACAAAAATTCCTCTCTCCGCTCTTGGGTCGAATTTCCCTCTGCATGTAGTCGTCGTTGTGTAATATCCCACGCAACCAAAAACTCTCAGATGTCCGAGATTTGGTTTTCTTCCAGTCCACTTCTCAATTGGCGTCTGGTCTCCGTTGTGTTTATTTGGCGAACAGTTCAGCAGGTATGCGGCTGTTGATGCCGCTTCACCCCAAAACTTCTGTGTTAACTTCGAATCTTGTAATAGTGCTCTTGTCTTCTCTAATATTGTCCGATTCATCCGTTCGGCTATGCCATTACTCGCTGGGTTTCCGGGTACCGTCAATTCGTGTTTTATGCCTTTGTGTCGCATTAGCTCTTTCATCTGTCCATTTGTAAATTCAGTTCCATTGTCGCTGCGTACTCGATTGACTCTGTTCCCTGTTTCATTTTCTTTGCGTTCCATGAAGTCCTTAAAATTGTTGTAAGTTTCATCCTTCGTTTTTAAGAAATATACGAAAACTCTTCGACTGTATCCGTCGACTATTGTGAAAATGTATTTCGCACCTCCCAGTGATGCTACAGGCATGGGCCCGCAAAGGTCCATGTGTATCAAGTCTAACACGTACTTTGCACTCTCGTTCGTCACTGTCTTATGTGGCGCATGTGTTGCCTTGCTGATAATGCAATCCGTGCATTTATCTAATTTTACATCCTTGTACTCGATTTCGTTGACCATTTTGTCTTTCTTCATCTTGTTTAAGTACTTCTCTCCAATGTGACCCATCCGTCTATGCCACGTCTGTTTCTCTACCGCCGTCATGTTGGAATCATCGTTATGTAAAACATCCCTGTCAATGTATTTGTTCGGCTCAGTTCTGATGACGTACATCTTCTCCACGTCTTCTGATGTCGCTACTACTACGTCTTTTTTGTTCACTATTGATGCACCGTTTTGGTCGAATATGACCGAGTTCCCATTTTTCACTAGGCTTCGCACTGATAACAAGTTCATTCTTAATCTCGGTACGTATAGTACATCTCTAATTGTAGTGTTGTACACTTTTTGTTCCACTCGGGTTATGACTTCTACATCACCTATGGCTGTTGCGTCGATTTCTCTCGCCTCTTCTGCCAATACCACTGTTCCATTGTAAGGCCTTGTATTCGTCATATTTTGATAATGCGGTGACATGTGAATACTACATCCGGAATCGATTCCCCAAATGCATTCGCTATCTGGGTCCTCTGATACTGCATTAGCCACGTCCGTTAAATTAATATGTATTTCGTGGAAGTTTTCATTGTTACCCATCTCTGTTACTACGCTCGCTGGGTGTTGATTCCTCTCTCGATTGTTGCTTGCTCCACCTCCATGACCTTGACCTCTTCCTCGATCTCTCCAAGATTGCCCTCTAGCGGTTGAATTATTTTCATTTTGTCTTGTATTTCCTCCTTTCTTCCTATGCCAGCAATCTCTTCCAAGATGACCGACTTTGTTGCAATTGTAACAAGTTCTAGTTTCTTTTATTGTATGGTTTCTTGCCTGGTAAACCGCATCGCTCTTGTTTTGTGTAGTTTTGTTTCCCATTCTTGCCTCCTCTTCTTTCAAGGCTTGTTTGATGTCGTCCATTGTTGCCGACCTCTGTATTCGGAGCGTCGCAGCTATTGTTTCAAATTTTTCATTTATACCTCGCACTACGTGGAATACCAATTCTCGTTCGCTAATTGATTGTCCATAAGTAGCACATTTCGCTTCCATTGTTCGGGCTCTTGTAATGTAATTTTCAACTGTCTCTTTCTCTCCCATCTTAATTTGTCTCAGTTCCATCATAGCGTCTATTAATTTGTCATGCGCGTTACCTTCGAAATTTTCTTTCAGCTTCGTCCATAATTTTCTAGCACTAGCCCATCCAATAAATGGTCCAGCTTGTTCGGGCACAATTTCCGAAAACGCTTCATCATTTTTGTATTCCCATTCTTCTTTTTCTGCTTGGTCTTCATTTCTCCATACTGGCTCAGGTTTCTCGATAATTGTTTTGTAAAGTTTCTTTTTTTCTCAAAATGGCACCCATTTTGAACGACCACGTTAGGTAATTGTCCCCGCGCAAAATCTCGACTATTTGTGTTGACAGCTCCATTTTATTACTCACGTTTTTGTAAAATTTCACTTCACTTGTTTGTAATTGTCCGTATAGTCGAACCACGCTCTGCTACCAATTGTTGGGGATTCGAAGGTAACTTAATTTTAATCACATGGCTACACACAACTGCACACTCCAAAGTTCACCCGACGACTGATTAGCTTTTAACTTTTCCCACTGGATGGTACTGTCCACTCTACAACTCCAATGATATTTGACATTAGAAAACTAAAGTTTCCTATTAAAATAATGGTTTCCAATTGAAAATTTTACATAATTCGCTTCCCCATCCCTTGGTAGTAGGGGTGGGTGGACAGGTATGGTTGAGTAGCATTTGTAAAAATATCAAACACATTTAATTTTATTTTGCTGATCTGGTGCCAATTTCTTGAGATATCTTCATTTTTCAACGTTGTTTACCTATATTGTTTTTTTTTTCGACTACAAAGCCGTCTGTGAACGAAATGATTCGAATCGTAGGTCAAATTGGAGTAATTTTTATGGAGAATCCGAATCTGCAATAAAAAAATGAGGGTTCCTGTTATATCCCAAAAGTATCGACGTTGGTCGATCGATGTAAGTGGAGTATGAAAAGATATACGGTGTGTTTTCAAGATAGTATAGTTTTTCAATAAATATTGTTTATTGTTGAGCACCTGTCCATCAGGCAATTTCGATAGAGTCCATATAAACTACGCCGGACCATATCAAAATCACTTCTACTACATATTGGTCGATGCTAAATCCCGGTGGTTAGAAGTCAGCTATTCCAATAATGCACCAACAACAGATTCAACCATTCAATACCTCCAAGACATTTTCTCAATCCACGGGTTACCAAGGATTCTAGTTTCAGACAACGCAACGATTTTCAAAAGTTCAATATTTACAAAATTCTGTTCCGACCACGACATAGACCAAAAATTTATAGCCCCGGGTCCTACAACCACATCAAATTCAAAAAACAACAACAAAAAAACGAAGAAGATGCCAGCCACCAAGCAAAAATGACAAAAGTATTCCACTTGCCAGAAATATATATGCAAAAATCGCACAAAAACATTTGTGCAAACTGTCAGGAATAATATAAGACTGATTTCTGTATTTGTTTCATTACTTTGCAGGATTGTACATGTGTAATACAAAAAACGTGAATTAGAGGAAGAGAATTTTCTGTTCATGTAGTAAAATAATTATCTTTGTACTTTATATTTTGTTTTGTTCATTGCATATTATGGTTTTGGTATAAAATATTAACATGTGTATTTATTTAATTTTGTGGTTTTTTACTAATTAATATTTCGGGTTATATTGACCCGAAGTACAGGTGACTGCTGAAGGGCTAATCGCCTTCGTCATCCTTCACTTTCAGTTTTTCGCAACATTGAAAGTAGTTGTAGAAGAGGGAGAATTTTTCGACAACTACAACAAGGGCTGTGGCCGTATTGGCTATGATCCACACGAATCTCCACGGAGAAATCGAACTGGATTTAGGAGTACCACGGAGCACAGTACAGAGAATTCTGCGATCTGGCCACTACAGCAAGTATCACATAGTGTTGACTCAAGCATTGTCTGCGCAGGACTGGCAAAATCATGTTGATTTTTGTAACCAGGTCTTAGAAAGGTTGAATGAAGATCCATTTTTTTTTCAGTACGTTTTCTTCAGTTATGAGGTAACGTTTCCGAGTACTGGGTCGTTAAATCGACAAAATTGTCGGTATTGGTCAAGAGTAAATGCTTTCTGGACTCAACAAATCAATAATCATCATCCTTGGAAAGTGTGGTGCAGTATTGATGATGGGTAAGTCTAGGTTTACAGGGCAGTGATGATTTCCAGACAACGAGGAGCAGTGATGTCAGTGGCGTATAAACATACGTCAGTGCTGCAGTGCCAACGCATCGCTGACACGAGAGCACTGCCTCAATTTTCTTGGAGCGTGTCAACAGTATGTCAGTCATGACTGACGTTCCACCTCCACGGTACTAGACGTTGCCCACACAGGAGGCCAGTTTGTGGCAGTTACGATTGTGAACAGTGTGGAAGGACTGACTATCGATTGCGCGATGGTAAACAGTTTGTATTTTGCATTTTCAATACACGTGCAGTTTGGTATAGTGTGTGATTGGAGTAAGTGAATCTTTGTTGCAGAAATAGTTCTCGGGTTTCCACTCGGGTGCATTTCTGCATCAACTACACCGGGAAAGCCTCAGCTCACTTAAGTGAATCTTTGTTGTGAACAGTGGCGGGTAGTTTGGTTCATAAAGCTTTTGGGATAGAGTTCGTATGTTGCACCTACTCATCTATAAATTTTTAGGTTAACTTTCCAAAAAGAATTATTGTCCACCCTCCAACAGCACAAACTTTAACTGGCAAAAAAACTAAGCGAAAGAATGATATAAATCTATAAACGCATCTCTATCACACGAAATGAAAAATAATTAATTTTGTTTTATTCAGTAATTGACATCTTTAAGGGGATTAAAACAACAGTAATAAAAACCGAGCCAATTAAACACTGAAAACCGGCTTGAAAGTACAGACGCTGTTTTTATTATTGCTTAATTCCTGTAGTAATAATATAAAGTAATATTACTAAAGAACTGTTTTCATTTTTACGTATCTATAGTACTTTAGCGTAATACTGAGTTTGAATTTTTCGTGAGAATTTCACGAACCCTTCCTGGTTACGCCTATTCTAGCACAAATACAAAGTGTATAGTTTCTGTTTATGAAACACGGACATTATGCGTGCGCGAAACCACAAAGGGGAAAAATATTCAACTTGATATAAACAATATATCGATACTATGCAACATCAACATTCCAACTGGTTGAAGTTGCCAAGAAATAGCAGAGAAGTGCAAAAATGCATCAGAGTTCTCTGCTTGTTCTGTAGTGAGGGCAGCACTTCCACCGAGTTGTCAGTGAAGAAGTGGGCAGTTATGTAAACGGTAGGCAGTGCACAGCCAACCCAACTTCGACGAACGTCACTGCCCGTGTAAACCTGGCTTAAGTGATGGGACTGTCAACGAACAGATTTCCTTGGAATTATTGCGTAATCGACTGCCAATTCTGATTGAGAACGTGAACTTGTAGACAAGCCAGAGAATGTGGTTTCGACAGGATGGTGCTCCGCCTCATTTTACTCGAATTGCAAGAAATTACCTAAACAGTTCCTTCCCAAATCGTTGTATTGGTTGGGGTGGTTACATTTTATGGCTTCCGCGATCACCCAACGACTTCTACCTGTGGAGTTTCATCGAAGATGTTCTATACACGAATCGTCCGACCACTCCAGTGGTTTTACAGAGACGTATTCGTGAGGTTATTGAGCGCACTTTTACACAAGTTCTTCAAAAGATTGTTTAAAAATTTCCACCATCGGATTGAGTTGTGCCAGCAATTCAAAATCTTCTGTAAACGGTGGTCAAGTTCCACGCCTGTTCGCGCTATTCTTCCTTTTTGGAAAAAAAAGTCTCGAAATAATGCATGCATCGAATGTCCCCCCTCTAAACCTTACTACCTGTGCATTGAACATTTTTTCGTAGACTTCCCTCCTTCGCCGTACTGTTTCAGATGTATATAAAGCCACACGAAAATGATTACGTCAGATATATACGTTAAGTGATTAAATTCATGTATATCGAGGTTTTATTAAAACATTTCATAATCAGACTAGAAAAATCTAAGACTATATTGCACATCACAGTTACAACAGTAGTATACCGCTAAATCCTTTTGTCCGTCTCATCAGAGCATCACACCACTTTTACACTTTCAGTCTTTTCTTTTTAATCCATAATCAGACATATAAATACACTTATTTAATTTGGTATATAATACTTATGTTGCACTTCAACTGAAGAGAGCTGTTGTTCACTGTGATCAGTAAACAGTTTTTTGTATCTCGTAAGGCAAAATGAAGGTTCCTCGCACTCTCCGGGAAGATCATGAGTAGCTCGACTGAATCATCCAACAGCAGTGATGTCGCTACAGTTCGGCCACTCTCTGGAAATGTTGGCCTTGCAGCATCGGAGGCTGGAGGTGGAGGATGTCAGAGGTCGCAACAGCCACACGAGACTGGAAGCAACTTGCATACATGCCATGACAGTGAAGCAGAAAGCCACGCCTGCTGGCTGCATCACCAACATACCTGTAACAATAGTTGCTATACTATTAAAATATTCTAAAACAGGAGAACATTATAGAAGGTAAAATTCTGTATCTTCTCATCCAGAACTTACACGTTGACAGGCAATGTGCTGCACAAATGATTCCTACAATTTTCAACATAGTTAAAATGGGCTCCCGAATTATTCTGTAGCATTGTCTTTTCTAATTATAAAACACACCAATAAATTTATACTTTCCAATACTTTTTTACATCTCACATCCAATGGCGTTTAAATATAGTAAAAATATAAAATACTTGTGCCCTCGGTTCACTTTAAATTTGTAAGGGGTTAAATGTTGAGTTATTATTATAGATTTATTTAATAAAGTAAATATTTGGCAAAATTATATAGTCTGTAAATGCCAGACAATACGGCAATTAAAATTGATTAGCACTTTATTTTAGAGTAAAGCTACTTCACAATATTATAAGTATGCTTTAAAGAAAATTAAATATGTATATCAACAAATATTACCCCCTCTTTACTAGAAAAACAAACATATTTTTTATGTTTCACGTAGTATATTTTTGCCAAAATTTATCCATTTATAGAAATAATACAATTTAATAATTAATCTTATGTTTTGGAGAATTAATTATAATGGTACGTTCGAGTACTAAACACTTGCATGACTTACAATAATTATTCAGTTTCATAATAATTTAACGTACTTTAATAACGCTAAATAATGTAAAATAATAAGAAACAAAATATACTTATAGTACTATTAACTAGCTACTGCGTATGGGCTGTTCTAGCAGCAGGAAGAATGGTGCCTGATCGACGCAAAAGAATGGAAAGATGCTATTCACGCATATTTACTCAACTTAATACTCATTAAATCTACACACTATTACGAGAAAAATTATACCAAATAATCTGTAATATGCTGAATTATAGTCCAAAGTATTAGCTATGTTTGCTACAAATTGAATGTAAGATTATTCATATGCTTAACATCTATTGTTATTGTTGAACTGGTGTAGCTGACTCGCGACCTGGGCATTGCTGTGATCCTGGCGAGACGACGCGAGCTGCTTTTCCTAACATTAATATGTAGATTAACAGGCTACATGAGCCTTCTCTTTAACATCGCTCTTGAGAAGGTGATGAGAGACTCTGGCATACAAACAAGAGGAACTATCTTTTATAAGGCTGTCCAACTGTTAGCATATGCAGATGACACAGATCTGATGTCACGTACAGTGAACGATTTGAAAGAATCATTTCTATGTTTTGAGGCAGCAGCAAAGCGGATAGGTTTGTCAATAAACTAAGAGAAAACGGTTTATATGTTCTCCGGAAGAGATCAGAATCCTTCGGAAATACTGTCTGTTGGAGAATATCGCTTTAGAAGAGTTGACAGCTTCAAGTATTTGGGCTGCATTGTAAATAGAAACAACGACCGGACTCAGGAAATAAACGGTCGCATGACAATAGCCAAGTGTTACTATGGGCTTTATAAGACATATGAGATCAAAACTTCTGTCTAGAGGCAATAAAACTGACCTATACAAGACCAGTACTAACACATGGGCAGAAACCTAGGTTCTATCAAAATCGGATGATGTTAGAATTCGTCGTTTTGAACTCAAGATCTTGCGAAAAATCTATGGTGCCATATTTAAACAAGATGGATGGTACCGAAGAACTAATGATGAACTCTATCAGCTGTCGACATTTTAAAATTCATCAAGCTAAGTAGACTCAGGTGGGCTGGACATGTTGCTAGACTAAATGATAATGACCCTGCACTGAATGTACTCCTTACAGCACCAGGAAGAAAACGACCAAGAGGACGACCCAAGCTACGTTGGCAACAGGAGATCGAAGAAGGAGATGCAAGAGTTGGATGCAGAAATTGGAGGAAAGAGATAACAGGCCAACCCCGGGCTGTAGTGCCAAACAAGAAGAAGGTGGATAACCAAGACGGTCTTTAGAGAAAAGTGGGCAGATTGTCCATGAGGTCAAGGGCTGTATCGCCAAGGAGTAAATAAGTAAGCCATATTTTATGACATTACTATATTTTGAACTTCGATGCGCTGACCACGTATCACTGTATATTGGGAATCTGTCATGTAAGATGACAGTCCGCAGTCGTTCTGATAGTCCTGGGCCAACGAGCTGTAGAGCCAACGAAGAAGAAGACTATATTTTGAACATCATGATTTAATTTTTATCCAAGGAACAGTAGAATAAATAAATAAATCTAACAAAATACTCATGACAACAGGTAAGCTATTTGTGTTTCAAATATAACTAATTAAATAACTATAAACTCTGGATATTTGTGTAAAAAAAGGTTTAACATTTTTATTGAAAGGAACTCACCCAAAAGATACACCAGAATAAGATAGAAACAGCCTGAAATGAGGTCAGCAGACGCCTGCACCCGAGAAGAATCGGCCGTGCTTAAAAATCGAGCTCCTGTGGCTATCTGACCCCCATGCCCAGCTCCCATCAGTGCAGCTCCCAGGAGAAGACCATCGTGAGTGTTTGAGCAAGACATCACTACAAAAATATGTCTAATTTTTACCATAGTAGTGATAGGTAAACATTGTTACTAAATTAATACTATTAATTATCAGTTACAACTTTAACATTGCTTATACCGTATAGAACTATGAGTATTTGGATTCACTAGCTACTATTAATGGAGATATGGTCAGCGGTGTAGTCTTTTCGAAGATTCCGAAGTTACATATCTTGGCTTCGGTGACAGTAAATATGGAGAAAAGAATTAATATTCTAATTTGCAGATAATCTTAATTATTCTTAGGCACGTACAGAAATACTATTTTCGGGTTGAACTTCTTTGATTTGACCACAAAGTAAGGCAAGCTGCGGCTTCCGTGCTTTACCATCTGATTCCGTGTGACTGCAGACATATATTACGGGGGTAAATAGAGCATATCCAAATCAACGGAGAAAAGCGCTTTAAAATATAAATTAATTTTTGAGAAATTCTGCTGAATTTATTTCTAAACGCGTTCATTATAACGAAATAATCGTACCATTCCTCGAAATGCTCATAATTCATTTCTTTGTGAGAATCATTGGTACATTTACGCCCAACGAAACAATCTTCACTGCCCTGTTAAAAAGCATCTTCTCAACCAGGAAGAATGGTGGAGAAAGGCATGGACCCGGCCAGCGGGCAGGGGTGCCACCCTTTCCTTTCTCCCTACAATTTTTTTAAAAAATCCTACAAAGTTTCGTAGCGTTTCTACATCAATGAAGCTTATAATATATATATATAACCTTATATAGCCACAAGAAAAACGTTTTTCGACTCTTCTGCGATGCGCTGTCAAGGAGTTAGCAGAGGTCCGCTAATTAATTAATTTAGAAAACTTAAGACACACAGATGATTCAAACTTGGTGGATAGGTTTGGAAGTGTTTGCAATGTCTTTTGATAAATTTTCAGACCATTTAATGTAACAGTTTTAAATCTATTAGTTATTAAAGTCAAGCTATATGATAAAAAGACAAAAAACGGGCTTTTTTCAGTTTTTTCGCCAAACTACATGTATAAAATGTATTCAAAATTACTTTATTTACATATCGAAAAATGGCATTAAATTCTGCGTAAAATGAGACCTTTCACAATAGCGTAGATCATTACGAATAGGCACAGTGAGGCTTCAAACTCAGGGCTCTACTATTTTGACTACGACAGTGGTGATGATGTATCATTGTAAACGTAATCGATGTGAACAGTAAAGTCAGAAATAAAAACCTGATATTGATGTCAGGCGTCACGATTTGAGAAATTTTCGTCAGTAGTGACGCCATAGGAGATGTCAATAAAAAACATGGTGTCCGTTGACTGTAACCGAAGCCGTATCTCTTTCAACAGCATTTCTTATGTATAAATCGACATGAGGACTACTTACCATAAAGCCCCGCAGCCGCTAAGACGCCACTGACGCCTGACAGATAGCCCAAGGTGTTGGAGCTCAAGTTCGTGCAGCAAGGCGCGGTGACGAGGAGGCAGAGGCGCGCGAAGGCGGGGACGGAGACGGCGAACGCCGCTTCTTGCGCCGAGTAGTCGGGCACGGCCTCGAGGGCCAGCGCCGGGGTCAGCACGACGAAGAGGGGAGGCACGAGACGCGCCCAGTCCAGCAGCCAGCAGGCGTACACCGTGCGTCGTCGCAGCACGCTCAGGAGCCTGCGGACCCGCCACCCCAGCCGGTACCAGTTGCAGCCGCACAGTCGCTGGCGCAGCCGCTGCAGCTTCAGGGGCAGGTCGGTGGGCGCCCTCAGCGGCACGCACTGGCACTGACACGAGCGCGGGCAGCTCGGGAGACACTTTCTTCTGGTCCTCACCCTGTCTCTAGCCAGCGACACGCTGTTCACCCAGTGGGGTGTCACGCCACCATTAGCAGAACTGCCTGACTTATTCTTTGCATCCACCACGTCATTTTCCTCCTCTTCCCTCTCCTCCTCCTCCTCCTCCTCCTCCTCCTCCTCCTCTCCACTCTCCTCCGGGATGTCAGGCAATATTTCCACGCCCCCTAGCGGCAACATTACCTTTCTCCTCATCCCGCCAGGACTTCTCTCGGGACCGACGAAAAGAGCGGAGAACTGATTACTGTCTGTCTGCGTTGCTGGATTCTTCCAGTTACGGACGTAGAGTGTCGGAGATGAGAGCAATGGTGTGCTTCCTCCGTCAGTCGGATACCGTCTGCTTAAAGATACGAAAGGTTTCAAAATCCTAAAATTTTAGTTACATTTTACCTATAAAATTTTCTGTACGTTACAATAAAGCACGAGACTTGCAATAGTATAATTCGATCTGAGAATTACAACAAATTTCTACTCTGAACAGAAGTGAATGAGAAAGGCGGTGTCCTTCCATTCCATTAGCAAGGCACTAAGATAAATCCATCATCGTTCTTGACATACATATGTTGCGTTAAATACTGAAATCTAAACACATGAAACTTTTCGTTCACTACCACGAACTCTCACCGGTAAACTGATAGGGATGATAGGCCAAGCAGAGTGGATAATTTTTTGTAGAAGAGAATATACTCCCAAACACGTTTGTTATGCGCACGTATAAGGTACGCCAGCCACGCACCGCATCCAACCCGTACGTTTTTCTTCCGTACGTGTGGTCGTTTGTTGTTGTTTAACATTTCTGCTTGTGATACGTTAATCAACCTGAAGTGCTAGTTATCTCTCCATGTATTTTTCAATAAAATGTTATTTTTTTACTATTGTTTGCATTAAATTCCAACCCTTACAAACGATCACTTTTACTTGCACATGATACATTAACGACTTTTTTGATCCTACCAGTCTACCGGTGAAGTCTTGTTATACCCTTGTAGTGATAAAACTACTAGCGGAATTTAGTGTTACGGAATCCAAGGCAAACGGTGTGATGGAAGTCGCAGGATACAGGCAGGGGTAATTAAAGGTAGACACGACGGCGCGACTGTGGTTTTTCCCAAGTACCGTGAGATTTGGTGAGCAAGTGTGGTGTTTTCCCCAAAAAACGTCGTTGAAGAGGACAAAACAATTTTTATTGGGAAGTGTGGACAAATTATTAAAAACCCACAAAAAATGGGACTTTGGACATTAAGGTCGTGGAGGTGATTATAGTTTGAATATTAAGGACATTATAATTGGATGATTAAGGTCGACGAGAGGGAGCGATAAGAAATTGGAGACTGTTTTGGCCGTAGACATCTAAATTACAGAAGGAAGGCGTGATCCAGTCCGGTGTTCCAAAGTGCTCATAATCCGTCAACGCGGAAGTTTGATTGGATCCAGCAACAGTTTCAGGAAAGCTGAAACGACACGGTAAATATCCTGTTTGTAGCCTTTGGCCGATTTCCTGGTAATGCCAAGTCCGAGTAGGATTTGTATTAGTCATTATGCTTTATGGAAAAGCCCGTTTAAACGACCCTTAGTGTAGAGCTCTTGTATTTTGTTGTAGTAAATTGAGTTCGTATAATTCTTGTAAATATATATAGTGTTTATTATAAAAAAGGGCCGTCTATACGAATTAAAAATTGACTCATTTAATGTATGTTGCCACAAATAACTGTTAAATTTAATATAATTCACGTTGTTAACGATTATTCATTCATTTCACCCTGTATTTTCTAATCTCATTAATGGAAGGTTCAGTGGAGTACGATACCGATCAGAGTATATAACATTAATTTATAATATATATATATGCTCACCTGTCCCACGTCGTAATGTTGCTGAGTTCGACGTCAGAGTGTACCGATAGATTGTGCAATGGAGTGTACTTGGGCGCTCGCAGCAGGACGACGCCTATGAGCGAGTGCAGAGCGATGGCGGCAAGGATGACCTGCGCGCCCATGGTGCCCCAGTACAGCAAGAGCGCGTGCAGCAGCAAGGGCGCCGTGAACTGACCCAGCGCCTCCCCCGCCGTCATCAGAGCGCCGCTCAGACGGACTTCTTGCGGGAAGTGCGCGCGCAACGTAGAAGCGCACTGCGACGTAGCCAGCGCCGTGCCCGCACCTGCCAAACAAGACCATTCTATCCTTATTAGCCAATCCTATCCTTTGACAAAAACGTCGCGTGATATCGAAAAGTTTTCCCGTAATCATTAACTAAGTTTCTACACCGGGAAAATCATCATTCTACAGTAGATCAGATCATATAAAATTTTATTACACAAACAACTCTATGTTTATCCAACATGGGAATACGTCTACGAATATTGAACCGTATAAAATTTCTAGTAAATTTTATAGATTTCACATTAAGTTATAGCCGATAACGCAACCACACAAGCAGTACAGCAAGAATACCATAACATTTTAGTAAAACCATAATTATATCCATACCGAAGAAGACTGAGGCTGATAGATGCGAACAGCACAGGACAATTCGTTTAGTATCCCATGCATGCAAAATATAACTAAAATAGTATATAGAAGAATGGAACGTCAAATAGAATGCGAGTTAGGAGAAGATCAGTTTGGTTTTAGAAGGATGTAGGGACAAGAGAAGCTATATTGACTTTGCGTCTAATTTTATAAGACAGGGTAGAAAAAATAGACCACGTTCGTAGCATTTGTAGATTTTGAAGAAGCGTTTGATAATGTGAACTGGAAAACACTATTAAGGATTTTGTAGAACTGTGGAATAATATATCGTGAAAGGAGGCTTATACATAACCGCTCCAGAAGACTGGCAGCAGTGTGGTGACTCATGACCCCTACATTGAAGCGGTAAAGCAAAAATAATTTAGTTTTTGGTATTCGCGTACAGCAGGACGAAAAGCGAGGGTGGTTTTGGTCAAGGCCGAGTAGGCGGGAAACTTCGCCGTTTACCACATTATTTATTACCTGGAGTGCATTGTATTTGGACAGTTGGTCCCGGGAGCTGTCCTGAGAAAGACGGGGTGAGAGAGCAGTGGCTGAAGAAGCAACATGCGTAAAAGTTAAGTTCGGCATGTTTCGAGAAAGAAGATTTATTTGATGGGAGTACGGAAAACAAACAGATAACATTTGATGGAGATTTAACCTGAAGAAGAGGCGCTAGAGGAGACGTGATCCAGCAAAGGAACCTCCGGCGACGGCAAACCAAGAACGACGTCACCAGGCAGAACATCTGGTAACGGCATTTTTACCCGGTTTCCACTTGAACCGTTCTCGTTGATTCGCGATTGTTTTTATTTCTCTTAAATCGTTTGTCACCCGCGTTCCCGGGAGCAGCCGTTTAGAAGCTGCATAGATTCTTTTTGCTTTACCGGCTGAGCCAATTTGATAATACATTTTATTCGTAAAGTTATATTTTTACTAAAACCTAATTTGAGTTATATTTCTATTGTAATTTTTATATTGTAATTCCACAATTTCGATCTTTACTATCATCATAATTAAATGGAATATATTCAAATTAAACATACTCTTTTTATTATTTAACGATTCATTGTTATAATAATAATTTGCGGTGTAAACAAAGAGTAACACCACAGTAGTAATTAGAATAGAAAACCAAGAAAAGAAAGCAGAAATCAAGAAAGGAGTAAGACAAGGATGCAGTCTGTGACCCATGGTTTTTAACTTATATATAGAACAGGTGATGAAGAAAGTTAAAACTTAATATGGAAACGGAATCATACTGCAAGGAGTAGAATAAAAATCCTACGTTTTACCGATAATATTGTAGTATTAGGGAAGTCAGAAGAAGACTTGGAAACCTGGAATACGCTAAGCAGATTAGGGAGGATGTGGGGTGTAGTAGTTATAAGGAAATGAAAAAGCTTTCGCATGTGAGTGTAGCATGGAGGGTTACATAAGGCCAGCCTTAGGACTGAATACCTCAACAAGAAGTTGAAAAGTGAAACAAGGGCATATTTTGAGGGCAGAGGCGATAAATATTGTATAATTTCTGTGTAGGATTATTTTAAAACCATCAATACAATTAAATCTGGAATATTGGATCACAATAACATATAAGAACAATTAACGTAACTATACAAATTAAATAACATAAGAATAAACGACCCTTTAAACAGAAAATACATTAAAATTTAGAACAAAATTAAACTTCAGATTATAATTAGATGAATCGATCAGCCCTTGTAGTCAACGTCAATATTTAAGACACACTGAAATGATAAGAAAAAAGATAGTACGAGACAAAGAGTGCACCAAAGATGTGACTAACAAGGACTATTTAAAATACCAATATACATTCAATTTAACTAAGAAGTGTCGTATTTAGCTTCGACAAAAACTATTTAATTTGATATTAATCATTTGCGAAATTAATCATTTATAATTATCTTCCTTTTATGAATTAACGCTATTATCAAAATTAAAAGAATGTTTAAGTTCTGGATAATGTTTTGTTTATAAGATGAAAAATTTATATTACTTTATGTTCCTTAATTTAGTTGACAGAGATGATCTGGTCTGAATAATGTAACAATATGAGTAATTACTACAATAAAATTTGTAAACAACATTATATCAATAAAAAGTATTAATAACAATGTTTTAATCAAAGGAATTCATAAATTAACATATCTGAAAATTACAGAGATATCGAGTTTTTTAAATGAGGTTTTTTAATTTTGCAGATAATAAGGTAATACAATAAAATTTTTTAATAATTCTAAGTTTATTTTTGATGGACTAGATCTTTCTATCATTATAAATATAATTACTTGTAAGATTACTGAATTATAGTAAAATCAGTAGAATACAAAATGGCATATCGTATTTTAAATACATAATTAAGATTATCAGAATTAGGTCAACTATCAGACAATAACAAGCCTTTGTTATCAAATTTCAAACCTATTAACCGCAATTAATTAATTGGATGATTAGATAGAAAATTTGAAACTCTGCCAGAAGTTGCATTTATGGTACCAATTAAAAGATAAATTTTTTGACGTAAAATGGTCACTTCAATAAAATTAGACAACAATATATATTTAATGTAATATATATTTTAAATGTAATATTGGAACAGTAATTATCAAAACAATAATAAAATCATCCAATTTAACGAAAGGAAGAATGAAAATAATGTCAACATACACATAGTAATATTTAGATTTGAAATTAAAATTTTCAAGACAAGTCCCTCATACCAATATCAGCCAAAAACGGAGACAAGGAGGAACCCAAAGGAAGACCGGAAATCTGATGATAAACAGCGTTATTAAAAGTAAGGAAAGTGGAATGAAAATCTATTGATGACGAGATCAAAAGGAATACCAGTGAATAAAGAAACCACATAAGGGGATGAAAGAACACAGTCAGTTTGAAAATTTTACGGATGAGTTTAATATAGTTCTTAATCGAAAAATAAGGCTCTTTATTATAGCACAAAGAAAAATTATTTGCAAAGAGGACGAAATATTACGCAAAGAATTGTCGAAATGGGAGACAATAATTCTAAA
Source organism: Eucriotettix oculatus (assembly GCA_034510155.1). Taxonomy (NCBI): domain Eukaryota; kingdom Metazoa; phylum Arthropoda; class Insecta; order Orthoptera; family Tetrigidae; genus Eucriotettix; species Eucriotettix oculatus. The sequence goes on from CM067376.1 coordinate 257,672,187, forward strand.
CGGATCAGGATCTTTATGGATTTAAACGTCGATTACGAAAAGTTTCCACATTTTAAGAAAATACTTAAATTTATCAATAACAGAATTAAATATTCTTCTAAAATATTTTAATAAGTTTCTAAATTTTTATTATTTTAAAAATGTTCTTGTATTTTCTGTTATGTGGGTCGTTAATTCTTATGTTATTGTTTTATTTTGTTACATTTATTAATTATTTCATAAAATCCTCGTAACTTTGTGTTCTCTCTTCTGTTATGATAGCAATTTCTGATATTTGACAGTGAAACATATTCAATTTGTGTATTGGTGTCATCTCTCTGGTTCAAAATTGTGGGAAACTCCTTCGCGTTATCGCAGATGGCAACTATCAGCAGCCCATATTCCAACACCAAATACGTCTCCTATGTCAATTCGCTCGTCTCACTTTATTCATCAAGACAGATCTGTTTGCAGCGACGCTACGATTACAGCGCCTCTTAGACATGTTATAAATTCATGTATACTACTAAAAATAGCAGGCCGGAAGGAATACTACCGGATTCTTGCGTCAACAAGGCCAGTATAACTCTTTCCACAGATAAGTATAGCATTCGGCCACTTATCTCGGGTTTCACCTAAATCAAACTCTCAACCTAATCTCACATAATATAATAGTTATTAATGTCTGTAAGTTTAAAAAAGGCCAAAATCAGACAAAAAATTAGTGAAACATGAGAAACTATTATTTAAAATCAACTAAATGTTTCGATCCTCATTTGGACTCTCTTCAGGTTGACCTAAATAACAATGCACAAAAATTATTACATTCTAAATATATTTCAATAGAGCCAAAAAATACAAAATTGAAAAAGCAAAGATAAAAATTATATATTTGATATATTATATTTCCTGAATTAAGACATTATATATACTAGTGAGTAAATCCGTGTCCTTTTTTAACCACAGAGTATTAGTTTTGTGTTTAATGTGAAGCATTTCTGAAACTAATCGGGATTTGTAATAACTGTCTTTGTCTAAAACTAGGAAATTATCCCAGGCAATAGTGTGGTTAGATTGTAAAATATGTTTTGAAATAACAGATAATTTGTCTTGTGAAAGCTTAATACTGTTCCTTGAATTGGGTGCTGATGGCTCGTTTAGTTTGGCCTATGTATACACAAGGCCAGTCATTACAATTTAATTTATAAACTACATAGTGAATTTTTTTCTGGTTTGGCCTTATTTAAACTTTAATCTAATCTGACATGTTGAAAAAATCCGAAAAAGCTAGAAACGATTGAACACATCTACTCGGAACTTGGCGGTGTGGAATCAAAGGCAATATACGAGAGGGTTACAGACAGGGGTGATAAAAGTCAGACATAACGGTGTATTGGGGCTTTTCCCACGTTCCATAAAATTTGGTGACAGCCGATGGTAAGAAGATTTGTATTTTCCCCCAAACCGTCGGTGAGGGGGGCAAACGGCTCCTCCCATAGAGGTGAGACAATTTTTATTGGACAATATCAAGTCCAGCCACCGACGGAATAAGAAATAAGGCAGTGGGGAAAAATTATTAATAAACCCAGCAGAAACGATTTTTGTTTGGTTAAGGACAGATGAAGGAGATGAGGAACTGGACATTGAGGACGTGAAGGTGTTTATGCATTGAAGTTAAGTAAAGGATTGTTTGATGATTAAGAAAGTTGAGGTTATGATCAGAGGTTAAGACTCGCCAGTTAAAGATTGGAAACTGTCCTGACCACGGACATTTACAACGGTGGTAAGGCGTGATCCAGTCCGGGGCAACGACGAAGCAGCAGCTGGTAGGTCCAAGCAAGCTTAGACGGCACGATAAATACCTCTGTTTGTAACCTTTTGCCGATATCATGGTACTGCCAGTTCCGAGTAGGATTATTCTTAATGAGAATGCCCATTAAAAACAGCCCTTAGTGTAGAGCTCTTGGATTTAGTTGTAAGATATTTACTTTGTATAATTATATTACATATATATAGTGGTTATCATTAAAAATTGCTTGCTTATCGCTTTAAATTGAGAAAATTGTAGCGTATAAACATAAAATAAATGGAATTTCATTCTTATAACAATTATTTCTTCATAAAATAATTCATTTCACACTTCACCCATAGATTTAAGCTTACCAAATGTCTACATTCCAGATCTGACTATTGTTATCCTAAATCCCTCCTTCACACGTGCAAAACCTTGATATGTAGCCACATCGCTCCTACTATCTTTCTGTTTTTCACTTCTCTTCCTATACCCATAAGCCAACCTATTCGTACTTCATCGCCTTCTAAATACCCACCAAGTTCGTCAAAGTCTTGTTCAACTCTGTGAATCCTACGACCACCCATCCTTAAAATACAACACCCCTACAGTGTTCTCCATCATCCACCATCCTATAAAATTCAAATGATGGAAATTCAAACAGACCAAACCTGCGGGAATCATTATTCATAACCCAAAACAATACTAACTATTACAACACCCCATACCATAGCCGCCCCATCCCAGATCAGTAAAAATCGAAGAATAAACTAAAAAGTGTCCTTTTGATTACTTTTCCGCTCCATAAGAATAGAAAGTCTCCTACCATCACTCCCAAGCACTAATAATGTTCAAAAATAATTATAATATCTTTTCCCTACCATTTATCCATCAATAAAAGTGAACCTCCATATCAAATCCCATAGTGATGAGGGCCACTATAGTGTGCTTTAAATAAGAAGACCTAAGACCGTTAAGGAGCGGGAAATGTGTGATCTTGAATCAACCAATGAAAATCCTCTAAAATAAGACGCTCGTCGAGCAGCGTTTCTGCGATTGGATTATTCAAGATCACATCGTTCTCGCATCTTAACATCCATCGGTCTACTTATTTTACGCAGAGCTACGTTAAAACAAGGAACGTTTCTGTTCGACTCACACTTTTTATTATGTAATAACTAATTGAAAATGACATGAAATAATCGTAAATCTCCGAATGTGAAAGAGGCTCGAAGGCCTGGAAGTGCAAACTCTCCCCATGAGGCGACACCAGGGAATGATACAGGTAAATATGAAAGTCCAATTGAAAGAGTAGCACGAGGTAGAGCGGAACCTTCAAGGAGAAATTATGGTCGACCGGGCTGAGCTTAGGCCAGCTATTGTTCTACTGGATAACAACTTGGTTCACAGTTGGAATAAGTCAGGGTGGCGGTTGCATTCGCAATTCATTTCAGGGTGCCTAGGTTTGTGAAACCTAATAATTTGGGGGGGACCAGATCGTGTATTGAAGCCTAAATACCTAGGAAAGGGCAATGTTCATGAGGTAGTTCCACTATCGATGGTGAAATCGCATCTCCATCTCCCTGTTGTGGGATCCACTTGCAACCTCTATAACATTATCTGCTCTTGATGATTGCGCCGTTGTCATGACTGACAACGATGGTGATGTCGTTCTCGGTCACGTTCGTTGGGGAATGGAAAGGTGGGGGGCGGGAAGGTCCTACGGGAAGGCATGAGCACGGAGACCAAAGGAGCAATCCGAGAATAATCCGCCCAAAGCACGCGTAGTGGTGATTTGTTATCCTTATGAATTCTGACTAAGATTTCCACGCCCATGGTTTTCAACCCCTAAGCAAACCAAGCTGTCCCAGTTTGTGGGGACACTACGACAAAAGTAGATAAAGTAAATAGCATCCATATTTGGTCCAAATACACTACAATAGGATAATCGACATTGTTGGAACTCCTCTTCAATAGCTTAGGAAGGGGATTTGAAAAGGAGAATCCGAAAAGGACAGGAAAGTAGCCAAGGTTACACAAGGTCCCCGATATTTACCCCAAAAGGTACTTCCCTCATGCCCTTCCGATTGACGGGAGAGGAGTTCGTCGTGGGAATAAAATCAACTAGCTTAGAAGGCAGATGGACGACTGATGCAATAGGATCAGCTGACAGTTCTTTTCGTATGCCCAAGATCTGTGGTCCCGGGAACATACACCCCTCAAAACCGACCAAGTAACTTCAGCTAGTGAGGTCTTAAAAACCAGAGAGAGAAAGAGGCATCTCTGAAGGAAGCTTGCGATCTGAAGGTTTATAATAATTTTTTAAAACATTGTATTGTGAGAAACCTACCTGCGAGGATCCCAACGCCAAATATATTTCCCCATGGCACACAAGCGATTGAAGCTCCCAATACAGCGATCAGTATTCCAAAAACAGAAGCCGAACGTTGTAGATTCAATTCCCTGCACCAAATCTCTGTAATAAAAGTAAATAACTCTTGAAATTAGCCAAAACCCAAAAACAGTTGTTTTAAATTCACAATGAATTTTAATTTTAAATGAGTAAAATGAAATATTTGGAACTAATTTAATTCTTATATGTTACTTATCTGTTGTTTTTGTGGTTTTCAGACCTAAGACTGGCCTGATGCAACACTTCATGCTAATCTATCTTGCGCAAGCCTTTCATTTTTTCATAACTACCACATTACACATACCCCTACCTGCTTAGCGTATTCCATCCTGGTCCTCCCTCTTATGTTATTACCCCACACACTTCCCTCTATTGCTAATTTTGTCTTAAAACGTGGCTTATTAATCTATCCCTTCTCTACAGCAATGGTCCTGTTTACGAAAGTTTTTAATCAATGTCAGTTCTTTTCGATTCTGAATGCATGATCATTTTATGCTACACATGTGGTGTATGAATACGTGATTTGGTGTCACTCTATGCCGGTTCATCTGTATAGTTTCGTACAGTGCACAAATCCTTGCCTCTTTCATCTAACCGCTATCGTCTCTAGACTGCCCGGATTTCAAAGTCTTCTGTTCTTTTTCTTTCTGTAACTCCTATCGTCCACGTTTCGCACCCTTATAACGCCAATCTCTACACGAATATTTATAGCAATGATTTCCTAATATTCACACTTATATTACATGTAAGTAAATTCCTCTTTTTCTCAAAAGCCTTCATTGTCTGTGCTATCCTACTCTTTATGTCTACTACACTTCTACCATCCCTAGTTATTATGCTTCCCAAGTAGCAGAATTCCTTTTGGTTTTATTATGATAATTAAATATGTTACATTAATATACTCTTTCCACTATAGTTGAAATCAAATTTTCATCTATCTAATTGGTCGTTTCTACCATTAATTTATTCATTTAATCACTGACCATTTGTAAAAAGAAATTCTTGCTATATCTTCGTTCTAACTTGGACAATTTAGAACAATGGTTTCATTAAAAATTACCATAGGTTGTATTTCAATACCCGAAGAACGGAGTTGCAGTGGGACTGCTAACCTATAACTGCTACCGAATAAGGAGGCCGACCGCTGGAGAAGTGGTCTACGTGAAAAGAAACATCTTGCACTTCTACATCCCAGTGTCAGCGGCATCATCAACCAAAGCAATGGGAGTCGTCCTGCAGAGGGCGACATCCTCGTGGTCAGAGACTACCAGCCTCCTCAACACCCAGCAGACAAGGAAGACGTGGCCTTATGGGCGACCTCAACGCAATCACACCCAGTAGAATAGCAGGCTGTATAATCTCGGTGGTAACGCGCAACGGCGAGTTGTCAAACAGGGAGTGCAAGTCTGTGACTCCAGGGAACATACCCACTACCGTCTGGCGGACGAGGCCCAGAGGTCCTAGACATAGCCACAACAATAAACATGACAGGTATCTGGGAATGACATACTCTGCATGCCTTATCTTCATACCATAGTGCTGTCATTTTCACATTACAGACTTCTGTCGATATTGAAAGTGGACCCAGAAACTTCAAGAACTGGGATAAATATCGGTGTCAACATACATATTGTATAATATAAATAAAATATAGTATAACATATAGGTAAATACGAAATTACTAAGACTACCATCAATACTAAAATAAATATTTTAACACGAATTCCACACATTTAACTCAAGCACCGTTCATTATTCTCTTCCTAAATAATTTTTCATTATTTAGGAAGGTGGCTAGTAGACTTGCAGGCAAATCATTCCATTCTCTTATGGTTGATTACGTTAACGTTAGAAACTAAACCACAGCCAACGACAATTAGTCAAGCATATATGCCCACAAGTGCCGCAGAGGAAGAAGAAATTGAAAAAAAACTACGAATAAATTGCAGAAATAATTAAATATGTCAATGGAAATGAGAATTTGATAGTAATGGGTGACTAACGCAGTAATAAGAAAGGGAAGAGAAAGTGACGCACTATGGACTTGGGGAAAGGAATAAAATGGGAGATAAGCTAGTAGAATTTTACATTGAGCTCAGATCAGTCGTGACGAATATCTGGTTTAGGAATCATAAAAGAAGACTCTATTACCTGGAAGAAGCCGGGGGACACAGGAAGGTTCCAATTAGTTTATATAATGGTTAGACAGAGGTATAGAAATCAGGTGCTAAACTGCAAGACGTACCAGGAGCAGATATAAACTCTGACCATAATCTGCTGGTTATGAATTGCAGGCTGAAAATGAAGAAACTCAAGAAATTAATTAGAATAAAAAAATGGAAATTAGAAAAACTGCAACAACAGTAGGAGTTGAGTTTCAAAGAAGATATCAAGGAGAAAGAAACAATATAAAAGAGAAATGGACACTATTGAAGGAAGAAATGACTAGAGCAGCTGAAGAAAAATAGGAAGAATAGCGCAGACCAATAAGAAAGCATGTATAGCACAAGAAATAATAACAATGATTGATGAAAGGCGTAAATATAAAAACACGAGAGATGAAAATGGTAAAAATCAGTACAGACGCTTGAAGCATGAGATAGATAGGAATTGCAAATCAGCAAAAGAGGCTTGGCTACAAGAAAAACGCAAAGTAGTTGAAGAATTCTTGATGAAAGGAAAAAATCAAGGAAATATTCGGCGAGAAGAAAAATATTAGCAAGAACATCATGAGAGCAGATGGGAAGCCAATATGGATGATAAAGAAAGATGGAACGAATATATATAAGAGCTGTATCATGGTGAAGAGGAGGAGGTGGTTGGTTAAGATTTGGGAGACCATACTTTATGGTCAGAGTTTGACTGGGCGCTGACAGACCTGAGCAGGAACTGATAACATTCCAGTGGAGTTGATACGATCATCGGGCGAAGAAGCTATACCATAGCTGTTCAGGATAGTTTATGAAATCTACGAAACAGGAAGAATACCAGAAGATTTTAGTAAAAACATAATTATACCCATACCAAAGGAGATTGGGACTGATAGATACGAAAAGCACAGGACAATTAGTTTAGTATCTCATGCAGGCAAAATATTAACGAAAATAATACACAGGAGGATGAACGTCAAATAGAATGCGAATTAAGAGATCAATTTGGTTTTAGGAAGAATGTACGGACAAGAGAAGCTATATTGACTTTGAGACTAATATTAGAAGATGGATAAGAAAGGAACCGACTTATGTTTATGGCATTTGTAGATTTAGAAAAAGCGTTCGATAATGTGAACTGGAACACGCTATTAAGGATTTTGGAGAGCACTGAAATAAAATATCGAGAAGACTGGCAGCAGCAATTAGATTAGAAGATCAAGAAAAGGAAGCCGTAATCAAGAAAGGAGTAAGACAAGGATGCAGTCTGTCACCCATGCTGTTTAACGAATATATTGAACAAGCGATGAAGAAATTTAAAACAAAATATGGAAAAGAAATCATGTTGCAAGGAGAAGAAATAAAAACCCTACGCTTGGCCGATGATATTGTAGTATTACGGAAGTCTTGGAAACCATAATAAAGGGCATGAACGGGGTACTAGAGAAAGAGTTCTATATGAGGATTAATAGAGGGAAAACCAAGGTAATGGAGTGTAGTATGGGAAACAGTGGAATAACAGGTGTTAGATTTAGAAGGGATTTTTGACGGAAGTTAAGTAATTCTGCTAATTGGGAAGCGTAATAACTAGGGATGGTAGAAGTATAGTATACACAAAGAGTAGGATAGCACAGGCAAGGAAGGCTTTTGAGAAAAAGAGTAATTTACTTACGGGTAATATAAGTGTGATATCAGGAAATCGTTGCTATAAATGTTCGTATAGATATTGGCGTTATATGGGTGCGAAACGTGGACGATAGGAATTGCGGAAAGGAAAAGAATAGAAGATTTTGAAATGTTGGTGCTATAGGAAAATCCTGAAAATCAGATGGTTGGATAGAATCGATAACGAGAAAGTTGTAAACAGAATAATGGAGTGGGAACAATGTGGAGGACGTTGACGAAGAGAAGGGATCGATTATTAGGTCACGTTTTGAGATCCCACATCGTCCCCTAATCTGATTATCATATTCTATCCTTGCCTCCCTCTTCTGTTCTTACCCCACACACTTCCCTCTAGTGTTAATTTTACAAGTCCCTCGTGTCTTAAAACGTGGCCTATTAATCTATCCCTTCTCTTAGTCAATGTTCCCTATTCTGTTAAGAACTTCGTGCTAGTTATAAAGAAATGAAAAGACTTGCGCAAGATAGGTTTGCATGGAGGGTTTCATCAGGCCGTCTTAGGTCTGAATACCACAGAAACAACACCAATGGTCCTATTTACGAATGTGTGTTTATCAGTGTCAGTTCTTTTTGATTCTGAATGGATGATCATTTTATGCTAGATACGTGGTGTATGAATATGTATATGGTGTCACTCCAGGCCGGTTCGTACAGTGCATAAAGCCTTGCTTCTTTCTTCTTACCACTATTGTCTCTAGATTACCCGTTCCTCCATAATGAATCGCTTTTTCCATCCGGTTCTGAACCCCATCCAATGCTTGTATCTGATCGGCAATGTTGGGGTTGCTAACACATCGCTTCGTATTCAAGTTTAGGTCGTACCAGGGACCTATAACTAATATTCTTGCTATTTTAAGTACTTGTCCGCAGTATTCTATTTACGAACGCAATTTATGTGTTTCCCCAATACGTCTTTGCTCACGGTTACGGCTAGTCTGCTAGTAATATGTTTCCGTCTCGTAATTTATATTGCACTTAAAAATCGTTTCTCATTTTTGTAAATATAATCGATTTACTTTTTGCAGCGTTTATTTTCATCTCATTGTAGTCCGACCTACGTTGAATTTTGTTTAAGCCCACTTGAAGAATAGTTGCGGCGTCTAGGACGCTTCCAATTCTTTTCTAAACGGTAGACATGCTCAAGTAACTTATCTGAGACTGAATGCATGTCATAAAATCATTTAGAATAACTAAAAACATCAGTGGCCTGATGCACCCCCGACGTAACTTCCATAGTGTCAACTAAATATTGTTTATCAGTGTAGACAATAAGCGTCAGTTTCGATTATTTAAGCAAACCAATTACAAGTATGATCAACTGTTTGAAATGGTCATTAATAACCATTTCAAGAATCATACTAATTCTCACAATTAACGTTTCCTTTTTTTGGGTAACAGGTTACATAAGTGTGAACCGGAAACAGGTAACTAACCTTTAATAGCATAGGAAGGGAATTGAAAAGGGGGGATGCGGAAGGTAGAGCAAGGTAGCCAAGGGTTTACTAGGGCCCCTGGACTATAGTTTAAGGATCCTACCCGATGTTTCACCTATTGAGATGCAGGGAAACCTTAGAAAACCTGCATCAGGTAGGTCGGGCATTGGGTATTATTCTGTCGCCCTTCCGAATGACGGGAGCCGAGTTTGCTGCGGAGTCGCAGCATTCCCTTCTCCGTGTCTCCACCGGTTTTCAGGAGGCAGTTGGCCGACTGATCCAATGGGATCAGCGGACAACTCTTGCCTTATGCCCAACGTCTTCGACCCCAGTACATATACCTCCTAAAATAGTTGAAGGTGTCTCGGCATGTGAGAACTTTGAAAAGAAAAACCCAGAGAGAGTACGAGGCATTCCCGACATAGTCAGGAAATGCCTGCGAGAGAAACTCTCACAGGCATCCTCGTGCCACATTTACTGCCAACTACTTGTTTGAATTAGGAAATAAATACCTGTAAAACTGCGAGAAGCCGCAAATATCAGAGGAGTAGCTGTACCGTGCCATTTGGTTATTTGACCATCGTGTAGTAAGTGCAGCAGTAGTACACCGTAAGTCGTGATTATGGATGGCAGTGTAACCTGCAACAAAAAGTGTTTCTTAAAGTAGCAGATCACTTCTTCAGTTGATTTGTTGTATCCATTTATAAAATAAATAGGTTAAGTCAAATAAATAAATTAATAATAGGTAAGATAAGATAAAACTGAGAAGTAAAATATTATGTGGAATTGGAAATTCTTAAATTATAACTTATTCAATAATTGAAAGCGAAGGTTTTCCCGATAAAATTGTTTGTTTCAACGACAAGCTACGGGATCGTCGTCAGATTGTCTGAATAAAAGTACATTGTAGTATTATTTAATGTTAATGGTTTGGAATTTAAAGAAGAACACATTATAAAGAAAATAAAAGGATGTTTTACCCGGGTGGAGAAATGCTATTACAATCGCTGCGTTTCACTAAATAGATTGAAATCCAGTGAGAAACCAAACCTAACTATGTCATGCATCCCGCCTAAAATAAGAGAAATGGGGGTGAAAGAATGTTATGAAATCCTCGTGTCTTGGTTTAGTCGGGAAGTTGTGACCCGACTGGAAGCCCGGGAAGATTTGTAATTGTGTTTCAAAATAAAATATAAATAGAGGGCTGTAACATGTGTGCAATTTTATAAAGCCAAGAAATATGCCTAAATCACTAAGATATAAACATCTTCCAACTCTGATAGCTATTATTATTATACTAATACCACAATTCTTTCGTTCTTCGTCCTAGAAATATCAAGCCCTACTTTGGGCGCCATTTAATATAATTTTCTTAAAGGGTGGAGTGTAATTAAATTTTGACTAATGATTAGAACAAAGAATTTTTAAGGGAGCATTAACACATTTACTAATTAAATGTAAACATAAAACATAAAATTCAATTTACAAGAACCTTGATGGGCTCTAAGAATGGGGAAGAATAATAATTTTAAAGATAGCTTTCTTTACAATAATATGATGCAATACATAAAAAAATCTCTCCTTCTCTAAGTATCTTTTACGTCTGTTTACCAAAACTGTAATACTTCCAAAATTATTGTTTTACCAGTTGGTTCATACTAAAATTTCATAATTAATAGTACACTTCAGATCAATACCAATTAATTACATAATAATTACCAAATAAAACAAAAACTTTTTCATTTTCTTTCACAATTTATATAGTTCTTCGTAGTAATTGAAGATTTTTCTACTGCGCACTGTTACAATACCTTCATTTCACTTGCTCGGCTCTACTTACGACACGTGTTATAATTTATTAATTGCAGGTCCTTCTTCTGTCTGCCCATCATTTAGGGACGACGTAATTATCACAGTTATATATTATGTACTTTGGTGACCACGTGGTTTTAATTTTGTGTGTAGCAAATGTTGCATGACTGCTCCGGACTAAGTTACAAACCAAGTAAATTCTCGCGCCAAAACCTGCACGTATCGGCACAGCTCATTGTTAGGACCACAAGAATGAAACCTCAATTTTTATGGGTGATAGGCTAAATGAGGGTGATCCTGAAACAGCCAACTCCCCTTTAAGGGAATGTGGAAGGTAGAGCCAGGTAACCAAGGGTTGACTAAGTCTCGGGCTATTTAATAAGGACGCAACCCGGTGTTCCGCCTAAAAAAGATGCAGGGAAACCCCTAGAAAACCTGTATCAGATAGATCGGGTTATTGGGGTATTATTCTCACTCCCTTCCGAATGACGGCAAATGAGTTTGCTGTAAGGTCGCATCATTCCCTTGTCCGTGTCCCCAGCAGTTTTAGGAGGCAGTTGGCTGACTGATCCAATGTGATAAACGGAAAACTCTTGTCGTATTCCCAAGGTCTTCGACCCCAAAAAATACACCTTCTAAGATTAATGAAAGTACCTCGGCATGTGAGAACCTTGAATAAAACAGAGAGAATACAAGGCATTCCCAAAGGTAAGCCCCGCAGTCAACATGGGGAGAAATACCTGGGAGAAATAATTCCCACAGGCATACCCGTGCCAACTGAGAAACCTCGTAAGATAAATTGAACTTCTCACTTTGTGGAACCGTTTTGTGGCTGCGAGTGTTTATGAATGATGTATCGATCTTCTCCCTAGTGTAAATAATGTTATAAAACTAAAATACTACGTTTTGTGTTAACAACAAGTAAATTCAGAAAAATATAAATTTACAATTTATATACTGTTATTAAAATTGCTATTAAGTTCATCCCTATTTAAACAATTTGCAATTAGTATTCTTTAATAAAATTCTGATACAGGGATGGTGTATATCACTATGTCGCGATTTCACCCTTCAGCATTTTTGTGAATTTTAGTAAGAAAGATGGGGGCATAGCCATTGATGCTGGTTGGTTATTGTAGCACATTTGCGACGGAGAACTTCAACCTTCCTTATTTTGTGCGGTGGATCTTCAAAAACAGGTCAAATGTCGTATTGTTGGAGAGTCATTGACGTGCAGCAACAATCAGAGAAAATCGTAAATTTTATTTGAAATCCCATTGAAAGTAGGGGTAAGTATGCGACGTGAAAAATAGTACATATTTGGGAGGAGAAGGAGATTGTTGTGAGCGGCGAGAGAAGGCAGATGTAAGCAGTGTGCTGGGAGGACAGTATGCTGTATTTGGAGAGCGGTGAAATGAGATGAGATTGAGGTGGACGGCGAGATGTATGTAAGCGTAGGCAGAAGGATGAAGAGAGGACAATATGCGTGTTTTGGAGAGGAGCGGTGGCCAGGGATATCGCCAAGCTTTTACGATTTGTAACACCTGTACGCACGCTTCTGACCAGCGGAGGGATCAGGTGCACAAGACGTACCCGAATTAAAGGTTCCAGCCGGAAGGTGGACAAAATCGCCGATGCAACGTGATCGACAAACAACACGCTCTCCCCTGCCCTTTAATTTGGTTGCGTGTGAACTGGCTGCAATGACCGGCAATTATATTAAGGACGTGCTATTGAACATTTTAGTATTAATAAATTCTAAAATATTTGTAATTATTTCGTTGTTAATTTAGGTATTCTAGTTCATATTATAGTTCATAAGACACGAGGGTCTAGTAAAATTAGCATTATAGAGACGTGTGTGGGGTAAGAACAGAAGAGTGAAGCCAAGGATGGAATACTCTAACCAGATTAGTGAGGAGGTGGGGAGTGCTAGTTAAAAGGAATTGCGCATGGAGGGTTGCATCAAATCAGTCTTAGGACTGAATGCCACAACAACAGTTCATATATGAGGATTAATGTGAGTGTAGGTGTGAGAAGCAACATTCAATGATTGTGGACCCGTGTGGGTGAGCTTTGATGGAATTTATCTTTTTAATTAAATTGTTTGAATTTTTAAGCCCTTGTTTAATTATCAAATAAACGTCCCTCTCTCGTAATTAATTAAAGCTAAGACCCCTGAGAGTCTTATGCTTGGCTCAAAAACTCATATGTTTTGACTCGACGCTTGCCGACTCCCTCAGCCTCACGCGGTTCGCCATTGTCGTTTCTTTTATATTTATTATATTTATTTTGCGTATACAGGGGCACCGTGGCTATCATTCGACGTGAACGTATCCGTGGGAGAGGGAGAACGTTAAGATGTATATATATATATATATATATATATATATATATATTGTAATGTAAAAACGCAGGTGCCTGCTGATTTTTGTTATATAGTTTGATTTAGAGGTGCAAATAGTATATAAATGATTAATTTATTGTTGTAATGTGAAGGGGATTCGGGAGCAATTCTCGGTAATTGTTGTCATTGCGAGGTGTAGTTGGGCCTACAATGAAGGTTTTGTGCGACGGTAGAGGCCAACAACAATGAAGACTTAAATTGGCTAAAAGTGGGCGAACCCCGCGGGAAACTCCCGCGGCGTGTGTAAAATCCCGCAGGGGATATCCCACGGAAAACTCCCGGGGCGTGTGTGAAATCGCGAGGGGAACTCCCGGGATTTTTGTGAAAACCCGGTGGTGGGGAACTCCCAGGGCGAGAATGTAAAAAGGAGACGATATGGACACGTGGAGGCAGATGGAGGAGTCAAGGAGAGGAGATCAGACGTGGGCAGATGGAGCAGACGGACCTGAGAGATCAGATGTGGGAGGAGTTGGACCTGGATCACACTACATTCCTAGATGTAAAGCAGCTGCAAGGCGTACCTAAAGACAGATAGACTCGGATGCATTCGCGAATTTTTGTAGGCCCAGTAATTTTGGTAACTGCGTACTTCATTTATCGAGAGACCCAAAATCCCCTGAGATATTGTTTTATGTTAACATTGTATAGATAAAATTGATAAACATAAAATTGTCAAACCATTTAAAATTTGTACTTTTAATAATTTCAAACCTATCCCATGAAAAGGATATTACAATATATATAGTAAATGTATATATATTAAATAAATCTTGTTACGATTTGGAGCACATGTTCGCACGCGTCTGACCAGCAGAGAGATCTGGTGCGCAAGACGTACCTGAATTACATACAATAAACACCTTCGATTGTCCTAATTTTTATTAGAGTAGATTGCATGCAATCGAGGTATTAGTAAATGTAAATATTAATCTTATTGTATGTTTTGTTTTATTTATCAACGTGATTAGTTGGATAAGGTCATGTGAAGAGGACATTATATTAATAATGATCTATATTTTATCAATACGTTCAGAAAGATTCGTATGCGAGGCGGAACACTGGTCCCGACAAAGGCTACAATGGAGACTGCTACATTGCCGCGCGTCTCATTTGAGTGACGCTATGCCGCGCTCGGTTCATTGGTTTGGGGCATGTGCAGGCCTTGAAAGTTTAGTTCGAGAAGTTTCGAGGAATGGATAATTCGTAACAGTGATTGATAGATGTCACTGTAAATGCCGGTTTCTGATTTGTTGTTTATAGTGGCTATGAGGGGCTAAAAGTAGTGAAAGCTCAGAAGACGGAGGTGTGTTCACTCAGCGTGGCAAGGTGTTGCGAAAGAAGTCTGGCTTTCAGGAAATCTATAGATCTGAGAACGTAATGGACTGAGTTTCTGGGGACTCAGCTGTAGGTAATGTAATGGAATTGGTGTGCTGAAAATATATGCCGGTATTATTTGGTCAATGGTGTAGCTAAAGTTATAGGATTTGAGTGTACTTTTCATAAACTTTAGAAAGACTATATGTAAATGTGTTTGTAATAATTATAAAATTAGTGGTCCGTAAAAGAAATGGATAAACAATCATTCAAAATAGAAGTCGTTAAGTTGAAATGTTAACGTAAATTTGGCTAAGTTAGAGGAACTTATATTCAAAAATATAATATACTAATATATGTTGTAAATTGTTTGGCTTTTTGGTCTTATATTGTACCTTTGAGTTGTAAGAGTTGCAATTGGTACCAACATGAATGCAGATATGGAAAAGTTGGGATATCATTACCAGATTATTTACCCTTTGTAAAATTTACCTATATAGGGTTTTCCACAAGGGACTGAGGAATTAACGAATTTATCCTTTATTTGAAATTTCAAATTTTGTTTGCCTTGAATTCAAAATTTAATTTCCATTGAAACATTTAATACCATCCATTTCCACAGAGCCCAGTGTGTGCCACTGGAAAGAGAATCTCATGCGAAATTCAATGCACGTTTAGTAATTGGATGATTTTATTGCTTTTCTTGTGTCCAAACATTTGAGTTGTGAATTTGACAATAATTATAAGGAATTTTTTTGTGAATTTTTGTAAAATGATAAATTTTGTTTTATTAATTTAACCCAAGTCATTATCCCGTAGTTCAGCCATAATCATTACTATTGTAACATTGGCCCCAGTTGAGTCGTCGAAACATGAGGCGGCGCAAATGTTATGACCATCAGTTGTCCTCTGCAGGCTAGTTGAGCGCCAAGTAATTTTAAATAAAATTACCATAATTACGTTAATCATAACAAATTCATTCTCTAACAATGAGTTTCAGAAAAAAAACAGGGCGTTGTCACCAATTATAGACCTCCTCTACTTGTCGTGACCGATAACTCCACTGTCTCGCCGTGGACTATTAAAAATAAATTATAAATCAGTGTGACGTTTCAATAACAGTAATTTTGGTAGCTAGTTAGAGACCCAAAACTTTCTCCTACAGACACGACACGTCGCGAACACACAACAAACTTCCTTCGCGCCATACTGCAATGTCGGCGGGTCTCAAAGAAGTCACCAACAATTCTGTCTTGAGCGGTTTGGATGCCATTTAAGGACGGAGCCGTAATTTCTACTATTCTACAGTTTCAATTAAATTTATATATATATATATATACTGTAGATATAATTAATAAGAACAGGAAAGATAGAAAGTTGGTGACTTATCTGAGGTTCACAGATGTTAGCTAACCAAACATATATATATATATATATATATATATATATATTGCAGTGCATTTATATAAAATTATGCGTGGTACTCGGCCTGGTTGTTACATTCAGGTATCTACAGTTTCAATTAAATTACCCTTTTTTCAGTGATTGCAAATTATCTACTTGAGCAGAAAAGTATATAATGAGAGGAGGAATGTGGAGGATCGAGTAGAAATGTAATTTCCACAGCTTCATAGTAAATTTAATCTATAATATATACTGAGTAAAACCCCGTACTTATGCATGTAATCTCTACACCAAATAAAACATCGATACAATCTCGAAAAAAAAGCAGGAGAATAGATGTAGTGACATGCTTCTTCACGTGTTAAAACGGATATACAGAACATAAACATTTGTTTTCAGATGTCTGCAGTCCCATTTACACACGTTATTCTTTTGTTAGTTTATCAGCGACAAGGAAGAGATTGTGATGTTTTCCTCCAGATTCTAGACAGCCTACTGATCTACAACCATGCACAAAATAAGAATGTTATTACGTCTGCAGGTTTTAACATTGACAATAGTGCGAAGCCCGGATTCGTTTATTGAAATATGTATTGGTTAACGCCTATATTAGCCTTCGAAACATTATGTAGCACTCAACCGTATGCCCCAATTGGAAGCGGATAGTTCTCTAAACCTTATACAGTCACGTCACATAAATTCATACTAGGGATTTTATAAATACAAATTACCCTTGAATGAAATATTTTGCGTTATTACTTACAATATTACAAAGTTATCGCAATATAATTCCAATGAATCAGGAAACATGGATAAGAAAGTCATGTTAGACACAATCCGTTTTATTTATTTCCTCTTGAAATTCCTGAGTTTCCTGGGTATTTATTTGTATAAGCCCGACAGTGAAGTAATTCTATACTATTCACTTTAAATTTATTTATGTATTATAAAAATAAAAAATTGAGGCAAGTAGAAACTCTTGATACTTTACTGATATTGAAATTTGATTTTAAATACAACTATTATTAGTTCTCTTACTTTTTAGATACTTTTTAATTCTTATAATACTTATGAATATCGAAAGTTTTGAGAAGATCGTTTCCTTTGTAGCAAGTTTTGATTGATTCTTTATGACTGTCCGTCCCCCTTTCTTTTCTTGAGTGCGTGTTGTAGTTTGTTAGCATGAGATAAAAACTTCTAGTACCAATGCCTAAATTAAATTTGCCTCCTAATACATAACCTGGGTTAAACGTATGTTCATATTAATATTTTTTTTGTTTATTAAGATACAATCAGTTCATTTTGAACATTAAGCAAATTGGATAAATGAAATTACACATGAGGGGAGAAGTGGTCCAGTGACCAGGCTCCGAATTAAGCAAAATGATACATGAATACAATAAATTAATCTTCACAGATCTGTTGGCCGCTTCCTCCTCAATCTGCGACGTGATGCTAGATGACTGGCCTCTTCGTTATGGTGTCCTGGGAGATTTTGACGATAATTAGTGCTGATTCTGTGTATTTCATCTTATATAGTAGGTATGGCTAGGTCTTCATGTATTGTTTTGTTGCTGACGAACCAGGGAGCGTTTAAGATGGTACGATGGATTTTTGAGTGAAGACGTTGAATAATTTTTGAATTAGAAGGCTTGGTGCACCCCCATAATTGGATACCATATGTCCGTATGGGTTTAAGAATGCATTTATGAACGAGTATTTTATATTTTGAATTTCTGCAAAGTAGCCAATGCATTTGTCCAAGCTTACTCTTGATATGATCCTTTTTGGATGTTAAATGCGGTTTCCATGTAAGTTTAGAGTCTAATAGTAAACCAAGGTATTTGACTTCATTGGTGATAGGTAATGTTGAATTATTTATTGAGACATTTGGACAGTTTGTTTTCCTGGTGGTAAAATTTACTTGCACTGATTTATTAGGATTTACATTTATACGCAAAAAGTTGAATCATTCTTCAATGATTTTGTAGAACAGCAGCAGCTGTAAGGGGGTCATTATCTGCAGATAAAATTGCGGTGTCATCAGCGTAGGTTGCAAGAATTGTGTTATTTGTTTCAGGTATGTCCGATGTAAATATAAGGTATAAAAGCGGCGGTATTCCATTTGGATGAATTGTGGAAATAATATTCATTTAATTATTAGGTTGCTTTTGTTGTGGTATTCAGAACTAAGTCTAGTCTGTTGCAACACTCAATGCTAACATATCTTGCGCAAGCCTTTTCATTTCCGCATACCTCATCCATCATCTTCCTTAATCTGCGTAGCGTATTTCACCCTTATCCTTCCGCTTTTGTTCCAACTCCAAACACTTCCCTCTAATGCTAATTTTAAAAGACTGTCATGTCTCAAAAGTGGCCCATTAATTTATCCCTTCTCTTGGTCAACGTCCTCCATATTATTCGCTCTTCCCCTATTCTGCTTAGAACTTCCTGGTGTGATCCTATCCACCCATCTGATTTTCAGCATTCTCCTATAACACCACATTTCAAACGCGTCTATTTTTGCGTTTCTGCAACTCCTATCGTCCACGTTTCGCACCCATGTAACGCCACACTCCTTTCGAATATTTTCCCCTTCATTTTCTAAAATTTACATTTATATTACCCGTATGTAAATTCCTCTTTTTTCGAAAGCTTTCCTTGCCTGTGCTATCCTACTGTTTATGTCTACTATACTTCTACCATCCCTAGTTATTACGCCGCCCAAGTAGCAGAATTCTTTAACTTCCTTCAAATTATCCTTCCTAATCTAACATCCTTTGTTATTCCACTGTTTCCCATACTACACACTATCACATTGGTTTTCCCTCTATTAATTCTCATATTGTACTCTTCCTCCACATCGTTCATGCCATTTGTTATTATTTCAAAGTCCCTAATACTACAATTTCATAAGCAAAGCGTAGGGTTTTTATTTCTTCTCCTTGCAGTATGATTTCTTTTCCATATTCCGTTTTAACTCTTTTTTTGGAGGGGGGGGGGGTTAACAGGCTACATGAGGATGATCCTGAAACAGGCAACTCCCCTTTAATAGCATAGGAAGGGAATTGAAAAAAGGGGGGTTGCGGTCAACGCCTGTTCTATGTATAAGTTAAAGAACCTGGGTGACAGACTGCATCCTTTTTTTATCTCTGCTTCCTTTCTTGATCTTCAATTCTAATTACTGCTGACTGCTTTATGAATACGCCTTCTTTCTCGATATTTTATTCCAGTCCTTAATAGTATGTTCCAGTTCACAGCATCAAAAGATTTTTCTAAATCTACAAATGCCATGTAGTAGGCCTGATTTTTTATTTTTTTTCTCGTGGGGAACTGAGGAATCCTGCATGGACACCCGAGGGGGGTCCGCACCCTTCGGGTAGTGTCAGACTCCTACTGACTAAACCACAAACCCGGTTCTTGGCATTGATCCATCCCGGGACCGCGTGAGCATTACATCAGGACGGTGCCACCGTTTCGCATGCTAAGTCTCTTTCTTTATCCCTCTTATTTATGTGCCAATTGCATATTTACGCTCTATTTACATTTTTACTCTCTATTACATATTTACACTATTGTTCTACTTATATTCTATTAATATATTTACATTCTATTTACAGATTTTTATCCTATTTAATTATACATGTATATTAAGTTTATCTAAGTCCTTTTTCTTACTCGTCAGGATTATCTCCGCATATGTACAGATTATTAGATATGTTACTTAATCCGAAGGTCATCATTAAATTCAATACATACGAGCAATGATTTTATTTCAAAATTATTCAGAGCCATTATTTGTTGCACTGGGATGGTAACCCCAACAATAAAGTCGTTGTCGCGTTTTAAGAATGTCGACTGTAATTATGTGACTTATAATATCTCCTTGAAGATTATATGAACACGTGGGAACACTTATAATTTGAACACAGCATTTCTAATGCCACCCCATTGTTGAGAGGTAATTTTCAAGCTTTATCATCTCTGGCTACTTGCCTTCTCAGGGTTTTCAGTTGGGGCGTGTCGATGTTGGAAATTCCAACTCCGATCCGTGCAACCATGAGACGCCGCGGCGGACATTTGAACTATGCATAATGGCACACATGGGTCTTTCAAATAATAGAGAATTTCACCAATACTTCACACACCGTCGGTTTAATTGCATTTCAACATCGACCCTCCCTTCTTGAAAACCCCATTGTTAGAGAATCGGAACGCTCTTCCAGCTCTCATCGCACTAAAGATCGAAACAGCGAAAACATTGTCACAGCTGAATCCAAGATTCAAATCCATTCATTTAAAAAATCCGACGGTGCAATGCACAAAGCATACAAGAACATCAATAAACAAGGGTTGTTCCGATGGCCAAGAATTTGATTTTTGGAGGTATCTCAAAGATCTCGTCCACGGAGGAAAAATTAAACATGTTAATGACGATCTCATATTGTAATTAAAGAAACACTTCTCCCCTATGGGCACAGTTTTGAGAATATCTGGTAAAAATTAACTTTCATGTATGCCTAAAATGTAGGTTTCACATAAGCCTCTCTAAAATAGCGTTAATTTTTTCCTTTCACTGTTGCAGTGGCTAGTGAATTTTATTTCCACTCCCTTTCCTCAGGGTCCCTCCCTCCCGGGCAAGCTTCTCCATTGTGTCGTTAGTTGTAAATGGTCAGCCTCGTGAAGTATATTGGCACAGGTTCTAAACCACAACATGTTGGGGATAATTAATGCAGATGAAGTCGAAAGTTAAATAATTTTTTTGAACAAAGTGCATCCTAGAATTAAATTTACAGTAGTAAAAGTGGTAAGGTATAAATTAAAATTTTATATATGTCTCGGAAAAGAAATGCTATGTATAAAAGTTGTATACAGCTATGAAGAATATTCGGCGCAGTTTAGTGCACAAGTACCAACCCCATTTCCTCACAGGGCCAATTAGCTTCAGTCAGAAATGCAAATAAATTACAGCCATGGATAATAAAGACAGTTTCATTTCTTTATCTGTTGGTGGGTAATTTCTTGTGGTCTTTGAGCTGGTTCAGGTTAAGATTAGATTATATTTGTTTTAAGTTAGACCAACAATGAGGAAATATTATTTTTTCCAAATATCTGATTTCTGGTTCCTCGTATACAGATTACAATCCAACAGATAAAATACATGGTATAGACGCCTTTATAAAAGAAATAATACATAAAATGTCATTAAATGGAAACTAACTAAAACGAACAGATAATACATACACCATACTTTCGAACTGTGTAGATAAGACTTTTTAATTTGTTAGAAATAAATCTGAAACTTGACGTATTAAGTAATATTTACTGTTGATAAGTAAACTTTTGCATTGTTTTAAGAATGCGTTGTAAGTGTAAAAGTTATTTGTGGGAAGGGATTAAAAATTAATTTATCCTGAATAATTAATTATTTTCTTTTACAGGTGATGACGTTGCAATCATTACCAATTCCCATTATAGTAACCATGCTATATTATAACTATGTATTATATGACTAGTATCCATATGACGGGACAAATTAAATACTATCCTTTAAACATCGAATTGTAAGTATAATTTTACAGTATATCTACAAATGTGTTATATTTGTTGACGTGTGTGAATGTGGCTAGTTGCTGACAATGAACGCTAAACTTTACCAAACTTCACATTATTAGGTATATGTATCCGCTGTTAATGGAGTTTTAATAACATCAAGTTCCAATGTTATTACTAAGTAAAGTTACCAGACCATATTGTCGCACTAACCCCATTATTCTCAACTTATTAATACTTCTCGATTTTATACAACGTTAATGTAAATTCAACGAGAATGGAGAGAATATCCATGAAACAGTTGTGATGTACATACGTTTAATAAGCTAATAGTGGAGTTCGTAACTCAAGGCGTCATTGCACTTCAGGTACAAGGGGTCGCGAAAGAACAAATATCCATTCCGTGGCATTGTGTGAAGGATTAGAAACGCCGCGCTGATTAGCCAGGGCCGTAAATCCTTCAGAAGGATAAGCTATGATGTCCAAATATTAATTCACACGAACATTTCCCATAGAAAATGAGATCATCCTTGTGCATGACGTTTCTGGGTTTTGGAAAGAGATTTGTTGCCCCGTATTGAGAAGATGGGGTGAAAGATAGCTTTTCATTAAGCATGTACATGGTAATTTTTTGTAAATAGTTTCGTTAGATGAAAGATGTCGACCGGACCACGGACTCGAACCCCGGACCTCCCGTTTTCCAGGTGGGTACTCTACCACTGAACTAATCCGGTTTAAGGACCGATTCAACATCCCTCCATTCCTGTAAACCTAAGCCAGGCTCACCTAAAATTTAAAATATCACATTCTTCACACCCTAATTCTAAGAAATTTTTGAAGAATGGAGATGCGTAAATTCATCAAAGGTGCATGGAATAAAATATAATTAAATTTACATAATGAATTATACAGGGTGTTCAGTTTATCTGAAGACATTGAAATATCTGAAGAACCACACATCGGATCAAAAAAACTGTTTATGCAAAATGTTTGTCTCCAAGGGGGACATCTAATGATACGAAACTCGACCCCCCACCACCACCACCGCCTTCTCCTATATTTTTAATTCGGTTTCTCCAGAAAATATTACTCCAATTTGACCTACGATTGGAGTCATTTCGGTCACAGATGACGTTGCAATCAAAAAAATCAAAATGGGTAAAAACGTTGAAAAATGGGGATATTTCAAGAAATATGGACCAGGTCAGCAAAATAAAATTAAATGTTTACAAATGCTACTTAATGACACCATAACTGTCAAACCACCCCCACTCCAGAGGGGATCCAATTTCAAGTTTTTAGCTCTTCCCTCCCCCACCCCAGTTGGTGGGGGGTCGAGTTTCGTATCATTAGATGACCCCCTGGGAGACAAACAGTTTTCATTCACACTTTTTTTGATCCGATGTGTGGTTCTCGAGATATTTCAATGTCTTCAGATAAGCGAACACCCTGTATAGGAAAAAAACTTGTAAAGACAATTTTCCAACTCTTATATAATATTTAAATTTTATTATGTTTGTAATTATTCTTTTTAAACATTTATTTTTAAAAACATGCGATTGGTAATAATATTAATAATGAAGAAATAGTTCCCCACGAGTAAAACAGTGATTAAGACGCGACGTTTCAACGGTAGTAAGCTCTGTTGTCATTTTCCAGCACCGGGAAAACCTTCGGTCTATATTGTTTATGTTGATGGTAAAATTTAATCTACCTGGACGATGAAGACTCCACCAGCAGCCGCCCAGCTCCAAGAGCACGAGGAGCCCGACGACTTGGTCGCTCTGGTGCCATCGCAGCGTGTCATCCTCAGTTCCGGGGTCACCCCATAATCTGGAAAAACTCAGACCACTGAGAAAAGACTCAACACGTGAACACTCGGCCTTTAACGTTAACATGTCAGAGAAAAATAATTAACTTGTAAAATTCTTTCGTCTTTGTATGGTTAAAATTCAACACGAAGTGCCTCTTAAACCATTACAGATAAGCAAATATTAAGGTTATTCACTTCTTTATAAATTTTTATATTAAAAAAGTATTTACTATCCCTCGGCGTTTAATTATGCTAGATACGGATTTCGTACTCTATTTATAATTTGTCGGAATTTGATCACCTTTAAATAAACCATAATTTTAATAAATTCTTATTAGAGAGTTATTTGTATAAAGCAATTATATATAGCATCACTATTGCATGTCTGACCCCCAAAACGCCTAGAAGTATTGTATCTACGTCTTTAGGTATTGAGGGAGGGGGGGGTTAACAGGCTACATGAGGGTGATCCTGAAACAGGTCTCCCCTTTAATAGCATAGGAAGGGAATTGAAAAGGAGGGATGCGGCAGGTAGAGCAAGGTAGCCAAGGGTTGACTAGGGACCCCGGGCTATAGTTTAAGGATCCTACCCGGGGTTTCACCTAATGAGATGCAGAAAAAACCCTAGAAAACCTGCATCAGCAAGTAATCCTGTGATACATAAATGATCCCTTCACGCATTTTTATGTTTGTAAATAAAAGTCAATGAAAGCGGCCCGCTCTTGAGTTGATATACCGCGTCTCTTCAAACCTACTGCAAGTTATAAGGTTTGCCATTCATCCATTTTTATCCCTCATCACCCCAAATTTGATATTTTCAAGATCTAAGTTCCTCCCTGCCCCTACCCTCTTTCAGGCCATAAAAGATCCCACGTCAATTTCTGCTCTAAGGCTTTATGTTTGTTCATTATAGTTTCCTATACCATACATCCTATTGCCATGAAATTTTGTTGTAATACTCTACCCAAAAAAGGTTTCTGTTGATTTTTTGAGGTTTCGGTTCGTTGCTTATCCCCTTTGAGGTCCAAAAATGACCTACTCTAAAGACAAATATAACTTGCAAATGTATAGAGTATTCCTTCATTTCTCTAGCCTGTCAAACGAGGTAATTAAGAATAGCGTGAAATAATGCTTAATTTTAACTATCATTTTATTTGAGAAATAATATTTTTAATTACTTAATAATAATACAAAATGTTTTATGAGACGCAATGAAAATGTTTGTATAATACGACTTTGGCACTTGAGACGTATTTTTCTTTAACTAAAAGTTAATTATTCGATGCGACATTACAGAAGAACAATTAAAAAGTATCATAACGCAAACAAAATGTTACTATACGCTCTATAATTATAAGCCATGAAACATTTTAATCACGGTAGTTAATAAATATGAAAAAACCTTTATACGTTGCATTGCAGATTGATTAGATAAGCATGTATTTGTATCTATACACGTTAGTTCACGGTAACCAGACCGAAGAGGTAGTTAAAGTACCTTCTCTTTATAAATATTATTGACTGTTACGGTGTATTTTTGTGTATCGAAGTCCATACACAAATCTAAACACGTGGAGCAATTTCAACCAAATTTTGTACATAAAATGCAGATATTTGCATGAGAATAAATATTTTTTGCGGCTGGTGAGATTGATAGTGTTTCTCTCTTTATAGTACAATTTTTTAAGACATTGAGTTATCGCGGTGGCTGTGATAAAATTCAGCTCTCATAAAGTAGGGGGCGGAAAAGTAAAATTTTTCAAAATGTGTCGCTATTGCTAATCGCATGCAGACAAAAATAGATCACTGTCGAACTAACTGTTGTAGCAAGCTGATATAAATGTAATCCCGGGCATCGTCGAGCACCCAGCTAGTATTTTATAAATATTTAATATCAACTGTTAGCACGGGCAGTCAAAGGGACAGATATTGCAAGTTGGGATGGTAATTTGACGAGATTGGAAGGAGGTCCCGAAAATTACGTCTTTTTTCCGGTCCCAAACAGGTCAATCTCCTGTTCTTCTTTGGCTCTACAGCCCATTGAGGGCCTGAGCCTACCGGAGCGATTCTTGCATGACACATTACGAATTTAGAGTGACACGTGGTCAGCGTATCGATTTTCCAGCAGTCTTAAGCGCGGTCTTCACAACCATGATGGCAGAAAAATCCAATCCCATGCCAGGATTCGAACCTGGGACCCCTAGGTTGTGAAGTAGCAACGCTAGCCACTACACCACAGGAGGTCGGCTCAATCTCGTTTCCCAGTTTTTAAACGGTCAACGAAGCGGAACTCTGAAGTAATAGTGACCGTGCCATAACCAAGGCGGCATCGGAACGAAACGTTTCTCGAAGTGGTAGCCTTTTTTGAGGGGATGGTGTGAAGTGCGAGAGCGAGAGAGCAGTTTTGGAGAGCAAGGAGAAAATGTGGAGATCAACGAAGATAAGCTGTGCAGCGTTGAGTAGTCCAGGAAGGAAACCGCTATCGCTGTTGAGACAGTTTACCCGAATCTGGACAAGGTGCTACGGAAATCCGCATCGTGATTTTCGAAGTTGTAAACAACCACTTACCTATTATTGCAGTGTGGTAACTTCGTGGCGTGTTTCGGAGACTTACAGCTTGCGTTACAATGACCGACAGTACTCCTTAACGACGTACTCAACATCATAAATTTGGCGAAATAGTTAATTATATTCTGGAATTTATTCTGTTAGAAGATTTTATAATAGTCAATATTTGATTTGGAACATATGTGAGTGTCATAACTACCATCAACCATTGACAGATCTGAAGGGCAACGAGCCGTGATTTGTACACACCCGCTTTTTCAATTAAATTGTATTACTGTAGCATGATATTTATTTTATTATTTTAATGTAAAATTAGCAAAGGATTGGAAAGTCGAGTGGCGCCTACAAGTCGGCGCAGAGAGTGGCTGTGAGCCCCTGGAATGCCGTCACGTCACGTACAAACCTGACCTGCGTTATTTTCACAAATAGCCATCGAGGGAGGAAATATCATCAAAACAAACAATATTTTAAATGGGGTTTCGTGGGTGAAGATAAATCGATTGCAAAAGATTGATTTTCGAGGTTTTAAACACAGCAGTGAGGCTGTGTAGAACATCATTCGGCTCTCAGCATCTGGAGCAAACGGACGGGAACCAATGCTCAATCCTGGACGTATAGTCAGAAGGAGGGCGACTTGTGCTGAAGAAGACGCCGGCATATAAAGAAGTTGTAATGAGGTACGCTGCCAATTTTCCAATCCATGTCGTTTGGAGTGTATCGCCCACGGTATTGAACCTGTGTTAAAGTAGGCATATTTATTTATTTCCCTTGGTCACGCTATAAGTTGAGAACGACTTAACCGATTTCATTTATCTTTTTTATATCACTTTTCATACCGTCGGGTTCAGGCGAGAGGCGAAAAAACATACTGTCAAACGTAACAATTGCCTATGAACGTTTGGCGTATAACTTCCGAACAACAGGAGTGGAATTAGTGGAATTTTTATATGTAATAAAGGCTTCTTGAGATCAATTACTTTTATAGTGTTTTTCCCTACAATATGTGTGTATAATTTCAACCCCTTGCACCATGTGAGGGGAGGAGTAAAAATTAGTCATATGAAATTAACATGAAAATTATCAACTTTGGGGTCGAAACCGGTGTAAAGGGGGTCGCTTTAATATGCGATTTAAATAAAAATTCATCCCTCAAGTGGGGAAGAAATTTTAATCTATCAGAGTGCTGAAAATATTTTTAGTCCTGTTATTGTACAGGGAGTATTTCTGACTGTCGAGATACTGGGAGTATATTTGAGGTTCATATTGTGAAGTTTTCGATGCTGTGTTAGTCATGTGGTGACCAAAAATTAAATAATGTACCTGGGATAATATAAATAAATACCTGGGCAATGCCAGGTCTCTAGCTAGTATATATATAAATTCTACGTAAGCAGTGGTGCTTGTATAAGATGATGCGAAACAAATCATAAGCATTGTAAGCTTTACCAATCGGAGTTTGGCCACGCAATGCAGACATGATTAGTTATTAAGACAATTTCTTAAATATTTTAAGGTAAACGTTGATTTAATGTCGATATTAGCCTTTAGTTCTCTATAGATTTTCCCAACACGGAAGAGAACTAAAAATATTGCCAATGTATCCGGCTTTGAATGTTTAATGAAGCGTAAATTAAATTACTAAGTAATGTACAAAAAAATTCAATTTCAAGAAAATCAGTTTACCGAGCTACAGTTTTATATTATGTAGTTATTTTCGATACACTTGATACGTAAGGAACGTGACGCTGTATGGGATGAGATAGAAGTATGACGTACTGAGAGGTAATGGATCGAGAGTAGTTTATTACAAGTTATATGGATATCTTATACAACGTAAAGTAAGGTCCTTGAAAGGTTGCGATCTCACTGGAGGACCAGATATACGTAAACGGCCATCAAATCAACAGCATTATAATGTACTAGTGAAAGTCCTTAGATCAATTTATGAAATTGATGTATTTTTAAGTTGACTGTGATGCAATATCAAAAGCACCAATTTTTATAAATTTACATGTTTCTTAATCAAAAAAAGCATGCCGTAGTTATATTGAGTGGGTTTATTAAAAAATATCGGGAACATCACGAGTTTGGTAGGTCCAGCCCTACGCCATACACCACGTCTACCTCCCAATCCCGTTAAGGCCCTTCTAATACCAGCCATTTTTAATCTAGTTCTGCTAACGCAAGTGTGCTTCACAGTGTAGACCGTCCAAAGTGTTTCTCTTTTCTGGTGTGATAATTCTGGCGTTTTCTATCAGCAATATGGTTTGTTGTGCAGCTGTAAACTAGAAATTCTTCAAGTAAAGGATTTCGATTATTTAAATTTCCAAAAGAATTAATTCGAAGGAAACGATGGATTATAAAGTATCGAAGAGACAAGTGGAATCCTGACCCTTGAGCATATCTGTGTCAGGTAAAGTTCTGATTGATTTTCAATTACTTTTGGCCCATAATGCAAAACCTACTTGTCCCAAACCATTTTGTATTATATAGTTAACTTCAAATGTGTAATACAAAAGGATTGGAAGCTTGTAAAAGTAACATAAACACATTGTGACTTTAATTTCTTTAAATAGTAAAACTATATATTATATATTAGTTTCAAGATGTTGCTAAATTTAAATATGTTTCAATATTAGAACCACTTTGAGGAAAACCAACAAAGAAAAGACGACTGGAAAAAATTATAACCTAATGCTGTTCCTACTCCTTTTTTCTTTTCCAAATCCACCAAAGTTGTCTTCTAAAAGAAAATGTACAATTTCTCATCAAAGGTCAAAATAAGAGTTTTTTAAAAAAAATTCTGGTTAATGGCACTTAAAATATTTATGTATTTTTTTCCCTTTTAATTTAAATAATTTATATGTTTTATACAAGTTCTTCAGAATTTATCAACAAACAATGGAAATAGTTTATTGCGTGCTTTTTTTCTGAGCTGAATCAACCTTACTTATAAATAATTGGAGAATTTCACATGAATGATATTTTAAAATATGGGAGAATGTTATAGAAACACTTTCATTATTAAATA
Source organism: Eucriotettix oculatus (assembly GCA_034510155.1). Classification (NCBI taxonomy): domain Eukaryota; kingdom Metazoa; phylum Arthropoda; class Insecta; order Orthoptera; family Tetrigidae; genus Eucriotettix; species Eucriotettix oculatus. The sequence goes on from CM067376.1 coordinate 257,701,539, forward strand.
AAGATCAAGATGAGGTTACAGATTTAAAAAATAGAATTGCAAAAAATTTTGTCTCCAGAGAAAGTGAAATGATTGAGTGCTGGCAGAAAAAATTGGAAGAAATGATCTAAGGAGTCAATTATGCAAGGGTTGAAAATGAGATTTGCATTATCTGTCAACGGATAAAAGTATCTTCATTCAACTGGATATCCCATACAACATTGCAGAACTTTGAACAAACACATGCAAGACTTTGACATTCAGTTTGGTGTTATCGCAGATGTAATAGACATTTTAAAAGTGAAAGTTGATAACCTGGCACAGAAAGATAGAGATTATTACTTGGCAATAGATGAAATGGAAATTTCTTCTACGCTTGATTTTGATGTTTCCTCCAGAGCATTTTATGGAAGGGTAACTATAGGGAAACATTATTTAGTTGCATTAAACCGAGGCTTTCAAAAGCCATGGAAGCCAGTAATTTCCCATGAAATCACTGGGCCTACTACAACAGGGGAAATAATGAATAAGTATATTTTTCACCATATCTGGTGTATATTTTAATATTTTACAATTATTAATTAAATTAAAATCTTTAAAACATATAAGAAAATGAATTAAATCACCAAATTTTGACTTTTTTTCTAGTTTATTAATTAAAATTTAAAGTCTTGAGATGAGATAATCATTGAAAAAATAAATTTATGTACTCCAGTTCAATCTTTCCTTCATTATTTGTGTTATTACATAAAAATCAATCTGAAAATATTTCATGTTTTTCAACTGACACGCGCTTCGTATATTACAGGGGCTCAAAACCCCGTAATCCAGGCCATTAATACGTCACTATCCAAGTTGTGACGCCATAACCTATTAATATCTCAGACTATAATCACGACAAACTCTACGTTAAGTTCTTAGATGTCCGGAGAAATTGTAACGGGTGAAAAGCATTGTTTCCAATTGCATTACGTCACATCTGTCCAAGTATTTCAGAAAGAGTTAAATGTGATCCAGTAAATCAGAGCCGAATAAATTTACTGGCATAAAACTTAATCGGACACTTCTACAGGAAATCATCTCTTAATTTCTATCAAGTCGAATAAGAAATGTGGGAACTGGACGAGTTTGGATACACCACTGACGTCATAAACCCTTAACGTTTCTTTCATTGACTTTTCACGTTATGAAGGGAAAATGCTATGGTGAATGATAAATATTTGAATGAATGAATAAAAGCAAGTAATGAATGGAAACTTTCAATTTTAGACGAAAAAAAATTGAAAATTGCTTTTACCAAAAAAGAAGATTCGCGTGTCTTTGTGGGTAATGACGTCCGTGCTGTATCTAAACTCGTCTATCGCCAAAATGACCTTGTAGGAATTGTCACTTGTAAAAGTCTTTGTCAAAAGTTCCATATGAAATATTACAGGAAGACATCTGCCATTATGACTTTATTTTATTGTGAATTATCAAAAAATTGTGTTTCAAGTCAGGATTCACTTCATAATACGTCGATTCGACCCTTAACCCAATACAGCTGTTAGTTATGTGACATTGTAAACACAATCGATAATAAATATTTTCATGACTTATAGGCCTGATTCCTGTATACAATAACAGGATCTACTTTTACAATAATGTGGTATGCACAATGTTTCAATTATGCAATATTTTTACATTTTTACTGCAATAGTGTTACAATATGGACAACATGAAAAAACAGACAATAGTCTGTTACTATGAAGCATTACATCGTAATAGTAAATGTTCTATTATATCAACCTACGCATCCGCGCGCGACTCCATACTTTTACCCGCGTTGAAACCCAAGAATTGTTGTTGTTGTGGTATTCAGTTCTAAGACTGATCTTCATGCTACATATATTGTGTAAGCCTTTTCATTTAGCATAACTACCACATCATCCCTAATCTACTTAGCGTATTCCATCCTTGGCCTACCTCTTCTATTCTTCCCCAACACACTTCCCTCTAACAATAATTTTACAAAACCCTCTTGTCTTAAAAAGAGGCCTATTAATCTATCCCTTCTCTTGGTCAACGTCCTCCATGTTGTTCGTTCTTCCCCTATTCTGTTTAGAACCTACTCGTTAGTGATTCTATCCACCCGTCGGATTTGCAGCATTCGCCTATAGCACTACATTTCAAAGGCTTACATTATTTTATTTCCCGCAATTCCTTTCGTTCACGTTTCGCACCCATACAACGCCACGTTCCACACCAACATTTTTAGCAACTATTTCCTGATATTCACACTTATATTACCCGTAAGTAAATTCCTCTTTTTCGCAAAAGCCTTCCTTGTCTGTGCTATCCTACTCTTTATGTCTACTATACTTCTACCATCCCTAGTTATTACGCTTTTCAAGTAGCAGAATTCCTTAACTTTCTTCACAATATCCCTTCCCAATCTAACTGCGTTTGTTATTCCACAGTTTCCCATACTACACTTGATTACCTTGGCTTTCCCTCGATTAATCCTCATATTAAACTCTTTCTCCGGGACCCCGTTCATGCCATTTATTATGATTTCCAAGTCTTCTTCTGACTCCCCTAATACTACAATATCATCGGCAAATCAAAGGGTTTTTATTTCTTCTCCTTGCAGTATGATTCCTTTTCCATATTCCATTTTAACTTTCTTCATCGCCTGTTCTATATATAAGTTAAACAGCATGATCTTCTATTCTAACTACTACTGCCTGTCTTCTGTAGAGGTTATGTATAAGCCTCCTTCCTTGATATTTTATTCCAGTGCTCTTCAAAGTTCTTAATAGTGTGTTCCAGTTCACATTATCAAACAGCAGCCAGCAGTGACGCTCTGAATCATCGAAGGCGCCTTGGTAAAGTACCGACCTTAATTGTTTCTCGCCTCTGGTCGTGTATTTAAAATTCTCCCCCCCCCCCCCATATTTTGCAAATTTACCCACTAATTATTAGTATTCCCTGAGATTAAATATGTTCATGTTCCTGACTGAGTCGAGTCGAATTAAATTCAGACTCAATTAAATTCCTTTGCTTAAATTTATATTAATAGTTATTATTTTCACACTTCCCTAGTTTACGTTTAAAAAGTCATAGTTTTTATCCCTTATCATAATAATAATAGCCATAATTAAATTCTTTTCCACAACCCAACATAAATACATAAAAAACTTACCACAATGTAGATGTGCTAGTGTTTGTGGCTTAATGTTTATTGCTATGCTTAGTAACTTGAAATTCTTTCAGTTTTGTTACTTGAAAGACTTCTCTTGAATTTGACATGTTGTCCTTATTCTGATTATCTACATTAGGATTCCTTGAGGAGTTGGTGTAATACATTTTTACAGTCTGGGTTGTGCGGTGGCCACCTGAATAACCAGGAATCAGTTCTGTATTGTACAATTGCCTTTGTGTCAATGGTGTACTGGAATCGTAGAAGGTAGTTCTTCTTCCAATGGCTCAACAGCCCTCTTGAGGGCCTAGGCCTACCGAGGCGGCTGCGGACTGCCATTGTAGAAGGTAGTATGTAGTTCATTTTGCATTAGGGTATGAAACGAGGTATTATGAGTCATTGTTGGTCTCATAAACATCGGAATATGTGCTGAAGTATATTGCTGTGGGTTTGCTGATTTTTGTTGATAATCCTGTAACTGCCATGGTTGAGCCTGGATAGACGAATGATTTTACGAGTTATATTGAGCATAATAAATTTGCTGTTGTGTATTTATGATGCCTTTGTTGTGCTGGAGGTTTCATTATCATAAATTGTGGTTGCGGATTTGAGCTGTTTTGATGTTAATTGTGCTCAGGTTAGTAACATAACCATCACTATTCCCTTGCATACTTATTGATTCTTGATAAACCCTAGGGAACTATACAGAGGATGAAGGTAAAATAATGTATATCAATGTCAATACTTAACCATCACTATTCCCTTGCATACTTATTGATTCTTGATAAACCCTAGGGAACTATACAGAGGATGAAGATAAAATAATGTATATCAATGTCAATACTTAACTCACTGTTCGCCAGTGTTGCAGGCCAGTTTTCGCACCCGCTGGATCATAGCGAACAACCTTGGTGTAAAAAACAACACAAGAGATCCGATAACTCCGAGAACCTCTCTCGACGAAGGCTCGTAAGAAGTTCAACGTATAATGAATATTAAATAAAATATTTTAATGTAAATTAATAATTATTTTTAAGTCGTTATATTATATGTAAGCTACCCATGCTAGTTATGGATAAATGTGGCAAAATAAATTAATTAACGACACCCATGAATTTTATACAACATTCAAAGTTAATTTAACACTATCTGGGTGCCCGGTGATGCCAGGGAATTCATTTATATTGGCCCGCAAAACTATTTAATTCGACAGCAATCTGTTTGCCACCATGTAATTAAACCATCCTCAAGAGAGTTTTTTTTTAATTTTACGTTTCTACGCCACCAACTTCATGAGAGCTGAATTTCATCACAACCACCGCCATGACTCAGTATCTCATTCGAGTCGAGAAATCTGCTGACTACCTTAAATAAACACACACATACAGATAAATTCTCAGAAATAGTCAGTTAACTTTACAAGCAAGAGATAGTTGAATCGTTTCTTAATGTGTGTAGATACATATGTACATCTACAGAGCGTAAAATTAGGTTTGTGCTTCCCTGGTCTTTATATAACGTACCTCAAGCATCTGCCCTGTGACCAATGAAAATTTGCGTATTTACTAACTAATTAAAAGTATCAGTACTGAAATAAATTTTTGTATTATATCATGCTTGACAGATATATTATCTTCGGTCTGATTAGCTTGAAATAATGTGTAAACCCTTATGTTCCTCGACAGCCCTGAAAATCTTCTTCTTCCAATGGCTCAACACCCCTCTTGAGGACCTAGGCCTACCGAGGCGGCTGCGGACTGTCATCTGGCGTGACACATTCCGAATTTGGGGTGATACGTGGTCGCTTTATCAATTCCCCAGCAGCCTTAATCCCGGTCCTCGCGACCATGACGACAAAAACATTCCAGGCTTCGAACCCGGAACCCCTGAGTTGTGAGGTAGCAACTAGAGGCTAGCCACTACACCACAGGAGGTCAGCCCTGCAAATAGCGCTTAAATATAACTAGCCCTTTCTTATTTGTTAAATTGTTTTTCAAGAACGTCGTCGTTGTCGCCGCACGCGATTTCGCCGGCATTTTTTAAAAAATATGTCGCATTACAGGCTATGTGAGACCATGATCTATCCTGTTTCATGCCTTTGGTAGGAAGGAACTCAAAACTTGCGTATAGGTACATAAACATATCTACGAAAAATAAATTTGAGTGTGTGCGGCCCAGATCTAGTGAGTTAGTTACAGAAAATACTGTCTCGATCGCCCGAGTCGCAATTCTAAAAGACATTTTGCATTATTATTAACTAATTAAAAAGTATCATTCCTTAAATTGAATGTTAGTTCATTTTAGCACTATTTCACGCTAAACAGCAATTAAATTATTTTGTTTGTCTGCATCTTTTTAGGATAGGGCCTTCATGGTCTCAAAGGGGAAAGGAAGGAATATAAATCTTCCAAATATCAACAGTAACGTAATATGGGTAAAGGACTGCAATACACCAATATTTCATGGCAGTCGGATGTAGGGTACAGAAAATCATAAAGTACAAACATAAAGTCGCAGTGAAGATGACTGACATGGGACCTTCTTGGCCTAAGAGAGTAGAGAAAGGAAGGATCATAAATCTACAAAAGATCGACAGTATCCTTTTATTGGATGAACAGAGTTAAAGGCAAAAAGTTTCACGGTAATCGGATGAATGGTTTAGGAACGCCAAAGGCCAAACCTTGTAACACGCAGTTTGTTCGTACAGGCCGAGTATATAATCCCCTAGAGCAGGCGCCTTTCATTTGATAACATAGGTCAGGAGGATATCCTGAGTGAGAGCCAGGTGGAGGTTGACTTCCTTCTTCCTGGTTTTCCTCTTTCCCTCCCCCTTGGTCCATGGCTAAGGTAACTAATTTAAGTCTCCTGCAGGCTGAGACGATCTTGCGCAGTTTGAGAGGTGTATGTACGGGGGTCGAAGACCTTCGACATACGGTAAGAGCTGTCCGCTGATCCCATTGGACCAGTCGGCTAACTGCCTCTCAATACTGATCTAGGAATGGAGGCGGGTTTGTTGCGTTCCCACAGCAATCCAGTCGCCCGTCATCAGAAGGGCGCAGGAGTAGTACCCACTAGCCCGACCTTCCTGATGCAGTTTTTCTAGGGTTTTTCCCTGCATCACCTTTAGGTGAATCACCGGGTAGGATCCTTACACTATAGCCTGGGCTACCTTGCTCTACCTTCAACATCCTCCCTTTTCAAATCCCTTCCTATGGGGAGTTGCCTGCTTCAGGATCACCCTCATGTAGCCTGTTACCCCCCACCCCCCCACCCCCCGCAAAAAAGCGCCTTTCATTTATATAGATAAAATAGACATACAGTTTTGAGAATATAGTATTAGCATTCAACAGCGACGCTATTGGTACTCACATTATTCGTTCAAGTATTAACGAAGGAATCTCACCTACGTCATCGGGAACTTTAACAGGAACATTCATTCAGTTTTAGCAAAGAGAATTGTTAGCGATTGTACGTTGGAACTGAAGTATAATGGAGAAGCAAAATGTAGTACCTTCGTATTTACTGAATAAAATATTCGGGTATGAGTGGATGCTACGTATTTAGACTGCTAAAAACAAAATTACCACAATTATGAAAATAGTTTTCCACATAAATACAGACTTGGATTCTTTAAGTACTCAAACACTCGTAGATTATTTTCTATTTATCATTTTTTTCTAGAGAGAAGTTGCAAATAATTTACTCAGCGTTATCTTATCATTCAAGGCCATTAACGAATGAATCGGAATAGCAGAGAATGACAAATATTTAGTTTTCTATTAAGTTTTCTTCTATAAAATATCGGTGTGTCTACAAAGGTTATAAATAATATAAGGATATGAGAAAGTATTAGACATATTTCTGCAGTCCAAAATACGTAAATATTTTATTAAACTCCGTTTGCAGAAACATTCAAGAAACTCACGTTTTCAGTTCCACGGTGTCATAATCTTTTTCCAATTCAAATCACATTATTAAACAATCTGAACTTATGATATTCTACATTCCTTAAACTGAAGAGACTTTTGTTCATTACGTTTTAGACACTAAATTCCCTACTTTTTTCGAGTTTCGTGTTCGTTTTAGGCGTGACTTAAGATACGCTAACTTTCAATTGAGAGAACATTTAGTTTGTGTATATTTTTCTGTAATGACGTTTTTTCAAATAATGAAATTTCAGCAAGAATTAAGAACATAAATAGGTAATGACGTACCTATAGTTATAAATAATAAATCCTCTAGCGTAAAAGTGTGGAGGAGACTTGGTTGCAATATAACAAAGAAATTTTATACGGATATGGCATATGCCGAAAGCTTCTCTACAATTTTTTTATTAAAATTTACAATCGTAATTAAAATATAATTTTGGTTTGTATTATATTTTATGACTGATTTGAAACCATACGTTTTTCAACACTACAGCAAAATTAAAATCAGTCATTTAATGCACAAAAAGTAGCTTCAATTATTCGTTTAACACGTTTCAATCATTAATTCGTGTTCTATCCAAGATGGATGCTCCTAATTCTTCTATCCCTATTCTCTATCTATCCCAACTTAGATAATCTAACTACCAAGACACGTTATTTGGCGGGCGGGCATCGTGGCCGAATTCCAATAAATGTACTGTACATATAAAACATGACACTTCTCAATTTATAAATTGTACGATTGTTTATTAAATGGTCTTTGTTAGTTTCATCTTTGATCTTATAACTTTATATATATTGACAAGGGCCACAACTGTTTGTCGAAACGTCTATTTATTTAGCGTGGTATACACGAATTGCCCAAGAGATGGAAAAAATGTGGTTAGCGAGGGCCGTTTCTTTGAATATATTTTTTGCTTTCAATGCAAAAAATAACGCTTTAAAACACTAAAACACAGTTGATTTAAACTTATAATTTGGTAACTTAAAGCATTTTGACTCCCTCAGGGTAATGGTAGAGCCTACGCTATTTTTTATCCTTAAGGCACCGGGCGTATTCTTGTCTCTCTTAAGTTGCTGGGAGTATTTTTGTCTGATTTAAGGAACGGAGACTTTTGTCATTTACTGAGTTCCAAGGTGCTGCCCTTATCTGAAGTTTTGCCTACATAGACGAATATGTGGAAGAGAGGTATGAGAAAGAGAAATGTGGTTTAAAATATCCCATTTTAGAGCTGAATGCATTGTTTTCGGATAGATGAGATTATTAGTTATCCTCTAGATTCAAGGTGTGTCACATGTTCAGTCCCAGTCATTAAGCGGAAAATTGATAGGATTTAATTAGAAATATTTCGAAATGAGTAAATGATTAGTGTTGAGCAGTAAATTTTCCAGTATAATTTTAATAAATAAAAGGAGAACGACGAGCACTCAAGTAGTCAGAAATAAGAATCGCAATGTAAGCTACACCGTGAAAATATTCACTTCATGCAACTATTCTTAATAATATTCGTCAGTTGCATGAAGTTGAGCTACTCATTAATTACTAGCACCAACAGCACAGGGTAATTTTTACTTTAAGGTACTATATGAGTATCTCCTCCTCGCTGCAGGACGCACGATTCTACCAAACTAAATATGCTTTTCCACGTCTAAAGAACCTATTCGTGTGCAATAATTTAAAATAGTCCATCCAGTTTTTTTGTTCTTTTCTGTAGGTAAACACGTACCCTCATGCTACTGTGACTGTGCTGTTCAGTGTGGTCGTACAGCGGGCCGTACATGAAACAAGAGGAGGAACAATCTTTACAAGGCTGTGCCATGACATGACTGCAAGGACCTTCAAGTTGGCAGTACGAACAATAGAGATTATCGAGGATTGAAATGAAACATGCAGGTCTCAAAATTAACAGAGAGAAGACGGAGTTTATGAGAGCAAATTGGTTCTGACTCAAACGCGCAGGATATGGGAGGTGGTGGATAACTTCAATTATTTACGAGTAGTTAGATCCAAGAAGTAGATGAAATCAGTAGAAAAATAGTCGTTGTTAATAACTCGTATTCCTCTTTAAGTCATTACATAATAGAAATCTCACACGAACATTCAAAGTTAATAGTTGTGCGATTTAAATAATTTCGTTTAGCTATAGTATGGCTTGCAATTGGATTTTGTGGAGGCAGACAAACGGCCCAGGAAAATGACCAGAGAAAAACCGCGACAAAATTAGAACGCCAGACAAAATCAGCCGGGAACGCTAGGTTCCAAACGCCGAGATTGCGTTCAGTTTGGTGGAGAAGGAGAGAACCATCTTAATTAGCTTGCTTTACTATAGGTGATGATCCGCGTTACCGATTAAGTGACCATAGTTGGACTCGAAGAAGGGGTGGGAGAACCTAAAGAGAGATTGTGAGCGGTTGTAGGGAAAATTGACGGTTATCAGAGAACCAACAGGCGATTGTTGGAGATGCGTTGAGGGAGTGAGTTATTAAAGTAACTAAGGGAGAGTCTGTGTCTATAGACTACATCAACTCGAACCGCGATCTTGGTTTCCGTATTGGGACACCAAGGACCAGCCGCAACCAGCGTTCGACATAAAAAAAATTGGTCTCCGGCCTACAGAGATTTGATACTGTATGTGTACCTTGGAAGAAGGATAGCAGAGGATAAATATAGTTTGAACCTTTACGTTAGTTACCCGAAATATTTGTAAATGAAATTCAAAATAAAGCCTTTAATGGGTTCACTGAAATTAATGCTTTCTTTTATATTAAAAGCTTACTTTAATAGAAGTTAATGGTGAGGTACGTTTCAGAGTCTTTAAAACTCTAATCCGCCCAATAGTCTGCTACTGCTGTGAACCGTGAGGTATAACACAGACCTCGGCAGACTTCTGAAAAGGTTTGAGACGAAAATTCTCAGTAATATCTATGGACCAATCAGAGAACCAAAGATAAGATGGAGCAGAGAACTAATTGATAAGCACCAAGATAATTTTATCCCCAACTACATCAGGCTACAAAGGTTACGACAGTATGGACATCTGAGTGGGATGGGCAAAGACAGGCTTTCCCGGAGAATCCTTCTGGCCAGATTTGGGCAACTCATCCAAGGATGAGAGGTGGAAGGACAAGGTTGAGGCTGACGTGTAAGAGTTGGAAGAGACAGATTGGTCAAGCCAGGGACCACTATATAAGAAGAAGAATGCTTTCTCAGGATGATAAGCTAAGCAGGTGGCTGAAGCACATGTCAGAACAGAGAAAATACGCTAAGTATTTGATGAGTTACCGCGTAAATAATGGATAGGTTCTTTATACTTTGCTAATCACAGAATACTCTGATAAGCATATTTTGTTATGGAGGTTTATGAACTTGTGTTTCAAGAAGCAGCATATAGTAATTTCTAAGAATATTTTTAGATAAAATTATGATATGAAGTGCTTTGTGCGTCAGAGAATGTCCTTTTTGTTAATAGTGTCCAACGATAAGCCATTTGAATGTGTATATGAAAAAATTGTCCTAGACGCTCCTGTTTCATATTTCATGGAAAAATAAACTTTACATCTAGTAAATAACCTACCTGAATTGATTCTAGTTTCAAACTCAACTTTATAACAATACGTTGTAAAATGCAACTCCGTTAAATTACCTCAGCATTTATTCGTTATGCAATAAAGGATCAATTTTATTGTACATAAACGGTAACAAAACATAATATTAGTTAAAATTTTCAGTTGTGATACTGCAGTCTCTAAAAGAAATAGCTAAGCAGTCCACATTATATGGAATATATTTTTCACTCATTTGCAGGAACTCACCCGTCACAACCGAGTAACTTTGCTTAGGTTTTACGTATCCTGCCAACGCATTTTTGCAACAAACAATCTTTGTAATATTTATGCACTGTCAATAAATTATTCTGAATTTGTTTCCACAATTATTTTCTAGAAATTTGACGAAATATGGTAATTAGCTTTATATGGTGGATTTTATAAAAATTAAATAAATTGATATTATTTTATGATTAACATTAGAACCCTCGCCACAACCATTATCTGTTCACAATACTTAAGTAAAAAATTGTCCTCAAACGGGTAATCTTTGAAGTGAGTGGATAATTTGAAGGGGCTGTGGAAGTATTCAATAAATTGAAGTGTCCTGATAACTACAATTTCATGACGGTAGAGCTTTAATGAAAGCATTTCTTCTATTCTTGAATTAAATTCAATAAATATTAAACTCTAAACATGAAATAAAGCATACAAATCAACCCTTAAAGACCTAAATTTAGTTAAAAGCAGTAACAACAGATATACAACTGTAACTCTGTATATAGTTATATTTCGGTAAAGTTTCTATCGTTTATTACACCAAGTATTCCATTTCAAATAATCGCCTTTCCACTGTACAAGTCTCTGTATTGTGACGGATAAATTAGATAAGAACCTACACAAGGGCGATTTTTGTAGTATATATTTAGATGAGTTTATAGTGTGTTCTTACGGCTTTTAAATTAAGGCATTTATTTATTAATTTTATTGCTTTTAAATAGAAGGCTGATACTATGAGCGTGCTAGGTGGTTAGAGAAGAGCATGCAACTGTAAACAGTGGGGTTGGAGAAACCATAAGGTGTCTATCAGACCCTGTTACCCAGGCCAAGATTAATATGGTTGGACACTGTAAGGTGATGTAAGGGATACCATCACGCTTCCCTTGAAATAGTGGTCCGACCCGATAAAAGGAAGACATGGAAAGGTGTCGTATCACGTGCCAAAAATTAAACAATCGGGGCAGTATAGAAATACAGTCCAAGAGAACGTTTTCTGCAGACACACTTGCAGTATCTCTCTTGGTAAGATCTTACTACGAACCGTAAGTTATGGCACATCAAGTGTTCCGGCTAACGATCCAGTCGCCTGGTAAATTTTAAGTTTTGGTCTTCGTGTAACGAGATGCGGGCTTGAAACCAAACCACAACAGGTTTTTTTCCTTGGTGAAGAAAGGTTCATATGAGCCTCGAATGTGTGGCAAGTGATGGAAATACTGCAGCAATAAACTACAAGATATGCAGGCGATAATAATTTATATTTTTCACATTAACTTCCTTTATTTATCTCTTCTTTTTATTTCTATTCTAACCGGAGTTAATTTACATGTGGCACTCAACCAGTAATCAGAAATATGTTACGAAACCAAATTAATTTAAAATTCGCACAGTTGAACTCTCCGAAAGGCCGAGTTCTTGTGCACTGCGACGAATTGACTGTCTAGCACACGTTACGGGACCACGGCGATGTTCTCGGCCGATCAGGCGTTCTTTGACGTACGCATGTGGGCTGATTGTTTACCGAGTCGAACGTCTGTAATTTTGCACCAAACGTTAGACGGTCGATTTTAAAGGGCCACGTGGGTCTGTCGTTAAAATAGGCGCAACGTTTGCACTGACGAACACTCATTTTGATGATAACGTTTTATCATTTGGACGTGCTGCTCAATCGTATACCTTGCGATGCTGACTTAGCATCAGTGGCAGATCAGACAGACGCCACAAAAACAACGTGGCCACCACAGGCTGACAACATCGACCCGTCCAATTGAAAAACCCTATATATTTTTTATTATTCAATCACTTTTAACCTATTCGTCATCTTTAATAATAGTAACCACCACTACTCTTATGTTTATGCATGGAACCTTTAATTAATAAATTAGTTACAAAAAGCTTTTATTCTCCCTATAGTACTTCAAAGCAGCATCCACGCCCTCTACCTTCTAACGCTCTCTATCCACATAACCGGAAATAAAAATACATTAATTACATAAAGATGTAGTCAATAAACAACAAAATAAGTGATAAAATAAATACGCTACTAAATTTATGCAATCAGTCTTGTACCCGCAAGAGCCTCAGGAACGACACACGTCACAAACCAATTAACGTACGCAGTGTGGTATTTATTTTATCACTTATCTATTTTTGATTACTTCTTTATATAATTAATATAAATCTAACACAGACGTTTTATATTCTCGAATATACAAATATGTCACGTAAGAAAATAATGTGATAAACTGAATTTCTATGATTTAATCCACAGTGTTCCAACCTTTAGTTATCAGAGGGCCAATCAAACTTTAGAATAGATATGCGAGGGTCAGAGACATTTCATAAAGAAAACTTTTATTAAAATTTATATTAGAGCAGAGTGGATTAAAAATGCACAGTATAGGTTTTAGTAGTTTCCAATGACGTTAGATTAACAACACTTACTCAGTCTGCAAGGTGTCATCGCGGATTGGAAGTAGACATAGTTGTAGCCTGCTTGTTGAATATCGTTGAAACCAGGAGGTAAGATTCATTTTTTGTTTTTCTGAGGTAATTTTTTGATTTCTTGCAAACTATATTTGAGAATTAGATATATACTTGAGTAAATAATTCTCAAGACATTTTAAAAAAGTCGTTTCTGTTGTGTGACGTGATATTTGAAACATATAAATGTAGCAGCCATTGATGGCATAATTTGCTGCTAATTAAAAAAGTGCCTCAAGCATGCTCACTTTTGCCCCACAAATGCGCACTCGATTCATCACAATAGTCACTAACTTCATCCACTGAACCGTTACAGTTTTTAAGCAATCAAGACGCACTTCGCAGAAATAGCCAATAACTGGCTAGTAAGTAATCCAGGAAGAGTCATCACACAATTCCAAGCAGCAAAACTATTTGACACTGTCTAATGTATATCTGCTTCAGTGGAGAAACGTGTCAGTAATTTTTAGATGCGTGGGATTTTTCCTGTCAATTCTGGCGTGTTTACGGACAAAGACTTCGCAGTAACTGATGTAGAACTTGATAAGGAAACAGCGTCACCAACAGAAACAGACAGATCGATTAAGTAGCCTCATCATCTGGAGCAGTAAATGAAGTTCCATCTACTTCTGGCCCCCGGCATGGCAGACCGGATGCGAATGCATTGCTTTGTAATAACTATTCATCTTCTGACTCGGATTACGAACCTGATACGAGATCTGTCTCTCCAGTGGAAATCAGACCTCTCAAAAAATGAAGAACTCCCAGCGGAGAAGGAACAAAGAAAAAATGTCTGAAATATTTACACGTTCGCCTTTTAAGAATAACCTACAAGCCAAAGCTGATGATATGATGATGAAGTTCGAAAAACGCCACCCAAAGAAACTACAAGGCCAGTTAAGCGCAAAAAACATTTTTCTAATAATGGCAATCAATCGGATCTCAAAACGAGAAAAAGTAATGTTGGGAGCGTAATAAACCAGAGGTGTACACCGATCCTCCATTCGAAGACTAAATCATACGTAAGAATGGGGCATGTTACAATGGCAGTAAATTAAAGCAAATTTATATCTTGCTAAAAGTAAATGTAACTTTCTTGTAATTTTCCATATATTTTAAATTAACATTGCATTCTATGGAGCCTGTGTAGTTCTTTCTAAATCTTTCTGTACATGCGAACTTTTGCCCCACAGGTGAGGTAAAAGTGCGTTTTTGGTGTTGGTTGAAAAAAACCTCATTGAATGAAACGTATTCAATATACAATTAAAAACATTATTGAATTCAAAAGAAAACAGTTTGAAGATTTTGTGGTATAATTTCACATTTTTTATTCTTTTTGAAGTGGATTTATACAGGGTAAAGCACTAAGTGCGTCCCTTTGCCCCACTCTACTCTAAATGAAGTTTAATATACCACTTCATTTTCAATGCGATGATTATCACTGCTAAGCTTATCAATGTCAACCGTAAGTTTAGTATGGCAAAGTTTCAGGCTCCATTTTAGTGAACCGCTTTCAATTCCATTTCTCTTTTTTCTTTATTTAATTTGTATGAGAGCATAAAAGTACATTCGCTTTCATATATACTGCCAAACATTTGCAGAGAGAATTTAAGTATATTAGGAAAATGTTCTTAAAGTATTAATTTCCTGAAAGCTTCAAGGACAACACACTCTTGCAATGCCGGAGCATTTCACAAAACCTCCATAGTTACAAACGACAACATCCAGTGCGTTGAAGGTGACCTTTGGTGCTCTGTCTAGTCAATAATAATATAAGAATTTTAGTTTTTCAGAAGAAGAATTGGACATGAATTGAGTTTCAACTATTCAAATATAAATGATATCCAAGAATTGATGCAACCAGGCGTCTTACCCGTACAATGTAAACATCTAACTGCAACCACAAAATTATTATGTTTTTGTCATGTATGAAATTTCTTCGTTGGTCGTCATAACTGAGTATTCCAAACATATCCAACATTTTGTTAATTTTTTATTTCATATCGTTTCATACAAAAAAATTTTTAATAGGTTTTAGAAGTACATCAGTGAATCCATACTACCTGACCCCTTGCTAGTTGACTTTAACATACGTCGTCTTTGTCACAGACATTTGAGACAATAGTAAATGAATATATATTCTTAGATTCACAGTTATATCCACGGAACAGCCTTAACGACCCCTGAACTGTTTGTCTAGGTCACGAACTTCAGAATTGACTCTAAGAGTTTGACAATGTTGATATCAATTTGTGGAGTTGTTGTCGAAGTTTTCGAGTTAGGAGAAGATCAGTTTGGGTTTAGAAAGAATGTAAGGACAAGAGAAGAAATATTCGCTTAGCGTCTAACTTTAGAAGAGATAATAAGAAAAAACAGTACGTTCATGGCTTTTGTAGATTTAGAAAAATCCTTTGATAATGAACTGGAACACACTACTAAGGATTTTGAACAGGTCAGGAAAAAAATATTTAAAAAGAAGGCTTATCCATAAACTCTACAAATGGAAATCGGCAGTAATTCGAACTGAAGACCGAGAAAATAAAGCAAAAATCAAGAAAGGAGTAAGACGAGGATGCGGTCTGTCGCCCATACTGTTTAACTTATATATAGAACAGGCGATGAAGAAAATTGTAAAAGGAATCATACTGCAAGGAGCAGATACAAAAACCCTAAGGTTTGTTGATGATATTGTGTTATTAGGGAAATCAGAAGACGACTTGGAAACCATAATAAATGGCATGAACGTGGTCCTGGAGAAAGAGCTCAATATGATGATTAATAGAGGGAAAACCAAGGTAATGGATTGTAGTATGGGATACAGTGGAATAACAAACGGTGTTGAAGGAAATTAATGAATTTCCCAACTTGCACTTCTTACTGTAATACTGTACACGTTATGACCTGTGTCAACACTTAATTCAACTTTTTTACTGAATCTTCAACATTAATACGTTTGTCTTCACGAATAATGTCGTCACTGTGCATTTTAAGGCTTGAAATCAACAGTGACGACATTATTCGTGAAGACCGGCGTATTAATGTTGAAGATTCAGCAAAAAAATTGTATTAAGTGTTGGCATATTCAAGCCGTGGAGTTGCCACTTAAACTGGCCGGCCACGACTTTCCGTTAGTCTCTGAGGTTCAACGGTTTTTGAACTGTTTTACCCATTTATAAAAATTTCCACGCTTCTTACAACTTTCACCAAAATGTAATGTCATTCGCCGGTTTCTCACTTTCAACAAGTAAAAGAACTGAATCACTGAAGTTTGTTCAACTAACTTCAAGCGGACATGCCATAGTTAAATCAAAGAGTATCTTAATAAAGATAGAGTGGCAATTGATTGTTATTCCGACTCCACTAGAATCAACTCTCTCGTAGGTCTATAAGAGGCAATGTAAAAACAGCGCTTTTTGACTCTCGTAAAATTTATCTTAAAGCAACAAAAGAGAAATTAACATTGATTTTTTTATTTACACAATAACTAAGTATTTTCAAATATGTAATATATAAATATAAATTTATACGGAACATTAAGAAAAGTAACTATGCTTTGAAATCTATATTTCGAGCTGGATGCGAAGTTATATCAACATATTTAACAAATAAATGTTAAAAATAAATAATTTTTATTCTCAAATGTTGGAGAAGAATATGATTTATTTTTCTTGGCTTTAAATTCTGTAAATAAAATCTTTCCTTTATGCTTGTACCGAATGGAGTTTAAAAATGAAACACACTCTCATTAAATTATTGATATGACATTTTTAATTCATGATTAAATAACGTATTGTAATGTTTTAAAATTTTGATAGAAAACTATTTATTAACATTCAAATTACAAAACTATATTTTCTAAGCTTTCGACGCGATGTTTTTAATTGAAAATAACCATTTAATATCTTTAAAATTATTTTTTGTGTTTTTATAGAATATTAAGGTTTTATTTGCTGTTATAAATGCTGACTAACTATTTAAACATAATTTTGAGGACAAACATTGAGTTCCCGCTAATCATGCCAACTCCATTAACCACGGTTTGTATTTGAATCATGTACAATATTAGATTTCGACGACAAAATTTTACAAGATTAATATCACAAATTTTATACAAAAATTCAATTGCTCATCAATTTATGTTAAACTGATAAAATAGCCTCAGAAACATTTCTGTCTGTAATCATAAACATTATCTTCGATCTCCTATAAAGTATGTTTTTGTTTACATCGTTGTTTCAAATTATTTGAAGTTTATGGCAGATTGTGGATGAAACGTAATTGTTTTATCAATTTTTTGTTTTTTGTTGTACAAGCACCTTTTCTTAATAAATAATTAATTCATAGTTCCTACTAACTTGTTTGTCTAATAAACTTTGTTTGAGAAGTCTTACTCGTGGTATGTATAGAAGAGAGATATAAACATTTTAACAGACCGTGACAACATGATTTCACAAAATGAGGGAACATTTTAAGCAGGCACGTAATTTGTTTCACGAACGGTCAAGTGTTAATCGTACATATTTTCAACGTTATTTTTGCGTCTGGGTCGATGTCTCTCATCAATTGTATTTGTAATTTTTAATTAAAAATTTATGAGATGATAATTCACTGCAAAAACTACAGTTCCTGATCTGGTGTATCCGTGCCACATCGATTAAAAAAATATGTTTCAATTTTTAGATTTCGTTACTGTGGTGATTCATGACCCTTACAGTCGGGTAAAGCAAAAATAATTTAGTTTTTGTTATTTACGTATACAGGACGGAAGACGAGAATGGCTTGGTGGGGCTGAGTAGGCGGGAAATGTCGGCGGGAAAACGTCACCGTCTGCAACATTGTTGGCTGCAACATTGTTGATGGCCTGGAAGAGATTAGATTGGACAGTTGGTGCAGGGATGCTGCCTGAGAGAGACGCTAGGGAGAGACGAAGCAGTGGCAGAACAAGGCGACATCTATAAAATTTAGTTTCTGCACATTTAAGAAAGGAGATTCATTTTGTGGGAGTACAGAAAATAAAAAGATAACATTTGATCTGAAGGAGAGGCGCTAGAGAATCTTAATATGAAGAAGACGTGACCCAGCAAAGGAACAACCGGCATACGGACAAAAACGAAGAACGACGTCATCAGGCGTTAACATCTGGTAACGGCATTTTACCCAGCTTTTCCACACAAACCATTCTCGTCTGATTCGCGATTTTAATTTTCAACTATATCGTTCGTCACCCGCGTTCCCGGGAGCAGCCATTTAAGAAGCTGCGTAGAGTATTATTTTTGCTTTTACCGACTGAGCTAATGATTAAATTGATATCGTAAATTTATATGTTTTCCACTATAACTTAATTTGAGTTATATTTCTATTCAAATTAAATACATTATTATTATTATTGTTCGTTTGATTGTACAACAATATTTTTGATGGTGTAACAAACAACGAACACCACAAATGGTGCCCAACTTGTTGGCTCGAGTTGAATTGAGAAAAACAAATAACTCAAATTAAATTGTAATTTTGACGAGATTGGTTATAATTAAAAGTTTGAAATACTCTCTAGAGTGCATGTTTATATTTATAATTCTGTGTGTGATTGTGACCCTAAGAATTTACATAGATTTCTTTTGTTTTCCGTTTCATATTGTATATTGTTGAGGTCAAGTCAAAAATGGAGCCAAGTAATGTTAATAATGTCCAAATGCAAGGTATTGTTGGGGAAGGTGGCGCAAATGACGTAGGCAAAGTGCAAGGTGATATGATGACGAGATTTGAGGCATTATTATTAGACATGGAAGCAAGATTGATGGCAAATTTGTCACGAGTCTGTACAAATAATTCCTCGAAATTGGAGGCAAAATTAGACACACTATCTAAAAGGGTGGACGAAATTGATACTCAATTCAATGCGTTTAAGGGAGAAATCAATAAAAATATTGCATCAATGTGTGAGAATGTAGAGGGAAATTTAAGAAGGGAGGTGGAAGATGTTTCACGAACGATTAGGACGGAATATCAAGAGAAATTAGACGAAGTTTTAGTTAAATCTGGGAAAAAAATAATAGATCAAGTAGAGAACGCTAATAAGAACTTAAAGGGAGAGGTGAAGGAGATAGAAAACAAATTAATGAGAAAAATTTTGGAGTTAGAAGGGGGAATCCCAACAGAAGGCAATATGAATAGCATAGATATTGATGCTCCGGAGTTTGAAGAAAGGAAAGGAGTAAACCCTAAGTCGTTCATAATAAATATGGAAGAGTACTTCAGTATAAAAAGAACACCAGAAGGACAAAAATTATTAATTTTCCGAAAATCTTTAAAAGGTAGCAGTGCGAGGTGGTACGAAGCAACACTGATAAACATTTCCAGTTTTAGCACTGCTAAGGAAGCTTTCTTAAAAAGGTACTGGGGAACGAGCATTCAGGCGCAAGCGATGAAGAATTTGATTGACGGGAAGTTTAATAGGCGTGAGGGAACTATGGAGGAGTACATGCAGAAAAAAATAATTGAAAATCGAAATATGGATAATCCCATGGGGGAGGAACAATTAATTGAAGTTATAAGAGGACATTTTCCGAAAGAGATAAAAATGCTTCTTTGCGCCAGAACTATGAAGACAAGTGAAGAAGTCATGGCATTCCTCAGGGAAGCAGAAAGCGTTCTAGAAGATTCCCAATTAGGAAATTTTCATCCCGTTGAAAGGGAAAATCGTTTGAAAAATTGGAATGCAAATAGAAATAGTGGCGCGCGGAATAGATATGTAAATAGTCGAGATAACTACCAGAGACAAAATAATACGGATTATGGGAGACAAAACGGGGAAAGAAATGACGGAACGGGTAGAAATGATTATGGTTTTAGGAGCACACGTTACGAGAATCAGGATCGCACAAGGAATTTTAATTCGGTCCCAAGGACAAATTCCGTTATATTTCTATTCAAATTAAATACATTATTATTATTATTATTGTTCGTTTGATTGTACAACAATATTTTTGATGGTGTAACAAACAACGAACACCACATTACTTAAGTTTAAAATCAGTTTTGTGAAAGACTGAAATTGTAGATATATTTTGCGCTCAAATGAGTTCAATCTTAATAAATGTAAGTATTTATTTCTAAAGCGTAACATTTTAATCTGGAAGTTAATATTATTCATATCGTGCTAAGCAATTTTTTAACTTTATTTGTGTTGGAAGGACTGCCAATAATGTGCAGTTTTTAAATGTTATGTTACGAAATAAGTTATCTTTTGCTCTTTCTGACAGATAGTGTGTTAGTCATTGTTTAGCATATTCCACAAAGCCGTTATAGAGGTGAATGCTCTCACATCCAACCATTCCTACTAGTGTGGTATTTGCATTTTTAAACATTTTTGTTGCGTAAAAACTACCAAAATACATAAATTTGATGATCACACGTACTAATGACGAAATTTTTACTCATCTCAAGCTGATTTCCGGTTTGAACTTGCGACAATAGTCTCCAATTAGATTAGTTTTAAAGAGGATGAATTGATCACTCAATAATTATGTGACAATCAACATCCGTGAAAGTCATCTATAGCTTACGTCTTCAAGCCTGCACAAAACAGTGAACGTGCATAAAACTATTTTAAGTTTTGGACCTTTTGATGTTACGTTTGTTACACACAAAGAATTTTCTTGTGGGATAGAAAATAATGCTGTTTAAAAAAATTAATATACCTATTAATTGACAGAGTAATTCCACTATCCATTTATATCTATTTGTGATATTCGTGATATATTGATGTTTATAGCAAAGACACTCTTTGGTATATAGCTCATGTATCTCTTACCTTCTTCTCCTCCTTCTTCATCTTTGACTCCAGTAGGGGTGACCAAAAAATAGCATATCTGAGGAACA
Organism: Eucriotettix oculatus; assembly: GCA_034510155.1. NCBI lineage: Eukaryota > Metazoa > Arthropoda > Insecta > Orthoptera > Tetrigidae > Eucriotettix > Eucriotettix oculatus. The sequence continues at coordinate 257,722,812 of CM067376.1, forward strand.
GATCGGGTGTTTGAATTTTGTAATTTACTCGTATACATTGTGGTCAGCAGCAAAAATATAATTTTTCCAATCAGAAAATCCCCGGAAAAAGTTACTGTGACCTAAAAAATCACGAAATTCAGCACTACTTTTCAGTTTTACGCAAATAAATAAAACAATGCCCAGTAATAAATGCTTCAGCATTGAGTTATGAACTCAATGGTAATTATTATTAAATACGGTTGCGGTTATGGAAATCGATCGTCAAATGCGGGATAGTTTTTGTAATTTTCGAAAAAAAATAGTCGTGTTTGAACTGCTGATATCTTCACATTGTTTTGCTGAAAAGAAAGGTTGTATCTTATTTCATTCTTTTACCAACGCACTATCTGGTTTTTAAAATCCACTGATAATTAGCAAATATAACCGCCCACGCCGCTGTCATTTTTGTGGCGCTGAGGCCGCATGACATACATAGTTACTATACTTAAAACTTTTACCTCAGCTTTTACACCTTTACTTTTCTCAATGTTATTTATGTTGTTGTAGTATCCAATCCTTAGACGGGTGTGATGCAACTCTCTTTGCTATACTGTGTAAGCTTTTTCATTTCCACGTAACTACCACATTCCAAACCTCCATAATATGCTCAGCGTATTCCATTCTTGGCCTCCCTCTTCTCTTCTTACCCCACACACTTCAATACAATGCTAATTTTACAAGATCCCCATGACTTTAAATGTCGCCTATTAATCTATCCTTTATCTTAGTCAACGTCCTCCATATCTTTCTCTCTTCCCTTATTCTGCTTAGAGCTTCATGGTTAGTAAACCCTACCCACCCATCTGAATTTCAGCATTTTTCTGTAACACCACATTTCAAAAGCTTCTATTCTTTTCATTACTGCAACTCCTACCGTCCACGTAAGCGCCCAGATAACGAAACATGCCATACGAACAATTTTAGTAATGATTTCCTAATATCTATTAGGCGTAAGTAAATTACTCTTTTTTGGAAAGCCTATCTTGCCTGTACTAACCTACTTTTTATGTCTACTATACTTCTACCACCCCTAGTTGTTATGCTAAAATAAACCTTCCCAGTCTAACACCCTTTGTTATTGCAACTATTTCCCATATTATATTCCTTTGCCTTGGGTTTCCTCATGTTGTACTCTTTCTCCGGGACCATGTTCATGCTATTTATTATCGTTTCCAAATCTTCTCCCGACTCTCCTAAAATCACAATAACATCAGTAAAGCTTAGCGTTTTTACTTATTTTCTTTACATTATGATTCCTTCTCCATAATCATTTTTAACTTTCATCATTGTCGGTTCGGATGTAAGTTAAAGAGCATTGGTCCTTGTTTTACTCCTTTCTGATTTCTGCTTTATTTTCTTGCCCTTCGGTTCCAATTACTGTCGACTGCATTCCGTAGAGGTTATGGATAACTTTCCTTTCTGGATACTTTATTCTAAATACATATTAGTGTGTTACAATTTACATTATCTAATCCTTTTTCTACAAATGCCTTGTACGCAAGCCTGTTTTTTTCTTATCCTGTCTTATAAAGTTAGAAGCAGAGTCAAAATGTCATCTCTTGTCCTTACATTATTCCTAAAACCAAACTGATCTTCTCCTAACTCGCATTCTATTTGACGTTATGTTATTTATATTAAAAATTAAATTGATATGTTAGGTCACACCCTGCAAATCACGTCTATATATGGTACGTACGTTCAGGATATATTGCAACTTCATGAAGCCATAGAATAATTGCCGTTTGCAGTCAACGGCCACTTCACCCTAGACGCCCCGAAAAACACAAAATTATATTTCGCCCGATAAGTGAACAACACACTAAACAAATGCGTCTGACATGGCGCATCGATGGCACACAGTGTTTTGTCAAAATAGACTTTAGAAATCCTGAACCTTACGAATATTAGTAGTGTACCTTCCGGAACATCCGATGCATAAGTGGATATGGGAGATTCTTGTATATATAGAGGCAAAAATTGACTCTAGGAAGTTCCTTGCCTGGATTATAGAGCAAACACTGATGTGATAATGTCATTAAACTGTGGAATAGTGAAATACTCATGGTGGCCTCATGAAATGCTTTAAAGTCCTAGGTTACGTGTTTCGAAATTTGTGTATTTACAATTTGATTTTAAACATTTCAATTGATAATTTTAAAAATTTTAATTAATATTTTTTATATTGATTATATTATTGGGTTTTGTTATTTTTTTACGTTTGTTTCATATCGTGGACATAATTCACACTTAAGCTTCGGGTGAAAACTTCTGCAATTCGAAGACGTTCACGACATGTACTAGAGAAAAAAGTTTTTACTCATTTATAGAAAATATCAAGATTTTAGGCACCTGTAAAGAAATAATTTCTTGTAGTCTACTCTTAATTACGGAGATGTAGTAGTGTAAATGTAATCTATCAACCTGTGACTTTACGGAGCGCAGTAAACCAAAAATTAATTTAGTTTTTACCACGAAATTCTCCCATTGCATTGACATACATAATGCTTCCATCACTAATAATTTAATCTCATTTAAATTTACAATCGGCTTATTATTATATTTACGCAAATAAATATCCCTTCTTCTTTGTCTCTCATTCCGACCCGTCAGTGTTCAATTTCGAGGCATAATGGCGAATTCCTAAGTGTACTCACTTTTTTGAAACCACCAATAATAAATATGCGAAAGTAGTTCATTTATTTTCATAACATGTATTGACCAAGTTGTAATTCAAAAATTTGTAAACCACAAATATAAAATATTTATACAACGTGTGTACATTTAATTTTATTTAGTTTAATGTATTTATAATACTTTAGCAATATTTCTACTCAGTGCGACTGTTTGGCCAGAGTTGTTTACGTATGTATGAACGTAAAAATTGAAAATTTTTATCTGATTTAATGTATTTATAATATATATTATACATAAATTTATCTTTCTGCACTCATTCTCCATATTATCTTTAAGGGTACACGGGGAATGAAATTTTAAATTCCTGAAAATGAATTGCTGCTGAGTTGAAATTTTAACTGCGTGTTAACCATGCACATGTGTAACAATGTTAAAAATTTTGTTTTTATAAATTTGTTTTTGTTAAAATATTTTGAAAATAATTTTCAAAATTTGGAAATATTGAAAATGTTCCTTGCGTTACGTACTTAGATAAATTTTAGATTTTTTACATTTATATGTGGGGCTGACCATTGTTATCAATTGTCAGTATTATTTTTGAAATCTAATAAAACATTTTTTTGCTAAGAGCTGCATATGATTACTTAAAAATTGGCACTTTTCATTTTTTCACCTAAACTACTTAACCAATTAAAAAACTAATACTTTTATGTGTTAGAATTTAGACTATGTACAAAAATAATGAAGACAATTTCATAATTGTTTTGGCTTTATGGTACCAGAAATCATGACACAGAGAAAAACATATTTCTAAGAAACAGTAATAATTTATTAAATTAGAATCAAACATATTAATTAGAATTGTCCTTCTTTTGTCAGTTTACTGAATTTACAGCCATATTAATTTGAAAAAAAAATTGAAAATCATTATTATTTTTCAGATTTTGGTTGAAATTTTAGTCCCCTGTCCCTTAACCGTGTCATATATCACACAATTCCGTAGTTTTCAATGTGCTTAAAAAGGGATAAAGTTTTTCTTTGCGTATTAATATACGAGGTATTAATACAATTTTAGCATTCTAAAGCGGGATTAACTCAGAGTTTGTTTATATTTATATTTTCATGCAAATCATGTGTATTGAAAAACATTGTTGATTAATAAGAAACTTTTTACCTTTCCGTAAACGTATTTAATTATGCACAACGCAGTGATCAAAATGTTTACGTACAATGACTTCATTTGATTTTGGATATTTTCAACACGTTACATACATTCTTCTCGTTTTCTTGTCCCATATTCAACAATATTTGTTTTTCAGGCGTTAATTGAGTACACAATAATACAATTTAACAGCCATATTTGAGATCTATGTGTCGATACTGAAGAGTATTTACTCGCCAATGAAGAACCAATTACATATTGCATTTAAATATACATCGGAATTATTTCGGCAAGTTCTAAGTATGAGCGTGGTTCTATTATTTGGCAGTATTTAGAAACGTTACTTCCTTGATAAAGAGCTGTGGTATGAAGCACTACAGTCAAAGCGAAGAAGAAATCATCAATTGCCGAACACCATAATATATACATCAGCCTGTTGTCTTTCAAGTTTAATAATACTTGAAGCCACATATTTTGAGAAAGCTAAATATTTCCTTCAAATATTACTAATGAAGTAAAGCAAATTAAGTAATTAAGCTTCAATCAAATATATTGTGACGTTGCATTGTCAAAACACCAATTATGTTGTAGTTATTGTGAAAAATTAAAATAAAACCAATTACTAACGACCAGCATAACAGACAATTACAAAAATTTTGAATTTGACAAAAATTTAGACGTTTTGATTAACACTTGTGATCCTTGTCAATACTGAGACCAGAAAGAAATATTATGAACAAAGATAGGAACATAAAAAAGAATATAAACACAAAGATATGGCTAACAAAATTTGGTTCATATTAATTCAGAGTTTAGCCTTTCTATAAAATACTTCCTTACCTAAAATAACACTATTATAAAAAGTAAAAGAATATTAAGTTTCAAACAATACTAAGTAACAGGAGGAAGTTCACGAGACGGACATTTTAAATTTGCTTTATGTTCCTTTATCTCAGTTGAAAGATCGCTTAGTCCGACCAATATATACATGAGCAACTATTGCAAAAAAATTTGTAAACAACACTATGATAACCAAAAGTATTGATAACATCTTTATGTTTATTTAAAAAAATAGCATAAACATTAACAGTTTTTAAAATTATAAATATATTAAGCTTTTTAAATAACAATATACATTTTGTAGATAAATGGCCATAACAAGGGAACACAGTGCAATTGTTTGAAGTATTTTTTGTGGCAATTCTTTTTTGTATTATTACAAATGTAATTAAATTTAATATTAATAAATTCATAATACTTAGCACAAAGTATTTTGAATACGCAATTAGGGCTATCGGAATGATGTGAAATGTTCGACAATGAAAAACTTTTGCCAAGAAAATTAAAACTCATTGCCTTTTTAATTAATTGTATGATTAGAAAATAAATTCAAAACTCTTCCAGAATTGATAGAATTTTTTTCTTTGCAAATTTGCTGTTACACGGGTCATTATTAATTGTGTTTACTTTAAGTTTTGTTATGAAAACTTTATTGCTTGTTGAAGGTTTGTTCAAATTATATTTAACTTTAATATTTATTAAAGAATTATGATGGAAAATGTCGGTCGGACCAGGACCTTCACTTGGTACACGGTTTTATAAGCATCTGCCCTACATCTACAATTAACGAATTCACATTCTTCAGGGCCTAATATATATATATATGGGTTTCAACGAAGAATGGATATTGTGTGTAAATGGGTCGTAGCTTCAGTGAACTAATTTCAAGAACAGAAGCTCCATATTAGGCTATGAAAGTGTGTTAAAGCATCGCGAGAAAAAAAAACTAGACTGGGCCAGAAAACAAATACATACTTGGTACGTCGTTTTCTACTTTTAATATATTTTTGTATTTTCATTACAAAATTTTGCTTACTTATAGACGGTAAATTATTAATATCACCATAGTGATTTCAGTGGTTATTAATATTAAACTAGTATGCGTAATATCCGAACTCAAGGACGGAGAGTTACATTCTGGTTGGAATAAATTGATGTGTGGTTGAGTTTTGTGGAGGCTTGTACTTCCGTCAAGCGTTCTTCCGCATTTAATCAATGAATGCGTATATCGTGTTTCACAATGCGTGACAAATATTTCCCGAAAAATTAAATACCATGTATTGATATTTTAAACCCCCAAAGATAGAAGTCACACAAAATAACTATTTGTATAATTATTTGTCAAACTTTAATTAATTATGTTCGTCGATAAGTTTTCGCAATTGCCATAGCTATCTGTACATCCAGAAACATAAATATTAATATATTTTCCATTCATCGATTCATAAAAATAATTTTTAGAAAAAGACATTTCTGAGTGAAAAAGTAATATGAAAGGAACACTACCTGTAATGATAATATTTTTTAAAACATTCATATTGTTACCATGTACCAGCCGGTACAGAAACGAATCATTTAGAATGTCTTAATACGGTTACTGTTCGATTATTTGTTTGTTATTGAGGCAATCACTTCCTAGACTGGCGTGACGCAACCATCCATGATAACTCTACCCTTCCCAATAATTTTCATTTCTACATACCAACCACATACCACATCCTACCTAATCTACTTAGCGTATTCCTTTGCCCCTCCACGTCTGTTTTTACCCCACACACTTCTCTCTAATGCTAATTTTACAAGACCCTCATGTCTTAAAACGTGGCCTATTAATCTAGCCCTTCTCCTCTGGTCAACGTCCTCCAAATAGTTCTCTCTTCACCTATTCTGTTTAGAACTTCCAGGTTAGTTACCCTATCCACGCATTCTCCTACAGCACCGCATTTCGAAAGCTTCTATTCTTTTCCTGTCTGCAACTGCTATCATCCACGTTTTGCACCTATATAAAGACACTCCATACGAACAATTTCCAAATATTCACTTTTGTATTAACCGTAAATAAAATCCTCTTTTTGCGTAGCCTTCCTTCCCTGTTCTATCCTACTCTTCATGTCTACTATAGTCATAAAAATAATTGGAAACCATAATAACGGCATGAACAGGATGCTGGAGAAAGAGTTCAATATGAGGATTAATAAAGGGAAATCCAAGGTAATGGAGTGTAGTATGGGAAACAGTGAAATAACAAAGGCTGTTAGATTGTGAAGGGATACTTTGATGGAAGCTAAAGAATTCTGCTACTTACCGTGCGATACTAGGGATGGTAGAAGTATAGTAGACATAAAGAATAAAATAGCACATGCAAGGAAGGCTTTTGCGAAAAAGAGGAATTTACTTACGGGTAATATAGGTGTGAATATTAAGAAATCGTTGCTTAAAATGTTCGTATGGGGCGTGGACGAAACGTGGACGATAGGAGTTGTGGAAAAGAATAGAATAGAAGCCTTTGAAAAGTTTTGCTATAGGCGAATGCTGAAAATCAGTTGGGTGGATAGAATCACAAACGAGGAAGTTCTAAACAGAATAGTGGAAGAGCGAACAATATGGAGGACGTTGACCAGGAGAAGGGATAGATTAATATGCCACGTTTTAATACACGAGGATCTTGTAAAATTAGTATTAGAGGGACGTGTGTGGGATAAAAACTGAAGAGGGAGGCCAAGGATGGAATCCGCTAAGCAAATTAGGGAGGATGTGGAATGTAGTTGTTACGCTAAAATGTAAAGTCTTGCGCAAGATAGGTTAGCATGGAGGGTTGCATCAGACCAGTCTTAGGACTGAATACAACAACATGTCTAATATACGTCTACCATCCTTAGTTATTATGCTTTCCAAGTAGCAAAATATCCCTTTCCAATCTAACATTTAGAATGTCTGAACACCCTTTGTTATTCCACTATTTCCCATGCTACACCCCTTCACCTTGGTTTTCCTGCTATCAATCCTCATGTAGTACTCTTTTTCCAGGATGCCATTTATTATGTTTTCCAAGTCGTCTTCTGACTTCCCTAATACCAACAATACCATCAGGAAACCTTAGAGTTTTTATTTTTTTCTCCTTCCTGGTTTATTTCCTTTATATATTCATTTTTAACTTTCTTCAGCGCCTGTTCGATGTATAATTTAAAGAGCATCAGTGACAGACTTAATCTTTTCTTGATTTCTGCCTTCTTTTCTTGCCCTTCAATTCTAATTATCGCTGACTGCCATCTGTAGATGTTATGGACAAATCTTCTTCGATTATTTATCCGATTATAAAGACCACATTTACTGCTGTTATTGTAGGCCAAAGCGATTACAGAACATGGTTTTTAATCATTTATCTGCTGGATCTGTTAGAGATAAGAGTGGGGGTATCCCAAGGCAGCGTGTTGGTTCCTACAAAGTACTTTTTATATACTAGCGATATACAAAACTTGAAACGTATTCAGGTGGATACATTTGGAAATAACACAGCGATACTATAAATAGGGAAAAAACAACAATTTGACTACTAAAGACCTACTATCCATAGGTATAAATGACAACACCTTGCGCTATGGCGACAACGCCAAATGTCTGGGCATAACTGCAGACACCGAATTTAGTCGGAAGGAGCGCGCTAAGGAATTATACATCAAGTTCTACTGGCTAATTGAAAAGAAACTCCAAGCTTCAATCCTCCAACAAATTACTGATTTACTATGAAATCTTGAAATAGCTCCACGGCATCCAGCTTAGGGACTGTAACTTTGCAAACATTTCAGAGAGAATGCTCCCTTGCTCCCTGGTATAACATAATACCGATCACGATAGGATTACAACCTTTTAAGTAAAAATAAAATGATGTAGTGGGAAGCAAGAATATTTAACCTCTACGTCAGCCCAGAGGCCCGACAACGTCTGAACCACCTTACCAACAGTCCCAAAAGAATAAAAATAGCTGATCTTTTGTCATATGCAGTGTATGAAAAGAGAGAATAGTGTTTGAGTAAAATGTACACAAACTAGAAAATTCTAGAAGACCTCATGGAACAGACTATGGTCAGTTGTGAATAGTTCAAGATACGTAAAAAGAAAAGTTGTTATTCTTCAAACACTAGTTTTAATGGTACGCCATTATAAACAAAAATGTATCTTGATACTTCGGTAAATAATTGATAATTTAATGAAGACCGACTTATAAATTACAGTTAAATAGACGATGTTTTCTACGCCTCGTGCATAATACTCCTGCCTCTTTAAAAGTAACGTTTTATATGAAAACATAATTTATTTGTTATAATATATATAATGTTGCACGATTTGTTTGTAATTATTATTACATATGACGACCAACAGATAACAAGAAAAGTTTAGGTTTATTGAAATTAATTATTAATTAGGCGTGTTTGTGCCCTCCAGTCTACTTAAATAACATTGAAATTCCAATAATGAACGAAGCAAAGTATTTGGGCTTACATCTAGACCAGAAAATGACCTGCAAAAACATGTCAAAGAAAAGGACAGCAAATAAATCTCAAATTAAGGGAAATGTCTTGGTTAATGGTAAGAAAATCTAAATTATCTTAGGACAATAAAATTTTATTATATAAATGCATCATTAAACCCATGTGGTCTTACGGCATAGAATTGTGGGAATGCACGAAGACATCGAATCAAAAAATTATTCAAAGGATACAGTCAAAAATACTCCGCACAATCACCAATTCCACATTACACAACGATCTCATTGAGGAAATCAGAAGACAAACGACACACTACTAATATTCTTCAAATGTGAAACACCTACAAGTATGTTAAAAATTTGTCAACACCTATGTAGTCCATCAATATACATACTGTTTTTGTATAAATAATTCACTTCGGACTTATTCAATTATATAAATCAAAATTGATATCCTCACACAATCTTTTTGTAATACATTATAAGTTTCTTCCATGTGCATTAATGGCTTTCGTAATTTTAAATTTCGTGAACATCTAAAACAATGTCAAACATGAAATTATAATATCCTAACATGGCAGGAGACGACTATTTCCCAATGTGTTTGTAATGATTTATCTATAATAAAGAACAACGTCTCACAGTCCAATCAGAATTCCATATCTGAGTTTGATGTAATTTAATTTAATGTAATGGCTTCTGGTGCTAATAATGACGAAATACTAACAGGAGATAGGTATGATGCGCCATTATTTTTGTATTATCAAAAGAATTGTCTTTTTGGTCGTCCGTATTTCAAGTAGTTTTAAAAGTCTATATATATATGTATATGTTTTGAAGTATTTTTGAGGTTAATGGAAAAAGAACTCCGTGTGTTGAGAAGGGCTGTTATCAGTGTGTTATATACAGCATACAGCACTCACCATTAGGAGAGCTCCTGCCGATCTAGTCCGCTGACGAGAACTGTTTACCGGCTCGAGGAAGCCGGCGGTGGCTGTTATCTTATCACTCAGTTCCGATAGCAAATCTCCAAACCTGCCGCGCCTACATACTATATATTGTCGTTATTTGACACATTTTTCACAGCCTACAATTCTAACTTTACAATACTTTTAACTGGCTATTTCTTCCTGCGTAGTCTTCCAGTGTTGTCGATTTTGGAATTTTCTACCATAATATTGGAATCTTTGATTGTAAGGTCGGATAATACTTGAAAACTGCTAAAAAGATTAAATGGTACGTCGTTTTTCAACTCTGCTCTATAATGTTTCAAATTCCTACAAGTCACTAAAATTTATTAACAACTACTACGTTGTAATGAAAACATTTCGCTGTGAGGTTTAATTTTGTTAAGTGTTTAATTAAATATTATTGAACCGTTTACTTGGGAGAAAGGGATGTGTCTCGCAGGTATTTTTCCCAGATTGCCTGCGAGGTCACCCTTGGGTACTGTAATGGACAAATACATCTGCTCGGGCTTTGTCGTCGCAGAAACAAAACAAAGGAGACGGCAGTTGACACTTGGGCCATAAAACCTAGACTCGGCGTCTAGGCTCGGGAGTTTCCCAAAATTGTGTGAGAATCGGCACCGTTTTTCCCAAAGTGTAACCATGAATATTATTGAAGGATATCCATCCCTGCCCTCTTGGTGATAGAAACTAAAGAATTGGGGAGGAAGTTTTTAAAGAGGCAGGCGGAGACATTTTTGAAAGAGATTGGTGAGAGAGTGAATTTGAGACATGAGAGATTGGTGAGCGAGAGTGAATTTCAGAGATGAGAGACTAGTGAGAGATTGGGGGTGGAGATTGGTATGAGAGAAGTTGCAGATTGTGGGAGAGCGGTGAGATGGAATTTTGAGATCGATTTTAGAGGAGATTGTCGAGAGTGGTGATGAGAAAGGACGAGGAAGGAGCTGGAACGTGCACTGAGCCGATTAGGTAAACTACTGCATCTGTGACTCTTAGTAATTTACCGTTTCCTGCCAGGTCCGAGTGGATTCGTGTAAATAGTTCTGTTCTATGAGAAGGCCCATAAATGCGACCCAGAGATTAGAGTATAAATTGTTAAGTTTAAGTAATTAATATAAATCATTTTTGTAAATATTTGTGTAGTTTTTATTGAAAATAAGTGCCGACGAAAATATTGAAACATTAAAAATTTGTAATTAAAATTGTAAGTATGTTTGTTTTTGTCAAAGTAAATTTTTTATTGTTTTATTATAAAAAATTATCATTTATTTAATTATTAAATTAGTATCCCCCTTATATTCATTATAGTACTCGTGTTTTTTTTTCAAAGTTCTCACATGCCGAGACACCTTCATCTCTTTTTGGAGGTGTATGTTCTGGAGTCGAAGACCTTGGACATACGGTAACATCTTATTGGATCAGTCGGCCAACTGCTTCCTAAAATTTGTGGAGACACGGATGGCTGATTTTTACTTCCTATCTATCATATTCTTCATGTGTCTGTATTGCTCATTACCATATATATCGCGTTTTTATATTTCCGCCTTTCACCAATCATGTTCAATATTTCTTATGTTATCCATGCTTTCTTATTGGTCTGAGCTATTCTTCCTATTTTTTCTTCAGCTGATCTAGTCATTTCTTCCTTCAAGAGTGCCCATTTCTCTTATATAACTTGTTGTTTCTTTCTCCTTTCTCTATTAATCTACTCTTGATACCTTCTTTGAGACTCTGAAGCACGGACATGTTGTTTCAGTGTTTCTAATTCGCATATTTTTGTTTTAATTCCTTTCTTGAGTTTCTTATTATTTATCACAGTAAAAATCAAAATCCGCTTAATCATTACACCATAATAGTATGTATTTGTACTTACACGTATGAAAATGGTAAATAAATAATCCACTTTAATCTCTCTTTTGTTGGTTTAAGATTCAATGTACGGGATTCCAGAAGTACTGATTTTATATTGCCGATTATGAACTGCCGTGCGAGTTGGTCCTACAGGAGTCGGGGAGGGGTAACCAGTCACGCTGTTGCCACTCTATCTAAACTAATTGTCCTGTGTGTTCGCATCTATCAGCCCCAGTCTTCTTCGGTATGGATATAATTATGTTTTTACTAAAATCTTCTGGTATTCTTGCTGTACTGCATGTGTGTTTGATTTATCTTTATGCCATTTATTATGGTTTCCAAGTCGTCTTCTGACTCCCCTAATACCACGATATCATCAACGAACCTTGGAGTTTTTATATCTGCTCCTTGCAGTATGATTCCTTTTCCATTTTTATTTTTAACTTTCTTCATCGCCTGTTCTATATAAATGATAAACAGCATGGGCGACAGACTGCTTCCTTGTCTTACTCCTATCTTGATTTCTGCTTTCTTTTCTTGGTCTTCATTTCTAATTATTGCTGACTGTCATCTGTAGAAGTTATGGATAACTCTTCTTCGTAGATATTTTATTCCTGCCCTCTTCCAAATCCTTAATACTTTGTTCCAGTTCACATTACCAAAGGCTTTTGCTAGATCTACAAATGCCATGAATGTAGGCCTGTTTTTTCTTATCCTGTCTTCTAAAATTAGACGTAGGGTCAAATTTGCTTCTCTTCCTAAAACCAAAGTGATCTTCTCGTAATACGAATTCTATTTCCCGTTCCATTCGCTTATATACTACTTTGAATGGATGAGATATTAAACGTAAGATATTGTCGAACACATATCATGTAAGAATGGGGTATAATATAAATTCATAATAAAATGGGAAATGTCTACATCATGTAGACAATTACACTGCAATGATTTATACCATATCTACAACCACTTACATTTTAAGATGATTTGTTTTCTTGAATTACAGGATTCATTGTAAGAATATTAAAAATGATGTTGAAATATGAAGCCTGTTTGGAAGCTACTGAGAAAAACGTCTTTACTAATGATAAAGGCCTACTTGCAATAAAGGATCGTGGAGGATTGATTTTACCAGATGTATGTGTTATTAATGTTTGTAACAAAATATATAGTAACAAAAGGAAAAGAACTCACAGCAGACTCGGCGGCTTTTATGATCCTTTTTGATAAAACAATTCATTGGGAATTTTTTTTAATAAGACTAACCATTTTCAGAAGAAGAAACTCATTATGCGTCACTTATTACAGAAATTGGACAGCTTTACTTTGAAATTCGAATGCACTTTCATCTGAAAACTTTTAATGACGAGTTGTACAGAGAACGAATCCGAGCAAGAAATAATTAAATAATTCTATTCAAAGGACAATAATTTTAATTCGTATTAGCCACATGAATGTATTACCCCATTATGTATTTATACAAAAAAGAGAAGTGATGAGTTTTTTTGTCCGTAAACGTATAAAAATCATGGTCTACAGTACAGCAGTGGCTATCGTTAGGGGGTGAGTCGGGCAGGCTGCTGCCACCCACGCAACCCAGCATTCAGTGCCGCTTCTACTCTATTCTACATATGTTCTGTGATACAAACACATCGCACTGCCGCCACGTTTCGCGGATCGCATGAATTTTTTTCTTATTTAAGTGATAACTTGAAATAGTGGACGTCGTAAGTTACTTTACGGGGGCGCACGGTGCTTCTAATTGCCCAAAACGTGGCAAAAAATCGAAATCGTAATTTTATGTTCCCAAACATCCGTACGTAGCGGTTTTTTAAAACACGGATTTACGATTTGGTGTTAATTTGTCAAAAAAATATTAATTGACAAAAAGTATAACTTGTAAAATGATTAATCTTCAATAAATATTGATGTTAGGTTACATTTTGAATTATAAATAAAGTAATGATGAAATAATTCAACGAAAGAATAACTGCTTCCAATTGAAGCGCAGACAAATGCCATATAACTGAATTTAGAAGATCAGAATGGAAAATCTCTACCAGACAGCGACTCGAACCCAGGACCGCCCACTTTCCCGGTAATAAAATTTCAATTTTATTTATTTATTGAATATTTATCAGTGACAATAAATTAACATCAATGTGCATACGATTATATATATATAACATATCAATATGGACTACAATTATATAGCACACGCACAATGTTTATTCAAGCAAATTTCAAACATTTATTTCTTACAAACTGCAAATGATAGATAGCACAATTCCAACGTTACTGGGCAGAGAAAGGTTAAAAATTTGAATAGTGGCGACGTTGGTTGTCAGTAGAAAATGGTGGCGGCACCATAGGAATCATTTCTTGTGCTGTAAAATTAGAGTCCATTGTTGAAGCGTAACGTCATAAGCAAATTTACCAGTGGCATCGAAAATTCGGAAACGGAAAAACACAGGACGTCCACACACATCGAATTACGGTGTATAGCTTATTCGTAAAACGCAAGCAAGGAACTTATCATTCCTCAAGCACGGTATGGCGAATATGAAACAGCGTCTGCATATGAAGCCGTGCATACAGCAGTTATTGCAACCATTGCATCCTGACGACCACAACAAAAGGTACGAATTTTTATTAGCATTATATGGAAGGGGGATAACTTTTTGTATGATTCATTTTGTCCCATGAATTCAAGCTTCATCTTTCCAGTAAAGTTAATCGCCATATAGGTCTAGCGGAAATACTACGACAGTTATTCAATATTCAACATAAAAGATATCCACCGAAGGGTAACGACTTTTATTTTATTTCTGTGAACAAAGTTTATGGACATTTCTTCTTCAAGGATAAAATTGTGACAGTGGCGCGACTAGACAGAAAACATTAAGCAGGTAAAAAGCATGAAATACCTAGGAATTTGACTAGACGAACATAACGCATTCTTGGACTAGATATTATCAATAAACAACAAGAGGATAAACCTTATGAATAAAATAACAAGTTTTGCCTTAAATAAATTCAAAATTCCGCTAAGAATATTTAAATTCTATTATTGTATTATTAATTAAGGACCAAGCGTGTGGGCTCACAGATTGAAATTTGTCAAGCCTTGCCAAAAGATTCTTCAGATCAAAAGGAAAATTCTAGTAATGATCTCAGGAGCATTTCGGACAATATCAACAGAGGAACTCGCGGTACTGATGGGAGTAGTCCCATTGGACCTGGAAATAAGGGGGCGAGGTGCGAAATATTGGATGAAGAAGGGGAATCTAAGGAATGTTGAAGAAATTGTTGTAAAACACGCTGGTAGTAAAGAGGAAATGGAGGAAACATTTCTCGATTAATGGCAACATTACCGCGAATGGAAGAAGAACATACAAATTCTTACCAAGAATTAGAGAAAGGCTTTGGATGACCCATCTTCAGCCAATGAAGGGTTTAATTCATTTCCTTTCGGGAAGGAAGGAATAAATAGCTAGTGTGACTGCGGTAATGAGGGATCTCCGGAGCAGGTGGTCCTGGAATGAGCTCTTTACGATCTGGACAGAACTAAAAGAACAGTTTTAAGGAATGTTTGAATCGGCAAAATAATAAGAGATCCTCGGAAGGTGGCAAGTTTGGAGGATCTTGCAAATGAAATATCGTAAATAGAAAAGGGAAAAATTAGGGAAAAAAATAGGAATAGAGGAACATATAGCATGTTCAGATAAGTTCGTACAATATCATAGAAACTAAGGTCGCCAATGGGTTACGGAAGCTGGACGTGATATAAAATATGGGCCTCTAAAAAATAGAGTTAACATCCTTTGAACGGTATTAATCTGGATCCTGATGTATAAAACAGCTTAAAGAGGCAGACCCACGGTTTAACAACAAAACATGGTATTCCTGCAAACTTCCCAGAAAGAGCAATGAAGATAAAGTCATATGTAAGAAGGACTAGGAATATGGCATCCTGCAACTACCGAGCAATGACCGAATCCGTTATGTTCGGGAATTCTGGAGCTTCGGAGTGGGAAGAATTGACTTGAAAAGTGGAGGACGTGTAGGTAGGTATAGGATTCAATAAAATCGAATGCCTCCTGCCTTCTGGAAGAAAGAGCAGGAAATAGAAAGGCGAGAAAAAGGTTCCTTGTTCTTCTCTACGCATAAACTAACAGCCACAAACCTACTCGAACAGCGTCTGATAGATAGGCGCAGTTCGACGAAATTATAATAACAATAAAATATAAATTAACGTAACACGAGGCTGGACATATAATACCATGAAAGGGTGCAATTTAGTCCAGTTTCAAAGAGTCACTAGACGAGATGAATAAGTAGATTATAGATTAACCTAGAAATTAGATGAAACTTCAATACGTTTGCTTTACTAGTGTTTATTTCTGAATTATTGTATAGTATTGTAAAAATTGCCGACCTTTTGTGGTGTAGTGGCTAGCCTCTAGTTGCTGCCTCACAACCCAGAGGTCCCTGGTTCGAATCCTGGAATGGGCTTGGATGTTTGTGTCGTCAAGTTCGCGAAGACCCGGATTAAGACTGTTGGAGGATCGATACGCTGACCACGTGTCACTCGAAATTCGGAATGTGTCATGCAAGATGATAGTCAGCAGTCGACTCGGTAGGCCCAGGCCCTCAATGGGCTGTAGAGCCATGGAGAAACAAAAATAATTGAAAAAAATATTATAAATCATATGTGTAAAAAAAGGCCTACTTTAGACTCAATGTACTAAGTCGTTAGTTAAACTAACTAATAATAATAAATCTTGAAGATCTGTGACATCGAATTGTTCAAGCAGTGAATTCGATAACTAGAGACCAGCTGATTCGTGTGCGCCAAGAAATGAGCCATTGTTGAATATTTATTTTGAATCACATAGTGCTCATGTTGAGTGCATATAAAATTTAACTTTCTCTGTCCAGGAACGTTGTTTGTGAGAAATAAATGTTTGACTCCGCCACTCCTTTTTGAATGACCTTATATAATAAATAACATTAGTATTCTTTGTTACAAGAATTTTTAGATCAATTACCGCTACTTTGCCGTGGTCCAGAGGTGGTTGCCGCACCATCTCAGAAAAAATTAATATTTCGTTTGTGCATTCTATCATGTTTAGGCTGTTCATAACTAATTTCGTTTCATTTATATTGTGTCCGGTTCAAAAATGGCGGCCGCTTTTGTTGCAGCGCACAAGCCGTTTTTCGCGTTTGCAGGTATCTACGAATTTCTAAATAATCCACGACTGTGTTGACGTATACTTTTCAAATAAACTGCATCATGTTCAGTACATTCAGGCCTACAAGTTAAACTCATAATTACTGACCTAATATTATTTTTTCGTGTATTCTGTGTACCACGAAGTTGTCGATTCCAAATGAAGAAAATCCCATTTTCGTAGGCTTATTTTCCCAAGAGGGATTTCGAACCACAAAAATTTCCATTCTTTCGATTTATCGACACAGCGGAGAGGCTGTGCAGATGCATTCTGTTCCAGACATTAAGAGAAGACGGTCGGAACTGATGACTCGGGCTGGACTTTGCAAGATGCTGTAAAGAGGTACGCTGCCAGGCTTTCCAATCCAGATTGTTTAAGGGGGGATCGTCCGTGATATAACCCTGAGTTAAAGAGATCAGATTTTTTCACCGAACACTTAATTTCCTTGTAAATATTTCCTTAATAATGTATTCCCTGTTTGATTCCCCTATATAAATAAATTCCCAATATTTCTAAATCACCTTGTAATTAATTAACCCCTAACCTACTACAAGGAACAAATCTGAATCTTTGCAAGAGGTCGATTTTAGCAGTGCTATTGCCTCGGATTCTAACGATTTCATTCTTTCACCGAGTATTTTGGCAGACTTTATATTGGCGGAACTGAAGATATCAGAAGTTTAGAAAAAATCCATAATATTAGCACAACTAATTTTACGTGCAAAGTATTGCCTATACCTTTTTTTATAAATTCATTACATGTTCCTTGGGCTTCTTTAAACATTCGTCAAAATCGCAACAGTTGAATTATTTTGCGCTGTGAATCAACAATTTATGTACCATAGTTGTCATGTAAAATCATGGATATAAATATAGAAATAGTCTGTTTATAAGCAATATGCTTCATATTTACCAAAATCTATTAAAAAACCACAAGAAATTACAAGAAAAAATAACGTGAAATCTATTGGTCAATATTCTGGAAGCAGAAATTATTGGTTTTTCAAGGACATTACGCGCAGGATTTCAGATTCACGTACTACAATATCCATGTTTTGCCTTTCAACAAAGACCTTGTTATTATTTAAAGATAGTTATGAATTTAACATGCGAGAAACGATTTCATTCATTCGAATCAACCATCAAGAAAGCGATGTGGCTGCCGATGGCTCGCTTTTGTACCAAAGCACGCTCTCGTTGATTACAATAGACATAAGAACATAAATTACCATATATTGTAATAATGTAAGTTAAATCTAATAATTTTTTTATATTCTGTATGATGTGACTGTTTCAGCGGACAGTAAATATATGTTTTGTAATAACAATTTCTATTACAAGACTATAAGAGAAATACTGTTGTAAGCATTCTGTTATTACATGTAAGGGAGGCTAAAAAAAGAGTTGGTGATTAATTTTTAAAACCTGAACTTATAATATTGTTTATAGAACCTACATTGTCTTTTACAATAACTAAATTTACAATACACAACATGTCAGAAAGTGTTATAGATTTATATTATAATTAGTATGTATATTTGAAATATGAAAACTCTCGCAATTAACGGTGATATATCTTTTAAAAAAATACGTTTAAAAATAAATTAAGTTGATAATATTTTGTAGTTGTAGTTGTGACATATATTGTGCAAGACTACGAGAAAAAAACGAAAAACTTATCAGAATGCTATACATTTTTATAAAAATGATTTTCACTCAATTATAAACGGGAAATTTTATAAATTATGGAAAATAAAAACCTTGGTCGTTGCTCTCTTTATGGGATGGAATTTTTCCCTGGCATTCGTGAACAATAAAAATAGCCTCCCCGGCGGGGAATCGAGTCCCGGTCTCCCGCGTGACAGGCGGGGATACTGACCACTATGTACCTTGGCAGCCAGACTGATCGGAGACATCAAATCTGCTGAAATAAAGACTAGGACCCAGGAATGGAGTACATCCATGCACTGCCCTAAGCTAGTCCTCGCCGACAGAGAAAAAATTTCCTTTCCAGTGTCAGTACTTTCGCACACTCCTCCAAACTGTCGCTAATCAACGCAGCAGCTGAGGAGCAGATTCGCCAACTACGTGCAAGATCTGGAAAGATAGACCGGAAATGCAGAAGAGGCTGCACATCAGACGAGACCGCCTACCACGTAGTCACATCGTGACAGGCCCAGAATTACGTGAGACACGATCAGGTGGCTACGCAAAACCATAATTGACACACTAAATGCTCCATACGACATCAGGAAAAAACTAAAATTTGGTCAAGGACAGGACAGATGATCAGATACTTTCTGGGGAAAAAAGAACCATACTTTTCGAAGTTTCCGTTCCACACCTTCCAAATTATAAAACACAAGAAGGCCTCAAGAGAGTTAAGTACACCAAAAACTCAATTCAAGAATACTGCCGAGACATCTACGAGGCAGTATTTGAAACTTCAAGTGTATTTCCGTACATTGGCCAAATATGAACATATTTTGACTGAAAGTGTAAAAATTGCAATGTGTACATGAAAGTAAATAATTTTTACTTCCGAGGACTACGTCCCTATATTCACCAAATTATAATAGATTACAACAGAAAGTGTCTCGTGTTCTATTTTGGCATCTATCAAGATTGTAAATTGTGATGTGGTTTTACCTTGCTCTACCTCCCGCATCCCCCGTTTCAATTCCCTTCCTATGCTATTAAAGAGGAGTAGCCTGTTAACCCAAAAAAAAGCACTCTCCCTAAAAAGAAGGTACCTGTGAGAGTTTCTCTCGCAGGCATTTCCCCCCAGAGAGACTGCGGGGCTTATCTGATTATGTCGGGAATGCCTCGTACTCTCTCTGGTTTTTTTTTATCAAAGTCCTCACATGCTGAGACACCTTCACCTATTTTAGGAGGTATATGCACTGGGGTCGAAGACCTTGGACATATGGCTAGAGTTGTCCGGTGATCCCATTGGATCGGTTGGCCAATTGGCTTCTAAAACGGGTGGAGACACGGAGAAGGGAATGCTGCGACCCCACAGCAAACTCGTCTCCCGTCATTCGGAAAGGCGCGAGAATAGTACCGAATGCCCGACCTACCTGATGCATATTTTCTAGGGTTTTCCCTGCATCTCTTTAGGTGAAACACCGGGTAGGAACGATTCGTTAACATTACGCCGCAACTTCAGTCAAATTCAAAACTATCCGTTAAACCTTACGTTAATATTGTCATGGCAAATACTTAAGTCAAATTAGTTCATTACAATAATTCTCGCCCGTTTTTCTTTTATTTAATTATCAATTGTTAATTTAATTTAATAAAACACGCAATAAAATTAATATTCATATGTAGAAATTCCTCGTTACAAGGCAGCCTACTACTCTAATAAAATTAACCACTCCATGAGTGGGCGCCTTGCGGCTTTTACACCGCCATTAGACTCACTAGACGAGACGAATAACATAATTTTTATATAATCGCTAAATTCATTTTAATGGAGAAAACATAAAACAACATTACATGGCTGTATAAAAATAATTTTATATTGATTTCTTGCCATCAAAATTGTATGTTTTTTTTAATTATATCACTTAATAGCACTGTAAGTAAGAAAAGTACACATTATGAAATGGAGCACTTATAAACTCCTATTCATGATTGTGAATAAATTAGTCTACTTCCACCTGCAGCTCACTTTCACATTGCACACTTTCGTGTCTGTATGTGTTTTTTGCATACGTTTATGGTGCATTTCCCACACACTGCTTTTGTTATATTATTTTTATGACGCCACATATATAACATATTCCACGTTTTGCTAGTAACTTGGTCTGCTCTTCTTCATGCCAATATTTAATCAAGAAGGTTTGAATATCCTTGGAAAGTGTTCGAAATTTGTAAAAGTAAGATATGTTGCAAGATATTAGAGATTGATTCGATTCGAATATCCATGACATGACAATAAAAGAAAGATTGCATTGAAGCGAAAGAAAAACACAAGTATAGAAAACACAACCTAAGGCTAGGTTTACACGGGCAGTGATGACTGCCAGAAAACGAGGGGCAGTGATGTCAGTGGCGTGTCAAAATACGTCAGTGCTGCACTGACAACTGCCAATCCATCGCTGACACGAGAGCACTGCCTCACTTTTCGTGGAGCGTGTCAACAGTATGTCAGTCATGACTGACGTTCCCCCTCCACCGACCTAGACGCTGACCTCATGGGAGGCCAGTTAGTGGCAGTTACGGTTGTCAATTATCGATGGTGAACGGTGAGGCAGAGCTGACTATCGATTGCGCAATGGTAAACAGTTTGTATTTTGCATTTTCAAAACGCGTGCAGTTTGGTATAGTGTGCGATTGGAGTAAGTGAATATTTGTTGTGAACAGCGGCCAGAATTTTGGTTCAGAAAGCATTTAGGATAGAGTTCATATGTTGCATCTATGAACCTATAAATTTTTGTTTAACTTTCCAAAAATAATTATTGTCCACCCTCCAGCGGCACAAACTTTAACTGGAAAAAAAATACGCAAAAGAATGATGTATAGCTATAAACATACTACTATCACACGTTATGAAAAATAATTCATTTCGTTTTGTTCAGTAATTGACAACTTTAAGGGGAATAAAACAACAAGTATTAAAAAGCGACCCAATTAAACACTGAAAACCAGCTTCAAAGTACAGGCGCTGTTTTTATTATTGCTTGATTTCTGTAGTAATAATATAAAGCAATATTATACAGTAGCGTAATACTGAATTCAGGAACCCTTCCTCGTTACGTCTATTCTATCACAAATACAAAGTGATTAGTTCCTGTTTATGGACATTATGCGTACGCGAAAACACAAAGGGGAAAAATATTCAACTTGATATAAACAATATATCGACACTATGCAACATCAACATTCCAGCCGGTCGTAGTTGCCAAGAAATAGCAGAGAAGTATAAACATGCATCAGAGTTCTCTGTCCGTTCTGTAGTGAGGGCAGCACTTGCACAGAATTGTCAGTGAAGAAGTGGGCAGTTATCTGCTCAATATGTAAACGGTAGGCAGTGCACAGCCAACCCAACTTCGACGAACATCACTGCCCGTGTAAACCTAGCTTAACTTTGAATTGCACAAATGTAATAATTGGTGTCATCTGTTATGAAGAACAAATATATGTTTGGATGTGCACTAAATTGATACTCACAGAAAACTAAACTGGCGCAAGCACGCCTACTTTATGGTTAAATGGTATCAAACGTGTTCTTTACATATATATATATTGTGATAAAAAAGGGGATTTTGGTAAGGTTGTGGCGTTATGAGGCGCAGTTCGGCCAACAACAATGGATAGTCGGCCGAAAGATGTTTTTCCCCGCGGGGAAGGCCCGGCTTGCCTGAACGATGGTGAACCCCCGCGGGAGAAATGAGGGCGGGGAACCCCGAAATGTTAAGAAATAGGGGAAGTCCCGCCCGAAGCTTTATAAGGGAAGCCGATGGGTGGCTCGGGGTCAGATGGAAGGAGATGCTGTGAGAGATGGTCAAAGGACGGACAACGGATCAGACGGTAGCAGAGAGTAGGGAGAGGAGACATCAGAGTGCGTCAGAGAGTGGAGAGAGGAGACATCAGAGTGACCAGACGGCGTCAGAGTGTTCAGAGTGCGTCAGAGAGTGGAGAGAGGAGACATCAGAGTGATCAGACGGCAGTAGAGACCCGAGAGGACGTGGCTCGACCCCGAGAAGGGAGGCAAGTAGAGCAGAGCAGACCAGAGCAGAGTGGGGCAGACCAGACCAGATCAGACCCGAGAGGACGTGGCTCGACCCCGAGAAGGGAGGCGAGTAGAGCAGAGATCCAGAGACGCACAAACATTCGAGAGGTGGATGTTTGTTGGGCCAGTAATTGTGGGTAAGCGATCTAAAATCTGTGAAACTTGCTCATTGCTCTGAATAAAATTAACATTCAATTATTTTCTTTCTATTTTCAGCTGATGCATACTCCATCTCTTGAGAGACCCAAAATCCCCTGGGATTAAGCCCGTGTCTTCACGTAAATTAATAAACAAAAATTGTTAAAATTGATCAGATTATGTAATATTAAATTAATAAATGTTTTATACACAAAAAAAGTGTATATTACAATATATATCATATAATATAAATATATTATATATATATGTATCACATAAAAACAGTATACGAGCAGGATTGTAGCTTGCGAGTTGCGACCTGTTGGGCAACTTTCGCGCCACGACAGACAGGCATTGTTGTCGGGGAGACGTATTGTCGTGTGGCCGAGAAATCGGAAGCGTACAGGCAGATATATTTTATATCATTCCAAAAAATAAATTAGATAATTCAATCCATATTTTCAATAATTTTACCAATTAAATTGAACTTAAGCACCCTATTCATTTTAAAGATGTTAAGAAGACGGTTTCAAATGAAATTATTACCAATTAGTATAAAAAATTAACATATGCTGGAAGAGTTCTTAAACAGGTCAAAGAAAGGCTATCAAGTTGTCACATCACAAATATCATACTGAAAATTTTAATAAAGTTATTTATATTCTTTTTCTAAATTCTTACCCCATAAATTTCGTGAATGCACATGTCAAATTTTGAAAGAATAATTTGGTTATAGAGATTTGTTCAAAAAATGGAAAAAATTATTAACAATTAAAATAATTCAAGAAAAACATTTATACATTTTAAGTAAAAGAAACATGAAGTATCTTTTAAAATATAATTAAAAGTTAAAAATAAAAATATATTTTCATATTTCTTACAAAATTTACAAGCAAATACATGATGAATTAAGTAAAAAGGCAATTGATAAAAACAAATATACAGAATTGATTTGCAAGATTCGTTCAAAAAATAATTTTGATTTAGGAAAACAATGTCCTCTACATGCTTCGGCGAGAGGCGTGTTCTACGGTTATTTATAATGGACTCTGTTTTAGAAAAAATTCTTGCCAAAACGTTAAATTTTTCTGTTACAAGTTTTGCTTTGTTGGGGAATACGTGTTGGTGTTCGTGCCACGATTGTAAAGGATGTTGCTTGCGATTTAGAAACGGTTCTTCAAGTTACCGTTCCAGTTCCAAAATTGCTTTGGACTTGATAGTCCCATTCGGTGAGGCTTTTTTAATCATGCTATCAAAGTCGTCCCAAACAGAAAACATGCTGCCCTCATCGCTTCTTTCTGTGTCAGTGATTGATTGCTTGGTCGACCGACGATTGCGAATGGTCATCATTCTTCGCAACATCGGAAACCACTTTTTCTAAACATGAAATTGCGAATTTTTTTATCTCATCGACTGCAACCGGTGAATCTGAAAACGGTAGTAATTTATATCGGGGATCTAAAAGAGTAGCGATACCGACAGTCCTACTATGGGAAATATTTTTTAATCGCTCATTCAATGATTTTTGCAGTGCTAGGGCAACCGTTTTCATTTCGCCATTTTTTTCAAGGACGCGATTAAGTCATTGAACAATTACAGTAACTTCGCTGCCTGTAGTATATTTTTCTGCACTCATTTTTCTTGTAATTTCTTCAAGTAGTTGCAGAACTGAACATAAATCACCGCAAAATCCCCAATCCTCCGTGGACAATTGTTGGACGTGTTTGGCTTCCAGTAATGCCAAAGTCATCTTAATTGAATCTTCAAGCTCCACAAATCGTTGGAGCATGAAATACGTGGAATTCCACCTTGTTTCAACAGATGGTACCAACTTCTTTGGCATTTCTATTCCAGTATTCTGTTGCGTTTTTCTGAATAATTCGCTACTGGTTGTGCTCCTTTTAAAATGAGCAACAATTACTTTAACTTTATCTAATAATTGTAATTGTGAAGCCAAACCGTCAACCACAATTAATTGTGTGAGCGAAAGAAGGAAAGTATTTATCGTCCCAACTATATTCGACGCATTGTCTGTCACAAATACGAGGACTTTATTTAGAAGGCCAAATTTGGCTACAAATTTGTTCACAGCAGCTGCTAAATTTCTGCTAGTGTGAGAGGCCGGCAGTTTCCCACGGACTTCATTTCAAAATTGTAAATGACGTGTGCAGTGGCAGCTATATATGATTCCGTGGTTCTCGATGTCCACGTACCAGTCGTGAAGCAAACACTTGGCGCTAAATTTAGCAGCGATCGGGCAGCAGTTAGGGTTTTTTGATACTCCGCAGGTACTAAACTTTCTGAAATAGTTTTTCTGTTTGGGATCTGGTAGGATGGGTTCAGTTCGTTAACGAACTTCCTGAACCCGACATACTGAACCACTGAAAATGGTTGGAAATCAACATAAAAAAGCCTCATAAGGAGATTATCAAGCTCCTTCTTCTTTCGCTCCGGTATTTTACTAACGGTAGCGAAAGAGAGCAATGACGTCTGTGTTATGGTTCGATGAAGAACCGTTTCGATAGAAGGGGGGGGGAGCAAATTCACTGGGTTCATCTGCAGTACTTGCACTCACACCAGAGCAAGTGGCTATTGCAGTTGTGGACGGTGCAGCTAACTTGGGCTGTCGTACACCATTTAAAAGTACTGTTGGATGTCGACGGGTGATATGCTTTTTTAAATTGGTTACTGTCGACTTAAAAACAGCATAACGTCCCATAAAGATCACACTTTGCCATCTTCTTCTCTTCATCGGTGACAATGTAAAATGCCCACAGATAGCTCAATTTGCCTTTCTTCGACATAACCAGGCAGGCAAGAATCTAGAATTCAAAAATAAATGGAAATAATATAGAAGTAACAAAAATTAAATTACTATTCATACCTATATGGCACTCAGAACACGGGCTACAAACTCAGTTGTCGAAGTTGCGGAAACAGATGATCTTACCTGCAGCGAAAAGTTGCAACATAAGAATTTTTCAATAATATTTAACGACCAATAAATCACTTAAGAAGTACATATTTGCAAAGCAATTACCTAGTAGTATGTTAAAGAAATTAATAATACACCTATTTAAGGTTCACCCATAATCTGTGTGCCTCAGTAGGTGTGCATTACAAAGAAACTAATCAGATTAATTTGACTTAATATGAGAAATAAATACAACAAATGGCCAAAAGTATAACACATTTAATTCATCAGTTGCAATATCTGACAGTTTGCAAATTAATAAGTAGTGAAAGTGTCGGAAAAAATTAATATGAACTTTATTAACAGTATTTATAACACTACGTTTGGCTCCTGATTTGGTACCTCGTCTGGTGTGAAGGAGACAAAAAGTTATGAATTGAAAATTTAGATGTGCATGTCACACAAGCGACCCTTCCCTTATTAATTTTTGTTCTAAATAATAGGTTTCGTCCCCAACTTTCGGGACATTTCGAGTACTTCCTACAAAAAAATTTAAAATATTAAAATTTCGTAATTGAATGAAAACAAATAAATTTCGTTCCTCAAAATTAAAACTTTAACAGTAATTTTGTTTTGTGCTGGGTAACGATTAAAGAAAACAATGCCGATCGAAAAATTGTTGTAACCGAATTCTTTAAAGTTCTAGATTTACATTTCAAAGATTCAGGAATACAACTTGAAATCGTAATAATACAAAGTCATATATTGAATTTATATTTTGCGTATCTGTTTTTCCTTTCATAATCCAGTCGACATTTTTCCATTCTTATCTTTCTACAAAATTGACTTACTGAGCTTCATTTGAAGTATTTCCACTTCCTTAGATTTTTATAGAACTTTTGATCAATATACAATCTGAATTGGTTATAAAAGTTCTAATTTAGCGTCTTGTGATGAGGGGGGTATTATTAATTATTCCTAATTCTATTATTAAAGAGGGTTCCATTATTATATTTTGAAATTGATAATTCTTTTGATTTTCATGGTTTTATTTTGAAAGAAACTAATCAAATATTATTTACAAGTTATTAACTAATAATAATATTAACAAATTTACATATCTACAATTGTTAGCTCCATTCTAGCAAAATCAAGTATTGCCCTAGCCCCGGAATCTCAGGTTGCCCGTGAGTTTAATCATACACGAAAATTTCTAACGGATTTTACAAATGGCCTGGGTATGAAAGAGTGCTAATTACCAATGTTTTAGCTGCGGTGAGCAAAGCTGGACCACGTCGTTTTAATTGTTGAACGGCTCCGATATCACCTCTGTTGATGGCTAGCGACCTCGTAAGAACGTTGTTATTGTTGGTAGGACGTTATTTTTGACGTACGAGTCATATCGCTTATTGATGCATGTTGATAAGCGATGCTGCTCATCTCCTCTCCAGACTCGTAGTGCCCTGGCTTGCTGTCGCTAGTCTCTCCAGCCCCTAGGAGTACCGTTAATTCCGGCATTGTCCTAGGGCCATAAATCCACCTCTGTCAGCAACGTCCAGGCGGTCAGCGTGGAAATCGCAATCCTTCCTACCCAAACGAACTTAAAAAAAATTACTGTACACAAAATAACGCGACCACCTTGATTTTGCTATGTTGCGTTAAATCGATTTTAATACATAATTCTAATGTAATTTCGCTGGTTACATAAGAGATCATTACAGTCTGTTGAAAATTAATAAAATAATTTACTAACTTTTTCCGGACAAATTTGTTTATTCAAATTAAAGAATAACGACATTTCGAAGCACATTCGCACTATTTTCAGGGTTTTCTTTCTGTAAAAACGTTTTACCATAATTTGAAAGTTACTTATGAATTAAAACATCATTGTACTATTAACTTTTTTGAAGTTTTATCTTTCGTTTTAGTAACAAATTAATCACTAATTTCTTTCAAACACCACCCTCTCGTGTAGAATATTACATTTTTATTCTTCAATATAAGGGGACTATGGCTTTTAATTTAGTACACAATAAAGTTAATTTTCTCATAACAAAATCGACAAGAATCTGTGAAATAAGTTTATATTATACTTTTAATTTTTTTTTCAAGTTTCATTAATACTTATACTATATACTTCTATTTCTCACTTTTGGCCAGTAAAATAAATTAATGTCAGGAACTAAGAAAATTAACAATATTAACACAATTCACACAAAGTAAAGTTAATGTTTATGTAAAAATAAGACACTAGTCTGCAAACATATTCAATTTTGGGTCTATAATGAATATGGGTGGGGAAGGGGGTGATATTAATTCATTTTTAAATAATGATACGATTTTATATAATAAATAGTGCGTGCTGTTAACAGACATCTATGACTTTCTTAATAATACAGCTCTGGGTTGTTTACCTGATATATTGTCACGTGACAGCCATTCATTGTTAATGATGAAGGAACAATTTCTGTACTTTAACACATAAAATTGTAGTTACATTATATAAAGTAGGAATGGTAACACGCTTACGCATAACAAGTTATTGCTATTTAAAGAATATGTATTAGAATTTTCTTCAAAGTTTGAGTTCCGATATCTGTTAATTATTCTAGATAAAAATCTAAATATGCACATTTGAAAGATCACTACTGCAGCAAAGTACAGTATAGATCGCAACTTTGAGATTTAAAATAAAGTAGATACCAAAATATTATTAAATAGAACAAGAAATTCGTGAATTCGATGTTCCAAACTTCACACTGATACGCCCACTTATCGAACATGCGGAAATCACGTATTTCTTGTTCCATTTCATAGTTATTTGATACCAACGTTATCTTAAAATCTCAAAGTTGCAATTTGTACTTCGCTAATGTACTGACCTTTATATGTGAAAACTACATTTTTATCTAGTTCCCCAACAGTGATATTGGAGCTCAAGCTTTAAAAAATATCTTAAGTCAATATTTATAGCTATAACTTGTAAGGGTGTTTTGCCAAGCAATACTTCACAGAAAGTAATTATAATTGTATAAGTATAAGCTCAGGAAGTGTTCCTTCATGAAGGAATTTTCATATGAAAATTGAAATCAATGGATAACTTTTGTGTTGATAGTAAATGAAAAAATATTCTAGCTGACTAAATACAGGTTTAATTTATTTTCCAAAATGTACTCAACATAATGCTGTTTATTTGTAAATGACAGGGCAGCCCAGTGTCGAATAATTAAGGAAATCCTAGAGACCTGCAAACGCAAGAAATAAGAATAAATGAAAAATTTATAAAAATTCTTACACTACCGACAAAATATTCATTATTTCTGAGATGATCGATAACCAATTACTGAATTCCTATACAACTTGACATGAAACAGTTCTATTTGGTTTAATGGCTACATAATATACTTTAATACAGAAACAGTAATAAATTATCCGCTTCAAGACCCCCATAAGTTCAACGCCCACGTGTGTCCAAGTGTTGCTTTGGGCGCATCCTTTGTTGCGCCAAATATGATTTAATTGTCGATACATGTACATTAATATAAATTGTCGTATACAGTGACTGAAGTAATAATTAACAGAACTCTCTACTTTTTACCTTTCAACCGTTGTCTATCTGTGTATGTTTTATTTGAGCCAAGTAATAGTGGCAAATTAATTATTTCTTATGCAAAATTTCAATTGTAACAGGAACAGGATTTTTTTTCCAAAATTGCGTGATTTTGGTGTTGAAGCGTGATCCCACAGGCCCTATGCAATTGTTGGCAAGTGAGCGAGTTTTATTTTGCGTGTTAGATTCGGAAATTGTAATAAAATGACCAAGTAATTCTTGTACAACTAACGAATGATAGGTATTATTCCTGTGCCCTATGATTTTAGAGAATACTTTCTTCCTCTCAGCATAGCATTCCTTTGAGAAACCCCAGACCCGGTGAAAATACCTGCCATTGTGAAAATAAAGCCCACGTCTGATTTTTCCTATATCCAAAATGATTTCCCTGTTATCTTTATTATTCTTCCCAGCATACTTTACGACCATCCTAATGGCTCCAGTAAAACATTTACCTGGAGTGATACTTGGATTAGATTTTTGTTTTCACTTAATTATTTTTTATCGATTGCAGATACTTCAATATTTCTCTTTTTCCCTAATTTATAATGTATTTGCGTGTAAATTTTGTTTAAAATATGTAAATATTTGTTACTTTTTAATTTGTAATTATATTTTGCATATATATAACGTTTTTTAATTTCAAATGTCTGCGGAAGTAACGATTTTCTTGAATTATTTGTTTTCTGTTATCATTAATATTATTTATTTTGTAATAAAAGCTTCAAACTTTAAGTGTCAGTGACGTATCAATAATTATTTTCATCCTTCTTAGTATATTTTTCCTTTTCCCGCTTTATCGTCAAGGTATGATTTTATTTTAAGGCTCTTTTCTCTCTTCCCCTTTATGTAAACAGCTTTCGCTAAAGTACTTCTTGTAAATGTAGGCTGAAAAGAAAGAAAATTCTCTGCTAAGATTTTAGAGAAATAGTTAACATATTATATTAAGTTGCTGAAATGGACAGCCAGAAAAACATACAAACATTTAAATAATCTTTCATTTAAAAAAATCCGGTAAAACACAAATTTATTAATTTATACAATTACGAATACAGAATATCGCAAACTTTATGAAGATGAAGTTTATTATATAAATTGTTGGTATCGTTTTTTACAAAATATATTATTATTGATAAAAATGGAATTATTATTAATTTTTAATCTTTTTTATCTTTTAAATTGTTGTAAGAGAATCTCGTTTTATTCGATCAAAATTTGACGTGTGCATTGACGAAATTAATGGGATAAGAATTTTAAAAAAGAATATTAATAACTTTATTAAAATTTTCAGTATGATATTTGTGATGTGACAACGTAATAATTAAAATTGGGATATTAGACTGGTAATTAAGAACTCTTCTAGCATATGTTAATTTTTAGTACTAATTGGTAATAATTTCATTTGAAACCGTCATCTTAACATTTTCAAAATGAATAGGGTGCTTAAGTTCAATTTAATTGGTAAAATTATTGAAAATTTGAATTGAATTATCTAATTTATTTTTTGGAATGATATAAAATATAACATCATTCTGCACAGAAAAGAGTAAAACACGCCTTGCAGACAGACTCAACAGAACAATATAACGCTGTTACACTGTAACCTGTTACCCAGTAACAGGGTCCGCTAAACCTATTATATAACGCTGTTACGTCGTAACCTGTTACCCAGTAACAGGTTCCGCTCAACCTGTTATATTTTGTTCCACACACGCCCGCTAGAGCGCACTGCGCTCCATAAGCTGGCTGTCTGCTCGACATTGTAACCTTGGCGAATTTAATTTAACAGGTCATAAGAGTTCTTCAAGAAGGGCGTATTTAAAAGTTTTAAATAAAGTATTCATGTTAGAAGTAATGTAATATTGGTTTAAGTTAGCGCTCCACTCTTCCAACATGGCGCTCCTTAAGCTCGCTGTCTGCCAGTGGTGAAGTAAACGGCGTTACGAGCATGAGCTGGATGTTACTAAAATAACATAGTATTTTCAGTAACAAGTTATATTCCGTAACAGTTATATTCTGGTAACAGGTTATTTATAACTGTAACGTTATTTCGATCCCATCCCTAACAGGCAGTCCAGGCGAGAATGTCCTCGTAGACGGAGCTACTGTGGTCCGCGATTCCTTGCGGCCACGTGATAATCAACGATTAGGTGGTGATACACGGGGAAGTATCGTTAAGTGCCTAATTAGTTTACGTTAACGAATTTTGAGGGTTGTTTTGGGGAGGGCTGAATGAGTGACCACGCCCTGTAGATTACCAACGTCATGCTCTGAATAAAATTAAACTTCAAATCAACTTTTGGTGTTTTTATGGAAAAATACCTGTCGCCTTAAAAGTGTTAAATTACGATATTGAGGAAGAGTTGACCGGAAACGACCGATCTGTTACATGTAACCGTTCCATATTTGGAAAGATTTCGGTATTTCTTTACTGATTTCTTTGCGTCTTTTCTGTATTTCCTAACAATTTTTGTATTAGTCATTTACCATATTTTGTCAGTTTAATTAAATCATATAGTTAAATAAGAACTGAGGTTAAATAATTTTTATTTGGATAGTTAAAATTCCAACACACTAAATTAGATCTAATAATCAATTCTTAATAGGCTATTTGACTGTATTCAAAATATACCAATGTTTACTGTCACTCTTGAAGATTTTATTACGCTGATGCCATATTTTTATCTATTTGCAATCAATAAAATGCTGTTTTCTTGGTGCTCGGCCACGTGATCGGAAACGCTACATGATTGTCTGCATGTCTAGTGACGTCACATGCTAGTACTCTAAATGTGTTGTATGATTAAGTTCTAAGCGTTCGTGTGTACTGTGTTAGTTAATTTATTTCTCAGCGTTTTTGGTGATATTAGTTATAAATTTGGTTTCATTAAAGCACAAACATTCTCATTTTGTGAAATGGAGAGAAATTTCGTGCAAGCGGCAGCAATCTCAACAAACGAAATGACAGACTACGGGATTACATAAAAGGCAAGTCTAATGTTCATATGCATATAAGGTCATTAGTTGTCATTACTGTATGACGCGGCCAAGCCAGCCGTTTTTCCCGAGGATATTGTTCGTGTTCCTAAACAGACACGAAACACGCAGACCTCTCGGGCAAGGGCACCCGTACCGGTGAAGGCAGACAAACAACAGGGTAAGGTAGATAAGGCGGCGAACCATGAACCACGCACGACAAAGGAAGGGACGAATTGCTCATCTGAAGAAAAGCAGGAGCCCGTAAACGAGTGGACGATGGTGGTGAAGAAAACAAGGAAGCCAACAGGTACCCAACAAAGTCCAGGCACCTTAATCATTAAGGCAAAAGATAACGTCTCTTACGCCGAAATTCTCAGATCGATGAAGAGCGACCCGGACCCAATGGATCTCTGGGAGAAGTGTAGAAAAATCAGAAGAAACGTCTCCGGTAACCTTGTCCTTGAACTGAGTAGAGAGGCGCAATATAACATGAACCAACTCCGCGAGTCAGTTGTGGAGAAACTCCATTAGGCGGCAGAGGTAGTGGTGCAGACACCTACAAAAGCATTAGTGCTGAAGGACCTCGACGAACTGACACAACCCACTGACGTCAGCGTTGCCCTTCAAAACCATCCACGGACGAAGCATGAAATAGAGATGGCAGCGGTCAACTCGATGCGGAAGGCGTACGGAAACACGCAGATAGCCGAGGTAGTCCTTCCCACTGAGCTGGCACAAAAAGCCCTACAACTGGGGAAAATAAAAGTCGGTTGGGTGGTCAGCCGCATTAAGGAAAAAGCCACAGTGACAAATGTCTGGGGTTTGGACATCTAGCCCAAGGCTGTAATGGCCCCGACAGGTCCAAGTGCAGCTACAAATGTGGCAAGGTGGGGCCACCAGGCCAAGGAGGGCAAGTGTGAAACGCCGAAGTGTCTGCTATGCGAAGGCAAGAAGGGTCACAGTACAGGCAGCTACGGCTGTCCCTCCTATCGGAGGGCCGCCCTAGGTGATGGGCAACCGAAATGAAAAACCTCAACCACTGCGTAGCCGCTCAAGATGTTCTACTTCAAACGGTGCGGGACGAAACGGTGGACATCGCGATCCTGTCGGAGCCGTACACGAATCTCGAAGGCTTGGGCAGCAGATCTGTCCGGTCGCGCGGCAGTGTGGGTCTGTGGAGATCTCTTTGTAAAAGAGGCTTCGTTTGGTCAAAACTGACCGGAATATACATATATAGTGCGTATGCATCTCCGAAAGTCGCCGAGGAAGCTTTCGAGGCCCTGCTACATAGACTATCGACCGATCTACGAGGACGGCGAAACGTCGTTATCGCAGGTGACTTCAACGCATAGGCCACTGAATGGGGCAGCAGGGTCACCAACAGACGGGGAGAGGCAGTCCTAGACGTTTTCTCCTAGCTGAATATAACCCTTATAAATAGCGGCACGACCCCGACTTATAACAGAGATTGAAGGTCAACAGTTATAGACTTGACGTTTGCAACGGAAAGGATAGCACCGCATATAAAGTCGTGGATGGTGTGCGATATTTACAAACACAGTGACCACCATGCCATTACCTTCGATGTCTCTGAACCCGGCAACAAGAAGGTAAAACACTGGACGAAACAAAGGAGGTGGAATGGAAGAAGTCTAGACAAGGAATCCTTCGTAGCTGCAATGGAGGACCACATTGTCTTTACATGGAGACCCCGATAGAATGGCACAGGAGTTAACATCTCGTATCACCGACGCCTGCGGGACAGGAAATCGCCATCGCCCGGTTTACTGGTGGAGCGAGGAGTCCCAGAGCTGAGGAGGACCTGTCACTACACCAGGGGATTAGCACAACGTGCTAGAGGGAGAGCGACCCTTGAAATTCTAAGGCAACGTTCATCGACACGCGACGGGCTCTTAGCAAGGAAATAAATACGAGTAAGAGACGCTGCTGGAATGAGTTATGTGATGAGGTCAACAATGACCCGTGGGATAGCCAGGACAGTCATGTCCAGGGTGAACAGCCCGTCCGCGACACCCCCGACATGCCCTATCTTTCTTGAAGGAATAGTGAAAACACTCTTCCCACAGCAGCAGAGTATCGCCAACGAGGTTGACGCACCACTTGATACACGGACATACCACCAGTCCTCGTGGAAGAGTTTCTGGAGGCCTGCAGTAGGATAAGGGACCACAAAGCCCCAGGTCCTGACGACGTGCCCAACGTAGCTCTGAAAGTAGCCATCCAGGCGAGACCACATTTATTTGCCAAAATGTATAACGCGTGCCCAGCGAATTGAAAGCATCAACGCTTGGTTCTCATACCAAAGGGCAACAAGACGCCTCTAGTTCGGCATCTTACCGTCCAATTTACCTGTTGGACACAATGGGGAAGATACTTGAAAGGCTTATAATATGCAACCGCCTAGTAGCATTCAGTGAAGGAGCTAGAGGGCTGTCGCCAGACCAATACGGATTCCGGAGAGAGAGATCAACGATAGACTCCATCGGTGTCGTCGTTGACATAGCCAGGAAAGCCATAGCTGGCAGCCGTTGGAAAAATGGGGGCATAAAATACTGCCTCATTGTGACACTCGATGTCAGGAATGCGTTCAATACGGCGAACTGGAACAGCATCATGAACGCTTTGGAAGTATTGGAGATCCCACAGTACCTAAAAAGACTGATACGAAGCTATTTTCACGGGAGGACGCTCAAGTACGACACGGACAGAGGACATACCACATCACGGGCGGAGTTCCACAGGGTTCGGTCTTAGGTCCGCCGTTGTGGAACCTAATGTACGACGGCGTACTTCGGCTACCCTTACCGGCAGGAACCAAGACGGTTGGATTCGCGGACGTTGTTGCGGTCGTGGTGGTTGGGAAACTGCTGGGCGAGGTGACGTTATCGGCCAACGAAGCTGTGGCCACAATTAGACACTGGCTGTCGTCGGTTGGGCTGACCAAAAAACGGAGGCAGTACTGGTTACCAGAAGGAAAGTGAGGGAATCCGTTACCCTCACCGTTGGAGATTGCTTCATACAGTCCCAGCTATCACTACGGTACCTGGGTCTGCAAATCGACGCGAGGCTCCAATTCAATGAGAATATCAAATCTACAAGTAAGAAGGCAGCAGATGTGGCAAATGCCATTGCAAGAATTATGCCGAACATCGGAGGACCTCGCCAGGACCGCCGAAGACTACTGTCATGCGTCGTCATGTTGAAGATGCTCAGACGCAGCCCCTATACGGGTGCAAGCAATGGCGACAAACGCAAACACCCGAAAAATTAGAGCAGTGTACCGCAGGAGCGCCTTGAGGGTCGCACGGGCCTTTAGTACGGTTTCCTATGAAGCAATTTGCGTGATCACGGACATACCACCCATCCACTCCTAGTAGTAGAGAGGGCGAGAATTTATCGTGAAGATAAAGAAGCTGGAAGGCTCTTTCGCCCCGCTACAAAGAAGAACGAAACGGTAAAGACAATGGAGGAATGGCAACGACGTTGGGAGAGCTCCACGAAAGGAAGATGTATTCATTTGCTCATTCCGAAAATAGCCGTATGGACGACAAGAAAATTCGGACAGGTCGACTATTTTTTCGCCCAGTTACTGACGGGACACGGTGGCTTCCGGGCATATTTATACCGTTTACATATCTAGACAATACATCGACCTGTCCAACATGCGATCCCGCTATCGAGGACGTGTTCTTTGAGTATCCACGTTTCTCGGATGAAAGAGGAGATCTCCAAAATCAACTCTCTGGCAGTGTGACGTCCGATAACATGGTCAGCGTGATGTTGTCTTCGGAAACAAACTGGAAGATATATATTGTGATGAAAAAACGCGGATTTTTGTGATATTGTGGCGTTATGAGACGCAGTTCGGCCAACAACAATGTCAAGTCGGCTGAAAGCGAGTGAACCCCCAAAGGGGGTGCCCCGCGGGAAACTCCCTCGGGGCGTGTGTAAAAAAACGATGGAGATCCCCCGCGGGAAACTCCCGCCGAGCGTGTGTAAAAATTTGAGGGGGGGGAACCCCGAAATTTTATGAAATAAACTGGCGGGGAACTCCCGGAATTTTGTAAGAGACCTAAGGCGGGGAACCCCGGAGTTTTATGAAATAGACCTATGGCGGGGAATTCCCGTAGGAGAATTTAAAAGAGGAGCTGATGGGTGGCTCCGGACTCAGATGGAAGGAGATGCCGTGAAAGAGGGCAGATGAGTTGCGACCAGATGGAATGAGAGCTGAGACGTGGTCAGACGTCGCCAGATGCTGTCAGAGGTTTGCAGAGATCAGATGTTTCGAGGAAGCATATGAGTTGTGGATCTGGTTCATACCATCTTCGTCGATAAAAATCCTGCAAGATGCCAGAGAGACACGGAAACATTCGTGAGGTGGATGTTTTTTAGGCCCAGTAATTGTGGGTAAGTTATTAAAAAGATGTGAAACTTGCTCATTGTGCTGGTTGAATAATATTTAATGATATTTTCTCTATTTTCAGTAACTGCATACTCCATCTCTCGAGAGACCTAAAATCCCCTGAGATTAAGCCCATGTAATCACTTTAAACTAATAAATGTAAAATTTTCAAAATGATTATAATTTGTTGAATTGATTAATTAATGTTTTATACCCTAAAAAGAATATTACATTTTGGCGCCCAACCGTGTGAGCTTACGATCTCTCTCGAGGGTGAGGTACTGCAGAAGCTATTTTTGTAAAAGGTAATCTTTCCAAAATTTAGTTATAGTTTTTTTTGTTTTGCTTTCTTTCGTGTTCCTCTCGGTTAAAATTTAAATTCTGTGTTGTGCAATTTTATACTGTGCAATTTCCACAAGTACGCAATCTTCTTGCTTACAAAAATTAAGACATGTTTTTTTTAATTAATATTTTGGGGTTATATTTTGTGATATTTTTTTATGTATGTTTCTTAGAAGTAAAAAACGTGTGGTTAATATGGAAAATTCGCAGGAACTAGAATTTCAGTGTGCACAGGTTGAGAATTTGGAATCGGAGGAAGTGATCGGTTTAAACCAAATGTTTGATGAAAGTGATAAAGGGCAAGAATCAGTGACAGAAAATGTAGAAGTCAGCAATAGTGATATTACGAATGCCATAGGGGAAAAGAGTGATAAGCAAAGAAGAGACAGTACTAGTTTGGATATTGAGATGCTGATGAAATTTTTGGATAAAAAAATGGATGAGATGAAATTAGAAAATAATAAAAAAAATGGATGAGATGAAATTAGAAAATAATAATAAAATGGATGAGATGAAATTAGAAAATAATAGGTGGGGAGAAAATTTTAATAATAAAATGGCTGAAATAAAATTAGAAAATAAGAAGAAAATGGATGAGATGAAGTTAGAAAATGATAGGTTGATAGAAAAAATGGATAAGAGTTTGGCAGAATGGAAGGGAAATGTGGGGAAAATGACTGAGAAGTTTAGTGTAGAATTTAAAGGGGAAGTAAGTAAGAATATTGAGGAAATAGGGGCAGTGGTAGAGGAAGAAATTATTCAGAACGCGGTATCTGAGAAAACATGTGATGATAAACATATTGATTTTAATGTGCAAGTAGAAGAAATAGATAAGGAAGAAGTAATGTGTAATTTAGTTGTTGATAATAGTCAAAGGGAAATGGTTCTTAAACAGTCAGGGAAAATAGTTGAGAGAGGAGAGAATCCTGTGGCTATTGATAATGATATGCAGGGAAATGTTAGAAACAACTGAAAATAGAGATAGCTGAAGTGTTAGAGACAGGAAAGTTGTATAGTTAAAATTTGGAGAAGAAAATGCTGAACTTAGCAGGGTTAAAAGGGGAAGCTCTACGGGGGAATAGGAGAAAAAGATAAAGTTTGGGTCACATTAGTGTAAGAATAGATATAAAGTTTATTAAATTAAAACAGAATAGGTTCGATCCTTATGCAGATAAATGTATGAGGGAATGTTGGGAAAGCAGTGTAGAGGGAGAACGCAGGATTATTTTACTATGGAGTATGGAAAACGCATGGCAATAATGATAAATAGTATAAATTATGTAGCGACCTGGTCAATTGAAGGATGGATTCATTCAATTGGTGAGGCAATTAAATGGTTTGGGAAAAATCTGTTTATATGTTAATGGAATATTAGGTTGCATAAAGAATATGGGCATCCATTGTTGGGGTTAGAGGAAAATAATAGCACTGGAATATATGGGGTACGTGAAAATTTATTTTGAGTAAGTCATATGTCAGCCAACTTCTTATCATGTTTTATTCGTCAAGAAGCGCTAAAGGGGTGATGAATGATGTATTTATACTGTGCCATACAATGAAAGCGTTTATTTTTATTTTAGAGGTATCTAGGCCAGGCTGAAGGTCGTAATTGTGTTAGTTGAAAGGCCACGCGATAAGATGGAAGGAGATTTGGTGATTATCCCCGAGTAGATGGGAATCACACTCCATTTTGACTAAAGCTGTTGTGATACAGATATTTTTCGTGTGGGAGAACACCACACGAGTTAGGAAAAGGTCACAGGGCGAATTAATTAGCCTATTATTCTGACCTGTTATATATGGAGTTATAATGAATGGCACAGAAGTAGAACAAATAAATATTATCTGAAGGATAGGCAAAATGATAAAAAGCTGACGATGTAAACCCATATGATGGCAAGTGAATACTGAACTGAGATGCCAAGTTTCTCAATCCTGGCAAACTGTGAGCGGGTAAATTTAAATCATTTACAAATCATAACATGATTTTATTTAAGAAGTGGGGGGGCACCAGGCAAACATGCATAAGTTTATGTAAATCACGAGTTAATCTGAAATTCTATTCAATTTTAGCTGTTTTCAGTATAGCGTGGTGTTATATGGGTGTGAAACGTGGAGGATAGGAGTTGGGAAAATAAAAAAAATTGGAGCCTTTGAAATGTGGTGCTATAGGCGAATGCTGAAAATCAGCTGGGTGGATAGAATCACAAACGAGAAAGTTCTAAACAGAATAGGGGAAAAGCGAACAATATGGAGGACGTTGTCCAAGAGAAGGAATGGATTAATAAGCCACGTTTGGAGACATGAGTGTCTTGTAAAATTAGCATTAGTGGACTGTGTGTGGGATAAGAACTGAAGAGGGAGGCCAAGGATGGAATACGCTAAGCAAATAAGGGAGCATGTGGGTTGTGATACTTATAAGGAATTGAAAAGTCTTGCGGAAGATAGGTTAGCATTGAGACCAGTCTTAGGACTGAATACCACAACAGATGTTTCTTGTGCACTATAAGCAAATCGCTGATGATTTCAAAAAACTGCAACTGTGAAACGATATTTTGCAGATAAAATCTGACATTCTTATACAGGTTAATCTGTCAAAAAAAAAATTGAATACCGCTAAATGTATCTTAAGGCAACAAAAGAGAAATTAGGCCTATTTATTTACACAATAACTAAGTATTTACTAATATTTAATTTGGGGGGGGGGGGACAGGCTATATGAGGGGTTTTTTGGGGGGGTTACCTGAGGGTGATCCTGAAACAGGCAACTCTCCTTTAATAGCATAGGAAGGTAATTGAAAAGGTAGAGCACGGTAACCAAGGGTTGTCTAGGGACTTAAACTATAGTTTAAGACATATCGAGCTTACAACAGCATACATTATGCCCTCATGGAACCTGACAAGCGAGATGTTTTACCGCTTCGCGTAGTCATATGTTGGCGACGACGACGAGTTTCGTGAAAAACAATTAAAAAGTATATAACGTAAATAAAAATTTTGTTACATTTAAGCATTATTTCACGTTTGAAAGTCTACGACAGGGTAAACTCATTATTTCGTGTTAACCAGACATAAGGGAACATATCTGTCAAACGCAGTATATACCTAAATTTAACTAAAATATCATTTAAGTAATGATACATTTAATTATTTAATTAAGCTGTCGTACAAAGCGGACGTGTTTTCATGATTATGTGAGCTCTGAAATGTGTTGACTTGGCTGAAACTTGAGAAAATCAAAATAAGAAGGATGTTCGAAGAAGAACAATGTTTCCAGAAGGAAGCCAGAACTTATACTAAAGACGGAGTACTACAATCCTGACGGAATACTACAATCTTGAAATTAGGAAACTCAAAGTAAAAGTGCGAAAAGCGTACAATAAAAGGAAAGTAAATATCTATCACAGGAACAAACTTCTTTACTTTAACAAAAAGTTAGTCGAAGCCAAGAAAATCGAAATAAACACACTCTAGCGTTGGAAAAAATACAAAAACGGGCTGAAAAAATGTTTGGGGGTCGATTCGCGAACAATCCTCACGATAATTTAGAAGGTCCCAGTAATAGAAGGAATCATGCCAGGTTGTGCGCAATATATAAAGCTTATAAGGGTGAACCACAGGGCCTGGAAAGAAATAACAAACCATTTTACGGCGCCGAATTATATA
This sequence comes from Eucriotettix oculatus, assembly GCA_034510155.1. Classification (NCBI taxonomy): domain Eukaryota; kingdom Metazoa; phylum Arthropoda; class Insecta; order Orthoptera; family Tetrigidae; genus Eucriotettix; species Eucriotettix oculatus. The sequence goes on from CM067376.1 coordinate 257,763,820, forward strand.
TCTAAAAATGACCATTCGTTCAAAATTAAAGAAAAAGGGCAACGCACAGACGTAGGAAAATTTTCATTTGTAAATAATACGCCATTGGAATTCATTACCCGCAGAAATACTGACAACTTTTCCGGGTAGCGTAAATCAGTTGGGTCGATCGAAGCCACTCAGAAAAAATTAATATTTTGTTTGTGCATTCCCTCATGTTTTGACAGTTCAAAACTAATTTTTATTTATTTATATTTTTAATATAATGTAATAAAAATCTGAAAACTTCGAATGCTTGTGACGCTTACGGAATCAACAGTAAGCTCATTAAACATTGCTGTAATGAAATTGTAATTCCATTGCAGTTGACAATTAACTTGTGCTTTTCCTCCGGTATATTTCCAGATGCTCTAAAAGATGCGAAAGTTACACAAGAAGGGTTCTACAATTATCGCCCTATTTCCCTCTTACCAATATTCTCAAAAATTCTTACTTATGAGAATTACAGATTTTCTTATAAAATTCAAACTTATTTCCACATCGCGACAGGCTTTTATTAGTGGAAAATCTACCAACACGGCTTCATACGACTTCGTTCAAAGTATTCATGACGCACTTGATGAAAGACAGAGTGACTGGCATTTTTGCTGACCTCTCGAAAGCGTTTGATTTAGTAGATCATATTATTCTACTTAGAAAATTAGATTTCTACGAAATCAGAGGAGTTCCCCTTTCTTTCTTGACATCGTACTTGCAAAACAGACGCCAAAAAGTCGCGATTGAAAACACGGATGGAAATGAGTATCTGTCAGAATGGGAAACAATTACCTGCGGTGTCCTTCAGGGCTCAATTTTGGGTCCTTTACTTTTCATTATTTACATTATCGATTAGATCCCTTAAAATCAGTCCTATACGCTGACGACACAAATTCGGTTATCACGGACAGACTCGGAAACTTTATGCGAGAAAGTTGAAACTGCGATGTGCCGTCTCAATCTTTGGTTCACTGCAAACAAATTTTCTCTTAACCTAGAGAAAACCAAAATCGTTAACTTCACAGCAAACACAAACAGTTTATCTCCCAACTTGAAAAACATTTCAGAGCACGCGCCTTTTCTTGGTCTGCTGATTGACAATAATTTGAAATGGAATCACCACATTAAAAAACTATCGGGAAAACTCAGCAAATTTTGCTTTACATTACGAATGTAAGCGACACAGCTACATCAAAAATGATGGACCATGCATATTTTCGTGGTGTTATGTGTTACGGTATTGCAAAGTGGGGTCATTCGTATCACGCGCTTCACATTTTTAAACTACAAAAACTACGATCTGGTGTGGAGTGGAATACCACTTGCAAACCTTTGTTTTGTAAACATGGAATTTTATCCTTGTCATTTACGTATATTCTAGAAATTTTAAAATTTGTAAGGGGCAACATCAATCTATATGCTCTAAACGGTTCAAGCCATTCGTACAACACAAGTCTTTTTAAAACAAGCATTCATTATTCCGGTATAAATCTATACAATACTGACCCAGAAGAAATAAAAGCTTTAAAGGTTCAAAAATTATTTATAAAGAGTTTTAAATCTCTGTTAATGAATGGAGCGTATTATTCACTGAAAGAGTTCGTAGATAGGAAGGACTCAAACAGTTTGCTAGTGTCCTATCAAATTCTTCTATTATTTTAGAACTATACTCTACTAGAATTTAACTGCTGACTTATTTTCTTTTTCATGTTCAACGGGAACCTACGCAGGATCTTCTGCTGCCTCCTCCGGCGACTGAAAATTGAAGATTGAATTTTATCTTTCCTCTTTTTGTCCTTCAATTCTTAATAGTAAAATTTTGTAAATTTCTTGTCATATTATATTTGACGTATCCTATTTCCTCAACCGAGGACTGATGGAATGAATAATGATAAAAATAATAATAATCCAAATAGTGTTATTGCAGAAGTTTTTTGCTTTGTATTCTTCTGCTATTGGAGTCTGATAATAAGCTTTGAACAACTCGACATTCTATTAACTGGATATCGATCAGGAATAGTTTTTATCGTTTAACTCTTGATAATCACCACAAGCTCTAAAGGAGCCATCCTTATTTTGGACCATATGTAGTGACTGGCACACGATGATGCTGATGGACGTATTATCCCGTTTTCCCGCATCGCATCTGCAAATTCCTTGGGATCCATCGGTCTTGCTCTATAATAAACTGGCTATCCTCGTGTCACAATATGTGGAATTAATGTCGTTGTTGTAATTCTAGGATATTTAGATAACAAATCAGTAAACTTAGATTGTGTTAGTTAGTATACGATTTCTTTGGTACTGATGGTATTCACCATGAACGTAAATATGGGTCACTCCTTCAACTAATTTTCTATGCTTAATGTCTATAAATAAATTGTATTTATTTAAAAAATCCGCCTATAATTCTTCTTCCGACTTTTGCGACAGTGAACGGCCATTGAAATTGCCTACTTAAGCCCAACTCCATGTTCATAATTTGGAATTAACGCATTGAAATTTCTGAATTATTCGCAACGTATAACTTATATGTCATATTACAGGGTTTAGACGCGTCTCAACATGGACACACATTCAATTTCGAGATATAACTCTGCAAGATACTATTATAAATAAGCATTTATAAAATTGAAATAATACTGACTAAAATTAATAATATCCAATGACAATCACAGAGTTCTATTACAATCTCGGAACTTGATACCTTCCTTTTATATCGAGTAAATTACGAATTTATTAAGAAAATTGTGCCTTCTTATATGTGTTAGTCAGCATAGAAGTACTGTTTACTTTTATAGAAAAAACATCTATTTAGCTTTAATTTTATAGTATTGTTTGAAATTATGGCGTTTTCTGTTATACGGGTCGTTAATTCTTATTTAAGTACTGTCAAATGTTTTGTTTTCCTGATTGATTGTAAAGTATCGTTAATTCTTGTCACAATCGTCATGGAATATCTATATAAATTTACGTTTATAAAAAAAATCCTGAAAGAATGTTGAACAAATATCCATTTCTATCATTGTAGGATATTTGTGCTTTGATGTCCAAATGGACATATTATAATTCTCTTTGAAGAGAACCCAATATTCCCTTACTAACAACTTTGAAATCACGGCTTATTGGGCGGGAAAATGGTCCATCAAACAGGGTTCGAAGTATTTAATGTTTCCAATTGGTGATTCTCTCTTGGACGTCTATACTCTATATACATACAGACACCATTATATTACTTACTAGTTGATCTTTATACAAAATAACTTAAGTACTATTGTAGAAAGAAAAAGTTCTTGAAATTAATTGTTTGTGTTCGAAAAGTAAACCAGTTTATGCAAACATAACAAATTTGTAAGTAGCTTTTGTCGGATGTAACTCAAATATATCCTTAAAAACATATACTAAAACCCAATAGATGTTTAACATTTAGTTCAGTTTCTTCCAATTCCACTTGTAATTAATACTAAATTCTTAATACGCATTTTTATCACTAAATTGCATATTATTTCAAGATTATGTAAAATCTACCATAACTGTTTTATAATTCTGAAAAGGTTTCTAAAATACTTCCAATTTACAGGTTAATATGGGACGTAAAACAGAGAAAGGAAAAGTCAAAAGACAGATGCGGAAAGAGGAGGCTAAGCATATTGCTGCTGCCCAGATTTTAGTTGATAAAGCAAATTCTCAAGATAATCCTTTGTCTCAGTTTCCAGTATTTCAGAACTTCTGTAAAAATAATTTGTCTGCATCCTTATTTTGTATGAGAAGTACAGAACTGGACTCTGACACTATGAACTGGATATTTAATCTTGAAGAGCGTAATATGAAGCAGTTATATCAAAATTGCTCATGGGGATGGAATGAGAAACTGAAGCAGGAAGAAATGACTGATGAGAGAGCATGGTATCTCATAGCCAAAAATGACAATGGTGAAGGTCTTGGATTTTCTCACTTTCGATTTGATATGGACTATGGAACTCAAGTGCTTTATTGTTATGAACTACAGTTAGAATCTGAATGTCGGAGAAAAGGATTAGGAAAATTTATGATGCAGGTAATCAAATTTAAAATTGTTTGGCTTTCGTTATGTCTATAAGAAATACTTAATAGATTCATTACATGTAGAGTTTATTAAATATTCAATTTTAGAAAATTGGTTGTATTTCTTACTGTACATTTATGAAATTTTACTAATAAACTGCACCATTAGAATGGTGGTAGAGGGAGCAGCGGCTGAATAAGTGTAAAAGTCTGAACTATGAATAATTAGGGAGTATGTGGAATGTCAAAATAATTGGTATGGAAAGGAAAGAGAGAAAATTGAAGTGGGTGGATTCCAGAATTTAAAAATTCAGTCTCCATGTTCAGACAATTAGTGATATATTGCAAGAAAGAAAATATTCAATGTAGAAGCAAATTGGAACTAAAGTCTTGTTTAGATACACCACATACATCATACCCATGTAAATCATTCTTCATGTGCAAAATAAATTTTTATTTTCATCTGCATTGAATATATACCTACATTATTCATATATTTTTATTTATTCTACCTTCATTCCATGAAAGTCTTAATAGATTGAAAGGAAAGAGATTCTTGTCAGTGGTGTATCTAAATTAGACAAGTTGTTAAATCTGTATTAGTTTGTTCTTTATTTCTAAATAAAGGAAAATCCTTTGCTAAATTATAGATATTTGAATGAATAAATAAGAAAGTTTCATTCTTATGGGAAATAATCTCTATTTCAATTGACACACTTTAATTCTGTGGTTCCCAAACTTTTTTTGGGGGGGCGGTGTTAACTGGCTATATGAGAGTGATCCTGAAACAGGGAACTCCCCTTTAATAGCGTAGGACAGGCATTGAAAAGGAAGGATGTGAAAGGTAGCCAAGGGTTGACTAGTGCCCCCAGGTTATAGTTTAAGGATCCTTCCCTGTGTTTCACAGGGAAAACCTGCATCAGGTAGGTCGGGCATTGGGTACTATTCTCATACCCTTCCGAACGATGGGAGAAGAGTTTGCTGTGGGGTCACAGAATTCCCTTCTCGGTGTCTCCACCAGTGGCCAACTGATCCAATGGGACCGGCGAACAACTCTTGCCTTATGTCCAAGGTCTTTGACCCCAGTACATAAACCTCCCAAAATAGGTGAAGGTGTCTTGGCATGTGAGAACTTTGGAAAAACCCAGAGAGAGTAAGAGGCATTCCTGACATAATTAGGTGAGCCCCCCAGTACACTCTGGGAAGAAGCGTCTGCGAAAAAGAACTCCCACACGCTCTCGGGGTCTGTGGTTCCCGCACCCAACATGAGGACAATGGCTCATCTAAAATATAAAACATTTAATATAAATATTTATTTTGTACTTGAGCTCAGTTCTTTATTATGTGTTATGAATATTTAATTACTGTTTTTTTTTCCACAATAATCTTGTGATTCCTTCCTAAAACCAACAATTTGAGCCCTGAATAAGTTGAAACAAGGCTTCATTAAGGGACATCAGAAGACTTAGATGCATCATGCTAAGAAGAAGGTTGTGAAACACTGCTTTAATTACATATATCTTGGTAACAAGGAGTATCCCCTAGAAAAATCTTTCTAAAGGGCTATTTGGAAACTAAAATGATGTGAATTTGTGGGAGAATACCTTGTTTTCTATATTTCTGGAGTAAAGCTTTTTATTGCTTTCTGTGTTTCCAAATCCTACTGGAACCTTTGCTTTGCCATGGCCCTGCTTGTCAGAGAAAACTATTGCCCTAGTGTGATTTATTATTGTTGACAGGTAATGCTTAGCGGTGCAAAAATTCCTTACATGGAATACAATTCTTATTCTGACAAAGGAGGCTAAGTGAAAATTTGAAGAACTTTCTTCTGCCTTGAATGGCAACGCTGAGATTTAGTTGGAGGAAATGTCTTTCTCTCTTTCCTTTTCATCTCAATTCATTGTATGCTCTATTGTTGATAACTTTCAGTTGATTTTGGGATGAAAGAAAATACTATGGCTTATAAATATTAGCAAATATTAAACATGATATCTTTGGAAAAATAATTATAATACGTAATTTTGTTAGACTGTCCCCATGTTATAAATAACACCAACAATAGAAGCATTTCCTCATATGTAAGTTGTTTTCAGTTTTGCCAATTTGATCTGCTGAATAATTATTTCTTTTCGTATTTCCTTGTTTTGTGCATATTAATTTCCTAGCATTTATAATTTCCATGAGGTTATTACTAAGAAAAAAAAACAGAGAAATGATTTTGACTTCTAATTTGGCTTAAAATTTGTGGATGATTTGGCCGCTTGAAAAACGGACATAACCTCTCATTACGAATTTGCGGTGAAAGTGCACAAGTTGATGGCTATGTTGTGCAGTTTTGGAAAGACGTTACATTGGATTGTCTAATTCAGAATTACAAACCGAATGACATGTTTAATGCGCACGAGGCGGGAGTTTTTATCTTCTTCAATGAAATTTAATAATTTTCGAGGCGACAACTGTTGCGCAGAAAACGTAGTATAAGCCTTCCGTTTTTAAGGAACCCCGGTATAAAAAAATCCGGTTTTAAGGAATTTACACAGGTTTTAGAGGTATAAGTCGACGTTCTATTTTGATTTAATCAGCGTGTGCGAAGTCCTGTGCACGTGTAATAGCTCCATCTCTTTCAAATTTTGATGTGTCGAGGATCATGGTGGAGTCTTCCACCATGTCGAGGATGGCCTGGTAATAAAATACGGCAGAAACTTATGGTTTCGAATTTCTCGAAAGTTAATCGCTACCCTGTGTCTTGGAGCAACAACACATCAATTAAATAAAAGGTTCTAAGTCAAACGCTACAATGATTCGTTTAGAACTTTATATTTGTTGTTTTAAAATTAAGCGAACAGAAGAAACGCGAAAATTCAAATTACCGATTAATGCGATAAACTGGCGATTTTCGCGATAAATAAGTGTTGCAATGGAAATCGCCGCAACAGTAAATGCGACATTAAATTCAGAGACGGATACAATTGTTTAAATCAATTTTTTTTAAATCGTCTCCCATCAGAAACGTTTAGTTATTGTGGATTATAATTTAATAGAGGAAATACTAAAGAGAGTGATTAAGATGTATAAAATTATTTCAATGAATTATTTGTTGGCAAAATTGTAGTTGTTGTGGTAATCAGTCCTATGCAAAATGACTTAATTTTAAAATATCATGTTCTAAACATGTCATTGTAGCGTTTGACTTAGAATGGCAAAATTTTTGACTCATAATGAACCCCCATATCACTACGTTCAGAAGAAGGAAAAGAATATTCAGCATTTTATAAAAATTAAAACAAATTTGGCAATTGTTTTGACTACATCTCAAATAATACTGGCAAATAATTACACCCAAATTAGTCAGAATTGAAACAGTACAGAGGTTTTGTTCCTATCATTGGAAGTTCAACAAGCCTCAAAGACAGTTGGTGCTTCACTTATAAATTTGATAATCTTTGTGCTATTTGTGCTGATGAAAACTTTTTGGTTTACTTTTGGATTGTTTCTCACATAAAGTTCCTATGATAGGAACAAAACATCGTGTCATATTTTAGTTAATAAATATTGTTTCGATTCTGACTAATTTGGCCATAATTATTAATTTGTATTTTTAAAATTAAACTAGGAATTCTAACTTAAATAAGCGTGTCTTTAGTAAACTATTTTAACCTTAGAAAGCTTTTCATATTTTTTTTATGCAACCTCCCATGCAGGGGATACCCCAAGATGTAAGGGATAAAAAAGATTCAATAAAAAGGGATTCTACGTAAAGTTGTGTTAATACCCCTATATAAGGAACATTTCTGGTCCTCAGTCACTTGCTAAAACATTGTTCCACTGTATTCTTGCTCAATTTTCCGGCTCAATGTATTAAAAATTGACTACAGAAGACATTGGTATATCACTGGAGATGTTAATTGCTCCTTTGCTGATGCTTAACTGACAAGGCCATTGCACACATTTTTAGGCAGCATATTTTGACAGGATATACCTGTGACACCCATGTCATGTCAACTACAGTGTCAAAGAGTTGTATTTAAGAAGCAACTGTCCCTTTCATCAGAGGTAAGGAAGAGGATTATGAGCAACTGCTAGGGAGCAGTTGTTTCCAAAAATTTAAGAAACACTCATTCTGTCATGGTGTCTGCAGGGTTAACGGCGGGAGTAACTAGGATTCCCTTAAGACAGCCATCAGTGTCATTGTTGAATAAAGGGAGTCTGCCAGGGACGAGTGGTTGCTTCTGATGTTTAGTAGTATGCCTTGGGGGGCTACAGTAACACTTACTTGATCAATGAGGTACACGCTCAGGACTCTTGTGTTAGGGAGGATATAAGTGATTTAAAGCCTCCGTTCCTTTAAGACCAGGGGATGTCTACTCACCCATGTTAAGCCATCTTAGGGTGATGGACCGAATTCTCTTTGTACATGGAGGAGAGGTTGTGTGGTTTTCTGAGGCCTTCCCTTTCCTGCCAGTGACAGTAGTTGGGACTAACTCAAAGTAGTCATCAAGTTGTCCTGTGTGGCTACTAATTGTTTTAATTATATTGGCAATGTCATATCCTGACTTGTAATGTATATTGTATATGTAAAATAGGAAAGAGGTTCAAAAAAGTCATTGACTTACCTTAAATTAATAGTAGGTATTGACTGGCAGAGATTATCATCTGAATGGGTACCCAGTTTAGGGTCTGAGAGGATAGTATGTTGTGTATATTTATGTGGCCAGGTGAGGGTTATTACTTTTCCTCTTCTATGTTGAAATTTAGAAAATGGGTTTGACATTATATATGCCACAAGTGTAAATAGATTTCTTTTAACTTAGCATGTTGACCTTCAGCTTGATTCTATTCTTGTAAATTATACTTAGAGATTATTACTGTTTTTTTTTCATATATTTTTGTAGGTACTGGAACTAATGGCTTTTACAGCTCAGATGAAGAAAGTTGTGTTGACTGTCCTGAAACATAATCCAGAAGCTATGAACTTCTTTCAGAAACTTAATTATACTGTTGATGAAACTTCTCCTGAAGACAATTTGTTTGAAGAATTTCCATATATCATTCTAAGCAAAATAAATAAAAAGTTGTTGTAGTGTTGTATGATAGTATTATATCACCTCTTGTACAAAATACTGTTTTATATTACTGATCTAATATCGCAGTAACAAGATATTGCATTGTAATATATTAAAATGTTCACTGCAATAGTTTTCTGAAGACTGAAGTGTTGTTTCTGTATTGTTTTTTGTACTTAAATATTTTGTTCCCAAATATTTGTAATTCATTACCTTGGTGTTGCATCCATCCATACTCATAAGTTGTACTTTATTATTTTCTCATATTTCTTTTTTCATTTTCTAATATTTGACAAACTTGTATGAAATATAGTGCAATATTTTCTTTTTGTAAATTGTATGCAAGTTTAAATGTCAAACCAAATGTGTGATTCTTGAAGAAAAAAATTGTAATTCTTATAGTGATATGCATAGAAGTATAATTAACAACTTGTCAAGCATTTATATGTAATGGAATTAACAATCTGTAATCTATTGATTAAAAAGGAGGTTACTACCTTGTGTTTTTATTTTACATGAAATATTACTTAAGCATTATATTCACTTAAGTCATCAAATAATTTGAGATTTAAGTACATTGGTTTCCTATTTGAAATCAGATTCGCAGAAGCTGGTAGAGGTTACTACTACTGTATGTCAATCATTTTTAATTCGAACTTTGTATGGTACATACATTGACCCTTGTTTTGTTTTTTTCATATTGAAGTCATCTTCCTGGTGTGCTGATATTGGAACACCCATTTAATATTTATTTCTTGACAGAAATAATTTTTCTAGTATGAATTTTAGTTCCCAAACAATATAGATTCTTTTTGAGAAAAATTGGCTTTTGTATTTAAATTTGAGTTCTTGTCAATTTTTTCTATCCTAAGACTCGCCATTAGGATTTGTGGACAATGGTATACCGACCAGTCAAGAGTGTGTATGAAGTTTGAGACCTGGAATTTGTGCTCCTGGAGCTGCATTCAGTATGCGGAATACTACTACGTCAAGTAGTTCAGTAGAGAAACGGCAGTGCACTGATGTACTGAGAACATTCAACTTCTATTTGCACATGCCAAGGCACAATCTGTTCTAGGAGGTGTATGTCCTGGGATCGAAGACGTTGGACATATGGCATACGTTGTTCTCCAATCTCATTGGATCACTCCAATGCAGCGACCCCAAAGCAAACTCATCATTTGTATAGGCATGAGAATAGTACTCAAAAGCATGACCTACCTGATGCAGGTTTTCTGTGCATCTCTTTTACGTGAATCACCAGGTAGGATCCTTAAACCTGGTGGCCCTAGTCAACCATTGGCTACCTTCTACATCCCTCCTTTTCAATTCCCTTCCTAGGCTTTCGAATGAGAGTTGTCTGTTTTAAGATCTGCCCTTATGTAGCCTGATAGCTTGTCACTCAATGAAAAGTAGTGTAACCTTTTTAATATGTACAGAAATGTGGATAGCATCATCAAACTTAAAACTTCGCAATTAATTTTTTTTCTGTATTAGACAATTCTTTTATTTTCTCTCAATAATGTTTTGTGCCGATCCTGTACATATGACCTTTGTATTAATATTATAATGAATTCCCGTAATTAAGGCCATTGCTATAATATAAGAAAACTCAAAAACTAGTAATGTTATGCGGCGTACATTATCGAAAAAACATTATTTAATAAATTTAATGACAGCGTGTCTGAACGTGGACGTTATTTTGCAGCCTTACGAACAATAGCGACGGGATGGTCAGAACATGGTGGAAAAAGATCACCATGTGTCAGAAGAGGGACGGACAGCTGTGACGAATAGGGGGTGGGGGAGGCCTCCATAAAGACAAGTAAATGAGCGGAGCTAGGGGAATCATGGTGGAAGAAGCTTCCACCATGGGGGGAATGTGAACCCGACTTTGTAACTTGGAAAGTCTTGCGGCAGATACGGCGAAGGGTGGACGCCGCTACGTGTCGGGTTTGAAGCCCGAGCGAGAGTTAAAGGCTTCTCTAAACAGCGTGAGCAGTTTTTGGTGAATCTGATGATTCATGGGCTGGAGAGCTGGAGCATCGCGCCTTCAACGACACTTGCCCCCACCCCCCCCCCTATGGTGAGACCCGCCCATTATCATATGCACAGTTGATTTGTTTTTCAAACGTGTCTCTGCTACTTGGCCCAAAATACCCTGGGAAAAGGAGAGTATATTTAGAACCCAAAATATAAATTTTGCTCTGTACATAATTTAACCTTCTTTGTAACTAGTATTAATAAATTTTAGCGTTTTAGTTTGTAAACTCCTATGGTGTAGTGGCTGCCTCACAACCCAGGGGTCTTGGGTTCGAATCCTGGGCTTGGATGTTTGTGTTGTCTTGGGGCTAAGACTGTGGGAGAATCGATACGCCGAGCACGGGTCACTCCATATTCGGAATGTATCAATGTAAGTTGACAGTCGACCCAGTAGGCCCAGAAGAAGTTTGTAAATTGGAACTGGTTATTAAATTATCCTTCCATTTAAATTAAGTAATCATTCCTTGCATAATTAATCAAAGAGCAAAGTTTTCTTCATTACAGTTAATATAAGTATAATTGGAGTGAAGCGATCTTGAGAAGTTAAAGTGAAAAGTATAGACCAGCATGTAACAAGAATACGTTAACGAATGACTACAGAAGGGATTTGTAGGATTATATTCTGGGCAGACATTAGAGAAAATCATATTAATGTTCGGTTACAATGTTCTGGTTTCCGAAACAGTGTTCCGCAAAAACTTTCGAGTGATTCTATCTATACTATGGATTATAATGCCTTGTTATCGTAACACGAAAGCTGCGTTTGCATCTAACGGGAGAAAAAGTAATCATTTCTCACACCTTTATTTTTTTCTAGCTTGTTTTAGGCCCTGTACACATGGTGGCGCTAGTGACAGCAGCGCGGCAGTACATTGTGTCAATGGGAGCGTACACATGCTGCCTGTCACTAGCGCGGGCTGTCAGTAGCGGGGATGCCTCTCTGCTGTCACTAGCGCTACAGACTCCAAGTACATTGTTTCTTATGGAGCTGTACACATGTGTGGTGCGTTTTACCTCAGATGACAATGCTCTCGGTTTGTTTAACGACGAAATACCAAACAGCCCAGCTGTATCATGTGGGCTTTTCATTTATAATATCTATATTGCTATGACTTAATTTATAAAATAGCATTTAAAATTAATAGCAAAATGATTCTGAAAAGTAATTAAATGAATAAGTATATTACATAAAGTATAATTAAATATACGATGTTTCTATCACTATCGGCGGTCCTCTTAGGGTGTTTTCAGGATATTATACTGACACAGATGTTGCTGACAAAATTGAAGATATACAAATCAATTCTTCTGATTAATAAATGTTGTCGTAACATGTGAATTCCATTAAGCTAGGTTTACACGGGCAGTGATGTTCGTCGAAGTTGGGTTGGCTGTGCACTGCCTACCGTTTACATATTGGGCAGATAACTGCCCACTTCTTCACTGACAATTCTGTGCTAGTGCTGCCCTCACTACAGAACGGGCAGAGAACTCTGATGCATGTTTATACTTCTCTGCCATTTCTTGGCAACTACGCCAGGTTGGAATGTTGATGATGAATAGTGTCAATATATTGTTTATATCAAGTTGAATATTTTTCCCCTTTGTGTTTTCGCGTACGCATAATGTCCATAAACAGGAACTAATCACTTTGTATTTGTGATAGAATAGACGTAACGAGGAAGGGTTCCTGAATTCAGTATTACGCTACTGTATAATATTGCTTTATATTATTACTACAGAAATCAAGCAATAATAAAAACAGCACATGTACTTTGAAGCTGGTTTTCAGTGTTTAATTGGGTCGGTTTCTATTACTTGTTTTATTCCCCTTAAAGTTGTCAATTACTGAACAGAACGAAATGAATTATTTTTCATTACGTGTGATAGTAGTATGTTTATAGCTATTCATCATTCTTTTGCGTATTTTTTTCCAGTTAAAGTTTGTGGCTGGACAATAAATATTTTTGGAAACTTAACCTAAAAATTTATAGGCGATTAGGTGCAACAAACGAACTGTATCCAAAATTATTTCTGAACCAAAATTCTGGTCGCTGTTCACAACAAATATTCACTTACTCCAATCGCGCACTATTCCAAACTGCACGCGTATTGAAAATTCAAAATACAAATTGTTTACCATCGCGCAATCGATAGTCAACCCTGCCTCACCGTGCACAATCGATAGTTGACAACCGTCACTGCCACTAACTGGCCTCCCATGAGGGCAGCGTCTAGGTCGGTGGAGGGGGAACGTCAGTCATGACTGACATACTGTTGACACGCTCCAAGAAAAGGGAGGCAGTGCTCTCGTGTCAGCGATGTATAGGCAGTTGTCAGTGCAGCACTGACGTATGTTGACACGCCACTGACATCACTGCCCCTCGTTTTCTGGCAGTCATCACTGCCCGTGTAAACCTAGCCTTAGGAAAATATCCTGACAGCAATGTCTATGTTTGTTGCCGCTTATATTTATCGTGGACAGAGGATATTTTGCTAAACTAAAAATAAGTTAACATTTGTAAAATCCCAATTATTTCTAAACTTTGAACAGAGCGGAGATTTCGATCACTACTCAGATGATATTAATCTATTCTCTGGATTAAAATCTATTCATACTCATTCTGTATTCCGTCATACACCAGTTATACATTATAAAAATATCTTCATAAAGTGAGCCAGTATAACGGACGTATGACGGTACTCAGATTTTAATCCGCAGAATCGATTAGTATCATATGACTAGAGATTGGAAGCTCCTGTATGTTCTAATTTTATAAATAATTTAGACCGTACAGTGGTGAAATTGCTTTTTTAACAAATTGTATCACATTCAACAAGACTTGGCATTATTCGAATGCGCGTTTCCGTGTCACAAAATGATATCGATCTGTTAATCGCTAAAACACAAAAACGGCCAGCTATATTAAACAGCCAAATTTTTAACGACAGGAACAAAGATTTATTCCTGGGAACAAATGATCGAAATTTTTTAGAAAATTCTACACAAACGAAAAGAAGTCTACGTAAGTTATTTATTTTTAGTTTTAAAGTGTCATTTTTTTATTGGAAAGAATAAAATTGATAAATAAATACACTAATAATAGAATTTATACAATTCTATTTTGTCACTGTATTTTATCCTCGAGCACGAAATAATAGTGAATTCCACTTGGAAAATGCAGAAATGAGATGAAGTAAACTGGATAAAAAACAACTTATGACTCGCACTCAACTTTCTCTAAATCTCATAGGTTTTGTAAGGAAGTAAACCCAGAACCCAACTGAAAGTGTGAAAAATATTAAATCTTATTGTACACTGGTTCAGAATTTAGAAGATCATCTTCAATGGTCAGGTTGTCGCCTTGATAACTCGTACGCGCCGCTGCAAAGGTTAACTTTTAACCCCTGTGAAATCAGTTTTAGCGGCGATAATTTGGCTTATCGATACAAGTTCTAACCCAGAATGTAGTGGTATGATCAATATAGTATTGCAGCTGGTCGTTCTGATATCTGTTCAAGCCAAAGTCACCACAAAAATTTGTCGCGGCAAATTTTGACTTCATTTTGAGGCCAAATACTGTAAATGTTTAGTAGAAAAATTCGTGTCTCAATACCACAATTCTGAGTAGAGTGTTGCTAAAATACGAGATAACCTGTCACTTGTGCCGTTTTAAACGACGAAAGAGAACCAAAGACATTTATTTTCTTCTAGTTCCATCTTTGAAATAAAGTGAAATCTTATTAATACTGGAAATCCAGCAGTCTGCCTTGTTCCGACTGTCAACAATGGCTCGTCAAGTCGCTTCCCGCGTGTACGCTGCTGCCGCGCTTCTGTCGCGCGACCATGTGTATCAGGTCTTTACGACCGATTCAACGCCGTTACTAAACAAAGAAACCCTATTGCGCGTTTCCCGCTACAATAGGAGACATGGGTAACAATAAACAAGTGTGGACGTGTTCTGTCAACTAGAATCCTTTATGAGTGATACAGAGATTGTCACAGCCCTGAATTATAGAGATTTTATTTAAAAGTGAACGAAGGTTTTCCCAGTGTAACTGTTGCAGAAGTAATTCTCGGGTTTCCACCCGGGTTAAAACAAGTTACTACGCGACGTTTCGACTAACATATGCACTGTCGTCATCTTCTAGGCGAAGTGTGTGTCGGGACCCATGCAGCAGCGGTGACATCTAACTGGAGGTCCAGCCTCCTCTTCAAGTGTCGGAGTTCCTTCCTCGTGGAATCTACTCCGCGTTGATTTGGTTTTTTTTTTGGTTAACAGGCTACATGAGGGTGATCCTGAAACAGGCAACTCCCTTTTAATAGCATAGGAAGGGAATTGAAAAGGGGGGATGCGGATGATAGAGCAAGGTAGCCAAGGGTTGACTAGGGCCCCAGGACTATGGTTTAAGGATCCTACCCGGTGTTTCACCTAAAGAGATGCAGGGAAAACCCTAGAAAACCTGCATCAGGTAGGTCGGGCATTGGGTACTATTCTCACGCCCTTCCGAATGACGGGAGACGAGTTTGCTGTGGGGACGCAGCATTCCCTTCTCCGTGTCTCCACCAATTTCAGGAGGCAATTGGCCGACTGATCCAATGGGATCAGCGGACAACTCTTGCCATATGCCCAAGGTCTTTGACCCCAGTACATATACCTCCTAAAATAGGTGAAGGTGTCTCGGCATATGAGAACTTTGATAAAAAATACCCAGAGAGAGTGCGAGGCATCCCCGACATGATCAGGTAAGCCCCGCAGTCACTCTGGGCTGAAGCGTCTACGAGAAACTCCCGCAGCGCCTCTGCCTGTAATAATGAGGGTGATCCACCTATGACACACTAAATACAATGTCATTACTAAAATGCCTGCAGAAATACTGACGACTTTTCCGGGTAGCCTAAATTAGTTTAGGAATAGGCTAAGAAAACTTCAATGAGTAGAATTTTTTTTTCCGAATCAGTGAAGTGATAATAGTGAAGTGCAATTGAAGTTATTTTGGTGTGACTCATTTCTTTTCTTTTTCAGATAAAAAACTACACTTCAAAATTCCTTCCTTAGTGTAATTATTAATGTAAACAAGAAAATTTAGGGAGCATTGTTATGCTCAACGGTTCATGTTTTTAAACATAAAAATTAAAGCTTGACAGAAAAAATAATAGAAAGGAAAATAAGGTGTCTTAATCTATACGTATACACATTTTTTTACTAATAATTATAGTCGATATCGGAACAACTTACTGTGTTCTCTTCAGTAGTATTTGGACTATTAGCAGTTTTACTGTTTACGTGCAATACATTGAAAGTAAGCAAAGTGAAAGTCTGAAGGACTGCGACGAGTTTACACCCTTCCTTTCGCACAGTACCATAAAGAACCTTTCACGAAAAATAAGAGTCATTCGTCCCTAATTTGATAAATATTTACTCCAGTCAAGCTGGAAGCAACTCGTAGCTCAAATAGAACGGCTACTGGCTGCGGAACTAATACAAAATATGTCAAGTAATCCGTCAATATCTGCGTCTGAAAATTTTCTTATTGACTGCAATTGTGTAAATGCCAACCAATGGGTTCCATTTGAAATTGCAGTCGATTGGCTACTGGAAATGAGGAAATTCTAAAACCTGCCGAGGTTACGTGGAAAGATATTTTGAGGCCGAGTGAACACAAAATTGTGAGCCACTGGCAAGGGATCACGAAAATTAAGAGCCGCTGTTGAGAGCTGAGTGGAGCTCTTGAGACCTATGGAGACATGCAGATTTCGTAGTGGGAGTCTCCGCTATTTTTTACCCAAGGCATCATCCATATAGCCCGATCATCCTCGATGTAGCCAACCTGAAGTAGAGAATGAAGCTGCAGTCATCAGTGGTATTGTTGACTTTGATTTTAAAGAGTTCACATTGCCAGACCTATTTGCCACAGAAAACATTGCTTCTTTTGGTTCACACAACAGATGTAAACCATAAAGTTGTTATTTTCACTTTCATATAAATTAATTTTCCTTTCTTTTGGATTTTACGAATTTCATTAATTATATTTTGTCTTTAATAAAATATGTCTACTTGATTTTAAATTAATTTGTAATTATAATTATATTTCCTTCTACTTATGATTTCCCAATATTAAGTAATAGCTTAATTAATAAATATCTCCTCTTATTTTATTACAAGTGATATCTATCCACATTTAATAAAGATATTACCTTTGCATCTAATTTACTCTTAACTTAGACCGGCAGTTTTTGTAATTCTATTATATATGTAGTTCGTGTGCAATTAATAATGATACACGCATCCTTCCGTAACATTCCAAAATTTTCACGGAAATTCCGTTTTTCCAACAGTTTTTCTAATTATCTACGGCGACTTCCGGTAGAATCCCAATTTTCTACGGCTGATCCCTTTTCTCAATGGGTTCCTCTCGCATACAAAAGGAAAGACAAGCCTTTTGTGCGAGTCGCCAGCCACACGCAGAAAAGCCAGGAAACAGATGTACTTTATTTACTCTTTAAACATGCGTATTTATTATTTATTACATTCTACTAAGACTTCGCGATGTAAACAGCTCTATTAAAGATAAAATGTTTTGGTTGTTTTAGCAACACGTCTCGCATCATTATTAAGTACTTAGATTGTGTACTATATATGTATCCGAAAATAAGTTGTTAGACCACTCGTACAGAGGATCGTGATAGATATAGTTATTAGATGCCACGTTATATAACAAGATAAACAGTTTTTACTAACAAGCCAAAGAAAAATATTACTGAAGTAGTGCCTTATTATGGTAATAGAGAAAGCCGAAGCAGTCTGCGTATGTATTTTAATTATCTTTTAGGGCAGTATTTGCCTAGTTTTACTGTCTAACAGCAATATGTCAGGATAACATGATTTATTAATTTAATTTAGATTTATATTGGTCTTAACTTATTTCCGGTCAGATAATGTTTCATGTGAAATTATAATCATAAAACAGGGTTATTTTGATTGGTACCACTAATCAAGAGATATGTATATAGTAAACTTTGAGATTCAGCCAGACCACCTTTTGGGGAACGAGTGTAGCAAGATATTCGCTATACAGAAATTAAATTAAATGATTATCACATCTATTTTATCAAGCAAAATACAAAAATTACCGCACTACAAAATTATACAAGTTCATTTCTAGCACGCCTGAGGCAAACTGGCTTCCGATTGAAAACAAATATGCTACCCTTACTCGAAACACGACGCTATACCAGCTCCCTTTTTAAATCAGGTGCCCCTGGAATGAAAGGAAACTGGTGCTGTACTCTTCTGTTTGCCCAAGTGATGAAAACCAGTGGCGGGTCCTGGTGGATGCGACGTGGCCTTGGGTGGCGTGGGAGTCATCTGTTGTGCTTTCAGCTAGGGGGGAGCTTGCTCGATGCAGGAGAAGCCTCGCAGCGTCGTTGCGAAGCCACATCTGAAGAAACTGTGCGAAGGTTGAGCTATGTGCGTGGCGCTACGGTGCTAAAATTTGCGTGCGAGTTATGTGTTGGCGGAGCTGTTATATAAATTCCACCTGTGGCTGACGGAAGGACGATCATCAAGTCCGTTGGCAGTTACAACTGTTTCCCACAGACCGGGGGCGAACGCGGGATCATTCGTAGAGAGCCTCTCATCCACAAGTCGGAGACCGAGCCTTCTCGTGGCGGCCCTGTTCTTACTAATCCGGTCAAGGCGACTGTTCAATGGCGAGCAACGTGCATTTCTCATGTGCCTTGGTATCGGGTCCCGGCGGGTCATTCCTGGGTATGTGAAACCTAAGAGTAGGGGGCGGACCAGGGATGGCTCTCTTGAAAACTAGGATCCTCTATGAACCTGGGGGATAGACAATGACGGGTCGGGGTCATCGCACTGCGATAACGGCTCTCTTCGCTATATAAATGCGCGTTCCACCTTCGATCGCTCTTCAAACTCAATTATCTCTTAAACAATCCGCTCTCACACTCCGATTTCTCTACCACTAATTGTATACTGTACTCCTTTCAAAACATCACTTCACTCTTCCGCTCTCACCAAACTCTCGTCTCCACGGCCACTCAATTCATTCCTTTCTCCTCCGTCTCTCCAAAAAACTGCACCATACTCTCTGTCTCCAAAAACACACTCTCCCAAAGCACAGTGTCCTTTCTCGCCGCTCACATCAATCTACCTGCTCCCGCCGCCATCTCCTTCGCTGTCCAAGACTGTACTGCTAATATTTTCCAAAACCACTGTCCTCCTTGCCTGGGGGCGAATGGGGGATGATTTGTCTACAGCCTCTCATCAACAAGTCGGAGACCGAACCTTCCCGTGGTGTCCCTGTTTTAACTAATCTGGTCACGGCGGTAAAAGCGGAGCAGCGTGTATTTCTCATGTGCCTTGGTGTCGGGTCCTGGCCGGTCATTCCTGGGGATGTGAAATCTAATAGTAGGGAGCGGGCCAGGGTGGCTCGTCAGGAACTAGAATCCTTTATGAGTACGGGGATGGACAATGACGGGTCGGGGTCACAGCGCTGTGACACTAGTAACTGAGTCCATCTCAAGGCAGACATCAAGCCTCCGGGCTAAGGTGTCGAGTATGGAAATTGCTAGCCATACTTAGTTGTCCGATGATGAAACTGTCTGGGTGTAATTCCCCTATTATTAGGTGCTTGCGCAGATCATTCATAGGGGATAGCTGCTAGCTTCTACTTCCGAAGGGCCTCGGAAACAAGGCGCTGCAATCTGGAGGAAGCCGGAAGCTTCGAATGCCAGTCGTAGGGTGGTACTCGCCCTCAGCGGAGTTTGCCATTTGGCTCTTCTGGAAGAGCCAGCTCTACCGATAAGGTTGACCCTGGGGTTTCAACTCCTTAAAGAGCGGCACGGGATTGACCTAAACCTTCAGCGAAATATACAGGTAGAATGATAACTGTCTTGAGATGGACTCAGTTACTAGAACAACCGCGCGATTACTCCGACCCGTCGCAGTCCATCCCCCGTGCTCATGAAGGATACTAGTTCCCGGCGAGCCACCCTGGTCCGCCCCTACTATTAGGTTTCACATACCCAGGAATAGCAGGCGGTACCTGACACCAAGGCACATGAGAGATGCGCGCTTCCCCGTTTACGCCGTGGCCGATTAGATTACACAGGGGCACCGCGGGTAGGTTCGGCCTCCGACTTGAGGATGAGAGGCTGTACGCACATCATCCTCCTTCCGCCCCCATTCTGTCGGGCAGTGTCATGCACTCAAGAACCCACAGAGGTGGTGCTAGCAAGTGGTGCCTGGGTATGTGTAACCTAAGAGTAGGGGGCGAACCAGGCCCGGCAATTGAAACCTCCAGCCCTTGGTTAAGGCAGCGGGCCCGAAGGCACTTTCGCAGTTGCGGGTAGAGTGCATTTCCAACGGGTCAAATACTCGGGTGTGGAAGCCGCATGCAACTTGAATCGAGACCAATTCCGCACCTCGTGTGCCGGTTCGGGAAGGGGAGTAACGTCCTCGGCTACTTTGGCTCGACCGGTCCTCAAGAGGAGCTGAATACCTTAGGTGAGGAGTCATTCGGGGCTCTGTACGCCATATAAGCGCTTTCGCCCTGTAAAACCTAATGGTATACACGGGTTAGTCCTATCTAATTACCAAATGTTCCCCACAGACCATTTGCCCTGGGAAAGTATCTAGGCCATCTTTCACCGTCGCGCGTAATCCAATGAGGATCGAGGGTAATACCTCCAACCAAGACTGTGAACGGCACATCAACGCGGCCAAGAGTGTCCGATGAAAGCGTTCAACCATCCCGATGGTTACTGGTTGCGTAGGTGGGTGCAACCACAAATGCTCGTGTCGACGAGCGCTCGTGCCACTGATTCAGCAAAAATGTTCGAAACAGCAACAGCACCTACTTCATTGTGCTGGTATCACAATGAAGTGCAAGTACACTTGTGGGTACCCAAATCCGGTCGACGGCCATCAAGGGGTGTAAGCAACCGTCGATATGAAGTGCATTCTGCAACACGCACGACGCGTACGTGTTGGTTTCATCGCCGTTTGTCCTCATGAGCAGGGCGATGCACATCGCCTGTAATCTCCTTTGCACCTAGCCTGCGAGCATTCAAATAGAATGTTTGTCACTGATCGCACATCGGGAGTGTATTACTTCGTAGACAGTGGGTCGGATGTCTGTGTGTTTCAGAAGAAACAAAATAACGTCACTCGTGCAGCAAACGCACTCAATCTTCACGGCAGAAAACAACACAACAATCATAACTTAATGGCAGCTGACAGTTGATTTGGTTTGGACAGACAAGCCAGTGTGGAATTTTGTGATTGCTAATTTTACAGACCCCATCATTGGCACCGATTCTATCAAATATTTTTGAGTGTTAATAGACTTTATCGCCGCAAGGAAGGTCTCTCAGCAGCCGGCGTAATCAAGGCCGCTAACAACCTGGAACTTGACAATATACTTCAAAGAGTTTCCGTTCATAACCTCTTCCGCTTCCGGACCACGAAGATGTAAACATGCGACTGTCCACTACATTCGCACATCACCGGGCCCGACACGTCCACGTAGGCTGAATCCGGAACGATTTCTGACAGCGCAAAACAGTATAGAACAATTAATACAAATCGGCATAGACAATGCGTGTGTCTCCAGAAATGCAAATAGAGTGCGATTGACCGTGAACTGTTGGCGATTTACTGTTCTATAAAACATATTAGGGGTTCGCTAGATCAAAACCACTCATTATTTTTTTCATCGTGTTACTGAGCCAGTACCACCAAGCAGAAGTTATAGTCCAATTCACCATGTGGTAAATACAATGTCGTCGCTCACTGTCTATCTCCGGCTTGTGCTAGTTTGCAATCCATTTCATGGACAACCCTAGCCACTACACAAAACAATGTTACCGATCGAACTTCACCACTTTATAGCGATCCCCTCAACGACCCTACAACTGGAAATATCCTCACCGGATTTGGGGGCTAGGTTTTGGTGTGCCGCAAACGTAAATGTCGCAGAAATTGTGCCAGGGAACAATCGCCATTTAACACTAGTTGTGATGACAAAGAAAAACGTTTGATTAAAGCAGTCCCGAACACTTCGTTTAGCAGTGTACATTTGCCGCGTCATCGAAGCACGACATAGCGCGATCATCAAAATGGACTGAAACACAATAGAATTGATTCGTGTTTGCTGTCATTTTATGGTGCTGGACCCACATAAACCACATTTCTGGGCGGGAGGACCAAAACGGCGGTAATTTTACATGGCTAAAATTGTCACTGGGTTTCACAACACATTCATAGTTGTACACTGGCTAAGCTTGCGTCGTCTGGAGATGTTGGCCGAAACATGATAATGAGCTGCGGTTTCACATCCTTGTTCTGAATCCTGCGTCGTAACCATTGTCGCCGACAATAGAGATGCACTGAGGACCGACAAAAGTAAGGTGAAAATTTTCTACGTGGTCGCCACAACGGGGAAAATAAGTAAACTTGGAGTTATTTTTACCAAACATTACACAAAAGCTACCACACTACCAAAATAAAGTTTCTTTATTGCATGCCTGAGGTAACTGGTCTCAAAAAGAAAGTTGCTAGTTTCCAGAGATATGCTACACTGACTCGAAATATGACATTCACCCCTTAAAGGTTTCTGATCTAATCTCGAGGAAGAAATTGTTGACAAAGAGGGAAAAGTTGGGCCAAACCTGGTACCGTCACTATAAAGAATTAGATTTTTGTGTATAAGTAGTTACATTTTATAACTGATATGTAAATTTCATTTTTATTATAACACCATTTTTGATCATTCCTCCCCTCTCATTAAAGGCAAGTGTTATAGTATCATCAAGCCATCAGTAAGCCTCATAACCACATAATGCGTAGTGAATATTCTTCTAGTAATAGATCTGGACCGGCAAGGGAGCGTAAATGTCGCAGAAATTGCGCCAGGCAGCAGTCGCCTAATTGGTCCTCATTTAGGACTAGTTGTAGGCGGCGTTCCGATGACAAAGAAAAACGTTTGATGAAAGCAGTCCTGAAAACTTCGTAGAATTGTCCATTTGCCGCGATGTCCCCCGCTTAATCTCATCCCTTCCCTATAAATAACACGATCAAAGAGAACGAACCACCCATATCCTCCATAACATAAAATACTCAGACGATTCAGAATATCCCACATTATTTCTGATATGAATAAATTTGTAAAAAAAAGGAATGGTCCCGCATTTGATGTTAATAAGTAACTTACAAAAATTTTTCACCACGGACAACACATTCTGCAATGAATCATTCGATTATTAGAATCCCTCGATAGTGGATCATTCGATTTTGTCCATCACTAAAAAGTAATATTCCGGAAATTACGTCAGAATCCAAGATGTATATTTTTGAAAACATTTCAAATATGCAACCTTAATTTGGTTAACTGACAATCGAAGGCATAGATTGACGTATGTAAACAATGCGGACATGTGTGAATGATTGTTAACTAACGTTAGACTTATTTATTATAAATGTCTTCCATTGGTATTAAGTTAAAATATTTGTGGAGCATTCCTGACGGAACGTTTCTGTCATTTAGTTCATATAGTTCACTATGTTCGCTGTGAAATGAGTAGAGACTTAAAACCTAACCATTCAAGATATGCGACTTTGCCACCTTTATCTACAGGAATTTCATATGGCAACTTGACAGTGAAAATTGGTCATATATTATGGTTCAAGAAACCTAACGATGTTATTATTTTGTGTTCATGGTGGGGCGAAACAGAAGTCGCAACTTTTGAGTAAGCTGATTATTGTAAACACTTTGTTTAGTCATGTTAAAATAACATAGATACATAATTTTCGTAATACTTTTCAGGCCAGATGAAGTTAAAAGGAGAAGCCGTGAAATTCGCCCCGAAAATATTTTCATTTACGACATAAAAACAAACTTGAAGTTATTCAAAGCATACTTAAAAGATTGTGAGTCTCTCCAATTTGTAGCAATTCATAAATATTTTGGAACTGTTGTTGGATCTACAACAGTAAAAGATTTGTCTGTAATTGTTTACAGAAACCCCTTTCAGTCCTATTTTCCCATAGTTGACGTTTCAGGTACTAAACTTGGTGAGTTACACATAAGTTTTACATTACAACATTCAGAACTTACCAATTTTGGAGGAGATAGGACTGCCAAAAGTGAACATTTGGTAGGAAATATTTGTGATAAACCTCCTTTACATTCTTCAGGTGTGTCATGTGATATAGCTGCAATAAGTGAAAGAAACTGTAGGTTTAATTGCAAACAAAGTAACAATGTTCATGCAAATTGTGAAAAGAAACAATCCATAAACATATTGAATCCAGAATATAAGTCTGGATCCAGCTTTCATTCTGTTCAGAAAAATGACTTAGTGGTCCAGATTTTAAAACAAGGACAATCTCTTCAAGATGCTATGGTTAGATCTATTTTGGAAGATGGAGACTTGTTGATGCTTGAGAACACAAACTCAAGAAACAAAAAGGCACTGTACAAAGGATGTGCACCCCTTAGTTCTTATTCTGAAGCCAATAGCAATATTATGGACTATCTGTCTGGTAAGAATTCAATTAAAAAAATCCTATCTTGTTAAAAGATGTCAAATATCAGAAACAAGCCATTTTATTGATTAGGTTTGACATGCATTTACTTACAAATATTTGTAAAAGAGTCCAGTCTTGGTTTTGAAAAGGGATATAGTAAACTTAATATTAATTCTTCATTTATAGCAATGGAATTAAATTAATTTAGATTGAAAGCTGTGGATGTAACTTTTCTCCATTGTGTAAATACCATGATATGTAGTTTAGGTTTATAAATACTCTTTGTAGATATGCTACAAAACTAAGCTCAATCACTAGCAAGATTTGTATTAAGTCAAATTTTCCACTCCCAACCTGGTCATTACTTGATTGACAATTATAGACATACTGAATGTTTGTCATCTTTTCAGAGATTGGCTTTACTCACATCAATCTTATCAGAATAATCCTCTCTATATATTTTCCAAACATTGGCTTAATTCTTCATTCCCTTTCGGTTTGAAGGGATAAATCTTCCTGAAAAAAGAAAAGTAGACCATTTTCCAATATTTGTTTTTATCATTTTACTGTTAAAACTTTTATTATGTCTTATTTATATCATATTGAAATTTAACATGTTTCAGGGAAAGAATTATCACCCAAAGAAGAATCCGAAGTTCTTAGTGCTCTTTGTTCAGTTTCCCATATAGATCATCTCCTAGAAGTTGCTGATGACTTCATGAAATTGGATATGAGAAAAGATAATGTAAATATTTCAAGTTTTTTTATTTGTAAATTTGATACATACTATGCACAAATACTATTGCAAGATATTCTGCTCAATCTAGGTGTCAAATATTTACAGTGTTCCTGATTTAGAAAGATAATTAACTGTATATTCAAAACATGAGTCTTACTTGAAAGAGTGATATTCTAAGAAATCTTATGACAATGTAAAGTTAATTATATTTGAAAAAGGAAAAAAACCAGGGCAATATGAGAATTGAAATTTGTTTACAATCTTAACTCTATTTATATTTATTTTTTTAATTTTATTTATACAACAATGAATTCACTTTGTTTATTCTACAGTTGAATGGTGGTAAAGAAGACTCTGGAGAAAGTGTTGATTATTACACTGCAGTGCAGGATATTGATTATGAATGCAAGGAGAATTATTTTGATAAGAGGACTGAAAATTTGATTAAACACACAGGTTTTATGTCTAATAATGGCAGTAGCTTTGGTTAGTATAATGGCAACTATAATATCTATATTTTGAAATCCTAGTATATATATATGTTAAACACTTCCTTTATCTAGGATTCAGGCTGTCTCATTTTTATATCAGAAAATACTGGAGTGTGGCAGTTCAATTATTATTTAATCTACCGTATTCTGTGTAATTTTATTTGGAATGTTAGCAAGCAAAGATTCAGAATATTTTAAATGTGTGCTTGTGAGTCGTCAAGCAATAACATCTGATGACAGATAATTAAACTATCACTCTGCAATACCTTATTATAAATCAGAATGTGTATGTACACATAATATATATATTTTTTATTGTGAAAAGTAGGTCATCCCAAGTAAATTTGGGCTCATCAATGAAACATGTAACCTCACATATGCTCTTTTATTCTTAACACTTTGACTGACTCCAGTATTCTATCTACAATGCTGACTAAATACTGGTTCATAAAATGAAGCAGAACCAAATACTCTGCTCATAGTAGTGCGTGTTGCTGAAGATACCCAAAACATCTTATTAAAGTAGTTTGCAATGAATCTATTAAATAACATGGCTCAAAACCTTCCAGTTTTCCTACTTAGAAATTTTGAATATTCAATAGTAAAGTAGATTCTATTATCCACTTTCTAACTAAACTGGGACAATTTTAAAGCAACAATGGCACTGCAAACCCACACTCTGGCACCTGTTAGTCTGTAAGAGTGTGATGAAGGAGAATTCTGTTAAAATAAGAGTACTATAAGTCTGTTACTGAACTTTATTTTGCAGTTGTTGATAATGTATTGGGAAGTTATTCCACTTGTGTGTGAAAAGTGTCAAATTAATTGCGTTTTTACTCATTATGATTGGTTCTTCTATGTTACACTTATAAATCTACATTAGACCATATTTCAACTACACAAGGCTATGTACTACATTTCAAAAGCCTTATAATGAAGAACATTGGTCAGCATCACAACTTAAGTAGGGCTTTATGATATGAAACTTAACAATCTTAATTGACTTGTATATGAATACTTTGGTTTATGTGTTATTTTTTGATTATCTGTGCCAATTAATGTAACGTGAAACACTAAACTCTCTACTGGTAATTTACTGATTGTCACTGATACACCTAGACAAGTTTCTATTCTTGTTGGTTTGAATGATGAAATATAATCATAGGTATTTTGAGTTGCAACTTATAATTGACTATTTGTCTTTAAATGATACCAGTAATGTGGACAGATTAACATCAAATCAGTTTTTATATTATGAGTAACAAATTATTAATTTTGGTGTAATCTGAACACTTTTCATATTGCATCACTTAATGTAGTAGCCACCTATCTATGTATGCAATTGGTTGCAATTCAGTAACTATTAAAAATAAATAATATAAAGTTTATATAACTAGAATTTGCTTTTATAAAATTTGACAATGTACATTCATTCCGACTAGACATAATATACATAAGGCTCAGCCCTTGTATATACATCATTATTTAATTTTCAGAATTTTATTTATTGTGTTTTAAATTTCAGGTAAGGATGGGAAAAAAGTTACACACACTCAAAGTGCTATAGATCAAGCAAAAGCTTTTAGAATTGCTGTTCATAAACTAACAATTTTTCCGGGAAAAGCGCTTAATCTCATGAATACGAGAGCAACATATTTCACAGAATTTGAGCTTCCAGCATTATTAGTCAGTAATTCAAATGGTGTACTTGGCAACCACCAGCCAATACCATTGTGCCATAAAACCCGCTTTTGTTCTAGGAAATTTGAAGGCAATGGTGAGAGCATCACACATCTTTTCTTTAGAGATGTACGTTCTATAACAATGTAAGTTTTGGGTTTAAAACATTTAATCCTCTTTTTATTTTCAGTTATACAATTTGAACGAAGTTCTACATTTAAAATAACAAGTAAGAAGAAAACATTCAAAGAAAAGTTTAAATCTTTACATCTAAAATTTAACGTTTATTCCAGAAATTTGACTCAAAAGAATCCTTTATATGTAGGCTGTGCTGATTTATTTTGTGGTCCCTTAACTTCTGTTGAGAATTTAAAGAACCAATATAAGCTTAATGTTACTTATAGTTATTCAAATAGTAAAGAAACAATAGGAGCCCTTTCTGTATCAGTGGAATTTATACCAGAAGATTATGAGAAAAGGCATCAATTTCAACATAATACGGATAAAAGAAAAGTAATTGATAACAAAATAAGTGATTTGAGTTCCAATATAATGTATTCTGCTACATCTTTTTCAAGTAGGGGAGAGAACTCTGTTACAACATCCCCATGCTTAGCATCCAACAAAACTATAGAACGACAGAGTCATTCTGCCAATGTTCCTTCTGCTACTAATTCTGGTCACTTAGGTGAAAATAATAATAGAAGTGGCAGAAATGATCCACAACAAGAAGATGGAAAAACAAATAAAAATACCATCACTCAAAAGAAGGTTAGAAAAACATTATTTAATTTATAAAACAACTGTGGCTTTCATATACTATGCTATATTTAGGGATAAAATAAGATGAAATCAACATAATATTATAATTATAGGAATGATAAACAGAACAAGGCCATTGACTTACCTTAAATTTATAGTAGATTTCAACTGGAAGGAAAGTAAGGAAATGTGAAATTTCAAGAACCTAAGCTCCTTCTTTAGGTGGCAGAGGTCCTGGACATTTTGCTGTACAGACACTATCCAAAAGAGGGAGCTTAGGTCCTTTTCACAGTTCCATGCAAGTCAACGTTTACTATCAATTTAAGGTAAGTCATGGAGTTTTTCTTAGTCTCTTTCGTATCCAACTTATATATATATATATATATATATATATATAATTAATGAGGAAAGGACAGAGAGATAGAAAGAAGATGACTTACCTGAGGTTCATAGATGGTAGAAACCTTGTGAGGTTTCTACCATCTATGAACCTCAGGCAAGTCATCTTCTTTCTATCTCTCTGTCCTTTCCCCTTTTAATTGTTTTAAACATGACAATGTCATTTCCTATCTCATATATATATATATATATATATATATATATATATATATATATATATATATATATATAATGTATTATTATGTGTATGTGGATCACTTTTCTTTCCCAAAAATTGTAATGAAAAAAACCTTTACTTTTAATTCATAAATTACTAATAGTTAACTATGTTAACAAAGTTTTCTGTGTATATTTGGAAAGCAATTCATCCGTAAATAGCCATAGCATCTTGCTTTTCCTTTTTCATGTCTGTTGCTATGCCATAAACATTATGTTAATTGAAATAGATAAAAATGTGAATTTGTTTTTTATCCTTCAATTATTACTTGTATTGATCTTTTAAATTTGTTTTATAGATGTGATCAAGAGATCCACTTTTTATTTTATGCTTGTAAACTAAATGATGAATCTTTTATTGCTTTTAGGTTCTGCTACATGCTTTGCTATATATTTCTGAAGGTAGAGGCTTTGGAGTAATAACTTCATTCTTAAAATGTAGGACATTTTGGAA
Source organism: Eucriotettix oculatus (assembly GCA_034510155.1). Classification (NCBI taxonomy): domain Eukaryota; kingdom Metazoa; phylum Arthropoda; class Insecta; order Orthoptera; family Tetrigidae; genus Eucriotettix; species Eucriotettix oculatus. The sequence goes on from CM067376.1 coordinate 257,793,282, forward strand.
AGAAGATGTATCTGTAAGCAATGTTTGTTGGCAAACAGACACCCCACAATATAATTTTTATGAGGTAATTGCATTAATTAAATAGCTTACATAAAACAACATATAAGAAAATTAATTAGTTGAGAGGAGGTCACTATATTAATAAGTCTTCATTTTTTGTTGTTGTTGTTGGATCGTCCTCACTTTCATTTACACTGAAATTTCAAATGGTTAGTATGAAAGGCTGAAACATCATCTAACTTAAGGGTGAAAGTTATTTGGGTTACAGTCAGGGGCCACATGAAACTTTAAGTAATTAAAGTAGCAAAAAAGTTCCCATTCTGTAATCTTTCCAGGAAAAAATTAGCATTCACAAGGTTTTATGAAAATATTATTCAGATGTCCTGCTACAAATATATAGAAAGTAATTCCAATTAATAAACTGGGTTATAAAGTGTTTCATTTATTTCTTGATTAATCTCCAGTTACATGTTTTATTGAAATCCAAAGTCTGGAAGTTAAATATTTCAACAATTGACTTGACAGTTTTTATATGATTCTTCAAAATTAATTTGGGTGCCCATGGTAGTTTTCTGTTCATATTATGTTTAATTAAATGTATATGTTGAAAACTTAAAATATAAATGTGTGTGTAAAATGGACAAATTACAAAATGAAGTAACCCAAATACTGACAATAAAATAACATAAGCAGCATGCTACTAATAAAAATGTTTAAACAATAGCATTACAAAAGCAAAAAGTTAGCCCAACAGGACAGGATCATGACCATTGTTCAAATTAACAGTATCATTCTGTGCAGAAATGTTCGATTTAATTGTAGATTTTCAGATTCTTGATTCATTTCTAAATTCTTAACACTATGCCAATAAAATGTACATTTTTAATTATTGAACCCAATATTTCTGCATTCAATATATGATCAATGGTGTGCTTTGGTAGTTGGGACTATGGGTGGGGCAAGGGGTATTTGTTTCTAGAGCAGGTTAGTAAGATATTTTCTGTTATTGAAGGCAATGTGGATCTGGTGGTTTATCCAGAAAATAAAGTAATTTTTTGGGTTTGATTACAAACCAATATAGACCAGGTGGAGAAAGCAGTTGAGTTTATGTAGTCCAGGAAAATAGGTTGACTACATACTGTCAGTTAGTCAAGGGTGGGTTTGGCTACTTGGACAGTGGGAAGGACCCAGGATATTTGTTTGTGGAGGAATCCTGTGGGGTATTTCCTGTCAAGGAATGCATTGAGTATGCATGTCGGTGTAAGATAACAGATTGCCCCAAGTGGAACGGGTATGAGACCACCTGAAGGATGGAAATGTGAAGTATATATATATATATATATATATATATAGAGCGAATTTCCTGCCTTTCTCCCAAATATTTCTATCTTTCTTTCTATCCATTATTAAATGCATGACTGCGTCACTTATCCCATATATATTTAATTTATCCTATACGGATGCTCCTAATTCTTCCATCCCTCTTCTCTATCCATCCTAACTTGAAAACCTAATATATATAGACTGAAAATGTTCGGTTGGTCGTACTCGATGTGGTGGCGGAGTGGATAGACGCACGCCCCGGCTCTAGGGGTGATGCACTGTTGTTTCGTGCACCCAGGTTCGAGTCCTGGCCACATCGAATTTTTTCAGTCTTTCTTCCTTCTTCCATTCCCTTCTACGCTTGACATATGTATTTCCTTGTGCATGATTCCATGCCGTACATATGATTTAAAGAGCGAATTTCCTGCCTTTCTCCCAAATATTTCTATCTTTCTTTCTATCCAATTATCAAATGCGTGACTTCGTCACTTATCCCATATATATATATATATATATTTAATTTATCCTTAACGGATGCTCCTAATTCTTCCATCCCTCTTCTCTATCCATCCTAACTTGAAAACCTAATATATATAGACTGAAAATGTTCGGTTGGTCGTACTCGATGTGGTGGCGGAGTGGATAGACGCACGCCCCGGCTCTAGGGGTGATGCACTGTTGTTTCGTGCACCCAGGTTCGAGTCCTGGCCACATCGAATTTTTTCAGTCTTTCTTCCTTCTTCCATTCCCTTCTACGCTTGACATATGTATTTCCTTGTGCATGATTCCATGCCGTAAATATGATTTAAAGAGCGAATTTCCTGCCTTTCTCCCAAATATTTCTATCTTTCTTTCTATCCAATTATATATATATATATATATATATATATATATAAAACAATTAATGGGGAAAGGACAGAGAGATAGAAAGAAATGAATGTTATTGGGAGCTAGTGTTGCCATGTTATATAGCAAGGAGCATTCAAACATGTTTGCTAATTAAATTGTAGGTATATCGTCTTATTTGAGTATATAGTTTTTCTATAATTAATTCCTTTTACTTAATCATATAATTTTAGACCACATGGTAATCTGAATAATGACTATTTCTGTTAATCTTCATTTAGCTTATTCCTGTGCTGTTAAATGATGAGCTACTTCAAAGATGTCAAAATAATGTAATGGTAACAGAAGTTTGGGGGAATGACCAACTGGTTGGACTTGCAAAATTGCCTTTAGCTCCATTTTACACAGCATTTCGACAGCCTGCTGTTGCTGAGCAACTACTTTCAACTAAGGTGCGTGTCTAGACAATTTTAAACATATTTTGAGTGTCTGTGTTCAAAGAGTGTGTCTTTGAAAATAGGAAAAATATTTTATTGTATCAGTAATTTGTACTCCGCATTTACTTATCTTTTTAAATTATTCTTGTCTGTGGTATGTCGATTCAGGGCATTTTTATGAGCTTCCCAGTATTTTATTTATAAAGTTATTCATGTATGTTCAGTGTCATGTTAAAAGAAACCTGTATCGAAAGCGTATGTTGAGTATGCAAACAATTGTCACAAGTTATGAATTGTCTTTCTAAAATAGGTTAATGTGTGTGATAAACCATATTTTTACATACATTACCTGGTTTTGTTTGTTGCGATTATATTATTTTAAACTTATTCATATGAAAAGTATAATTAAATATTCAATAATAATTAATATGAAAAGTATATTCAGACATGCAACTGCTATTGCATATTAGATACTAGGGCCAATCAATAATTACCAGTGTTGGGAATAAAGGTTCAAGATACAATTTGTCAAACTTTTTAACTGAGGTTTATAGATGGTAGACACCTTGTGAGGTTCAGAGTACTTGAATTTTCGAATACACAGCCCCCTTCATCAGAAAGTTAGGAAGACATTTCCAGTGATTGGCTAGCCGACGACTGAGCAGCCAAAAAATATATATATGACACAACATTTCATTTATATCATTGGAACTTCTTCAGGTGTGAAGCAATCTATAAAGTTAGTATAGTTGAAATGATAATTGAAATAATAATATGCTTATATAATAATACATAAAATATGTTAAGATGAAACAACCAAAAAGTTTTTAATCGACATAAATAGCTCTTAAAATTTATATGTGAAACTATTTCCTCTGATGCTTGTTGTGGAAGTACTGACAAGGTAGATACAATATTTCTGCCATTCCTTTCATGGGGCGGGAGACTTCTGCAGAATTATTCTAACTGGAAAGGAATTTCTTTATTGGCAGAAGTTCATATGTCCTTTATAAATTTGATTAACAGTATTTTTTAACAATATTCCAATTTACATTACAAAATAGCTTTTTACATTTTAACAATTAAAAATTAAAGTTAAAGTAGACAATCATATTTTGTGAAGGTTGTTAAGTATGTATGCTTTGACACCATGGTGTCTTTGTTGTGTTTTGCTGTTAATTTGTCAAAACAGTTGATAGAAGATAGTTTTTTGTTTTTGCATAATAGTCTTTGCATGTAGCAATGACGATGTAACACAAAGTAATAAAATCTAACAGGTTATGGAGGCCCAGCTCGATATTTGACTGGTTATGTTTAAATATTTTTGGGAATATTTAAACAAAGTTTAAAGTGAGAATTGGTGCTAGCAGCTATTGTGAGTGAAAAATTTAATAGTGTGGATCTTTGTGTTAAATACTGGAAGTATTTTTCTCTACTAAATGGATCCAGTAAAGTTCCAGATTCGTAATCTTGAAGGCAGGAAAAATTGGACAAATTGGAGATGTAGGATTTTACTCATAATGAAGGGAATTCCAAAGGCAGTGGATCTTTTAGAAGGAAAGTACACAAGGCCAACTCCAATTAATGAAGAATCTAGCCCTGACCAAGTGAAGGAATATGAACGAAGGGTAGCTGAATTTGATAAGCTGGATAGCAATGTAATTCTCATTATAGCAAATAATTGACTGAAGCCACATTTGAGGAAGTGAGAGCATACACAGATTCAAGAGGTATGTGGTTAGAGTTACATAGATTATTTGAAAGTGCAAATGAAGATAGAGCCTATGATTTATGCATGAAACTTTTTAATCATAAGCCTACTAATGAGGACATGATGACACACGTGACTAACTTGAAGAATACTTGGAATGAGTTAAAGGAGGAATTAGATAAGAGAGAAAATAGAGACCTCATACTAATGTGTCTCATAATAGGAACTCTTCCAGAAGAGTATTTCAATTTTTCTTCTAGCTGGAGGTTATTAAACAAGGTGGATAGAACTTTGGAAAACCTCACCACACAGTTGTGTACTTATGAAAGAGCTCTGAAAGTTAAGAATGATCTAAGTACAAACATGGAGGCACTCCTAGTAAAAACCTCACCTTTGATAGGTAAAGATGAAAATCGACCTAGTAAATACAAGATAATCAATAAAGTGTGTTATTATTGCAAGCAAAAGGGTCATTTCATCAAACATTGTGAGAAATGGATAAGTGATGGAAGACCATCAAAGAAGGAAAACACCAAAATGATAAAGGGTAAATGTGTAGCTTTAACAACTGAAGTGAATGTATCAGAAAAAGTTAACATTAATGATTGGTTCTTTGATAATTGTGCTACGAGGCACACCACAAATTCCAAAGAGTTCTTTCACAGCTTTGAGAAGTTCAGCAGTCCTCGGGAAGTAAAGGCTGCAAATGGAGACCAAATGCAAGCTGAAGGACAATGGAGGCGAGTTTGATAACAAAGTAGTCAAACAAATTTTAGATGAAAATGGAATCAAACAACAACTCACTATGCCGAGAACACCACAACAGAATGGATGCAGTGAGAGAGAGGATAGGACTTTAGTAGAAGTTGCAAGGACTCTACGACTGACTCACGAAGAGTTACCACAGATTTTATGGGCTGAATTAATTAACACTGCAGCATACATATTAAACAGAACTGGTCCAACAAATGTTGAAGATAAGACACCGTATGAACTGGGGTATGGGAAGAAACCTCAACTAACCCATTTAAGAGTAATAGGTAGCCCAGCGTATGTCCACATTCCGAAGGCAGAAAGGAAGAAAATGGACAGAAAATCAGTAAAAGGGTAAAAGGAGTACTGATTGGTTATGAAGATGATGGTTATAGAATTTGGATCAGGAATGGCAACAAAGTGATACGATCCAGGGATGTTATTTTTAATGAACAAGTAGTTAAGGATGTGGTAAATAATCAGTTTCAAGAGCCAGCTCCTGTGGAGCAACCACCACAGCAGCAGCTGCAATGAAGCCAAGAATTGACTATGAGGGCAATGAGGCAGGTGATGCAGTGCCACTGGATGGAGATAGTGAGACTGAAAATGAGATACCCACAATCCCAACTCCAAGGCAGTTGAGAGAAAGGTCTACTCTAAGCAACCATCTAAGTATGATGACTGTGTTGATAATTCCAAAGAGAGGAACCTGGGACATATCAAGAAGCAATGTCCAGTGATGCGAAAGTCAGTTGGACAGAAGCAATGAAGAATGAGATGAAGGCACTCCAAGAGAATGAAACTTGGGAACTTCAACAGTTACCATCAGGGAGAAAGCCATTAAAATCAAAATGGGTCTATAAGGTAAAAACTAATCCAGATGGTTCAATAGAACACTATAAAGCAAGGCTGGTCATCAAAGGGTGTGCACAGAAGAAAGGCATTGATTATGAGCAAACCTTCAGTCCAGTAGTGAGAGGAGTAACTATACGTACACTCTTGAGCACTGCAGCCAGGGAAGGTATGCAATTAATGCAATTTGATGTCTCCACAGCATTTCTGTATGGACAACTAGATGACGAAATCTACATGGATCAACCTGAGGGCTTCAGTGATGGAACAGGGCGAGTGTGTAAGCTGAATAAGAGTTTGTATGGACTTAAGCAGGCACCAAGATGCTGGAACAGAAGATTTGGAAGTTTTCTGAAGAAACGTGTGTTCATCCAAACAACTGCAGATCCCTGTCTCTATGTAAGGAAGTTCACAACTAGAAAATTAATTCTGGCATTATATGTAGATGATGGACTAGACCAATTTGAAAGCGAACTTAGAGCTGAGTTCAAAATAACTGCAAAACATGCAGATTATTTTCTTGGTATGGAAATAACAAGGAAATCAAATGGGAATATTAAAGTGACTCAAAGTGCATATGCTAAAAGAGTATTGGAGAAGTTTGGTATGAATTACTGCAGACCAGCAAAGACTCCAATAATCAAACCAGGGAAGGCAGATGAACTGGGTGAAGAAAGTGCTAATATGAAATTTCCATATAGATCAGCGATTGGAGCATTGATGTATCTTATGACAGGGACCAGACCAGACTTGGCCTATGCAATTGGTGTTGCATCAAGAAATCTTGATAATCCAGGTAGAACAGACATTGTTGCAGCTAAGAGAATATTAAGATATGTTAGGGGCACAGTGGACTATGGGATTACATTCAAGTATTCTGGAGCGAAGGAAGAACTGGTAGCCTTCAGTGATGCAGACCATGGAGGATGTAGTGAGACAAGTAGGTCCACTTCAGGAGTAGTCTGCATGTACTCAGGGGGAGCAGTAAGCTGGATGAGCCAACGGCAGTCAAAGGTAGCAATTTCAACTACAGAAGCAGAGATTGTTGCAGCAAGTGAAGCAGCAAGAGAAATAATCTGGCTGAAGCGACTACTGCGCAGTATTGCTGACTTTGAAGGTATTCCAGTGCTATGGGTGGATAATGAAGCAGTAATCAAGATAGCACAGAATCCACAGTATCATAAGAGAACTAAGCACATCAAAATACGACATTTCTTTGTCGTATGATGGTGAACTTGCACTTCATTTTTATTTTTAAAATGATTTTCCATTAAAAAATAAGTTTCCTGCATAATCAATTTAATTCTAAATTCTACTTACTTTTCTTTCAACATTTCCTTTTACAAACAAATTTCTGTTTGCCCTAAGTGAGGTCCTCTCAGTCCCTTCTTTGCTGAAATCATTTTGTGTGATTTAGAATCTGATTGTCTTTCCAAATTCCACTTCAAACTTGTTTATTATTGTTATGTTGATAACATTTTATGTATCATTCCTAATAACTAAATTTATTCTATCTTACACACTTTTAATAACTTAACTTTTTAGATGTCTGTTTCTTATGCTAATGAAATAATATACACAAACTAGTATTTTAAACCAACTTATTCTGGTAAACTTTTATTCTGCACTTCCTATCCAACAAACATTTCCGTCATATATAACTTTACTGATAAAGCCATATCGCTGCCTCATCATAAATCCAAATATCCAACTCCAGTTCCACGAAACACTAACAAATGAAATTACTATGCCATTCCACCAAGCTTCACATAATTCTTTGAAAAACTTATTCCACACCTATATCTTCCAGCTCATAACTAGATCATCCAATAATTTATCTACTACAGTATTTTAAAACATTTTAAAGGCCCAGTTGATAAAAACAAAATTCACAATGTAGTTTATCAATTGAATTTTAATGACTGTCCGAGTGTATACATTTGGCCAAATTAAGCGAGCTATCGGCACCAGAATTAAGGAACACCGATCCAATATCAAGCTTCCACATGTCAAATTATCTGTCATTTCAAAACATATCTTAAAATCTAACCATAATATTGAATGTGATAATTTCCTAAGTTAAGACAAATACAGCAATTTCAAATCCTGTTTAGTTTTTGAAATACTTCACATTAAACACAACACTAATATACTGAATGTAGAAACAGACCTGAATTATTTCAGTATATATAATGTTTTATTTAATACATGAAATATGTTTCAAATGTATACTGATAGTCTTTGTTTCTTTAAATTTTAACATATTTGATTATTTAAATATTGTTTTCTTTGGCTGTACTTTTATATTTTTGTAATGTAAAAATTTGTATATTGTTAACTTTAGTTTAACCTAAATGTTGTCCAGATCAGGACCAAATCATGTAGTTGTATTAAATTATTGTTGGTTTTGTTTCTTGATTTTTGTCCGTTTTTGGTCTCATTTAAACTTACAGATGCTAATAACTCTTATAAAAAAATAAAAAGCCTAATACATATTGCTATTACACTTATTTTCATTTTAATATATAATATGTGTCATGCAAATAAATGCCTGTCACATAAAGCTTAGGTAATGAATTCGTCTGAAATTTATGGTGGTGGACAGGAGTAATGCAAACTTCCCTTATCAGCTCCACCTAGCTACAAATATGATACTTTTTAATTTAACATTTGTACTAGAGCAGGATTTTCCAAACTTTTTCTGCAATGGAACACTTCTCAAAATCGAACATATTAAGGGAACACTTACTTGGTTTATCTTCAGCAATTCCTACTTGTAAAAAATAAAAAAGTTTTTATTTATATTTAGTAATAATTTTTAAAAATAGAACTGTAAAATAATATAAACAAATAAATGAATGAATGAAGCAGTTAATGAATTTGAAGATTTTGGGTCCTTGAATTGCATATCAGGCACAATATTAGCTAGTTCAATTCTAATATCTGGTGTGGCGTTGGGTGTGTTTCTGCACTTTTGCTTCATTGCAGCATTATCAGAAAATTCCCCTTCACATAAGTATTTTTGTTTCAAATTAGAGTCACTGATTAAATCATTTAGATTTTCATAGCCACTTGCCTTACTGGTATAGCTGTCATGGAGTTTTCGTCCTACAAACTTAATAAGTGCTTTTATAGCATGGTATTATAATCCATAGTGTAGATAGAATCACTCCACACTTTTGTGGAACACCTATTCAGGCCCTGCGGAACACAGTTTGGGAAACTTGGTACTAGAGTATTAGTATTAATCATGCCCTGTAAATGTGTCATTGATGATCTTAGACTTCATGCTCCTGACTCTATCAGTTTCAAGTGGCATAGTGTTGTTACAATTTATATAATTTATCTGAACCTTTTCAACTGTTATATCAATTTGTAACATATATGATCAGTTTCTTTTGATGGATTTGAATGTAACTTGATCCAAATTCTAACCTATAATAAATAAATAATGTGTACCTTATTTTTCAGTACCCAGTTATAAGTGTTGATGGATGGATAAATGTTGTCAATCCAACATCTGGTGTGCCAGTTGGACAATTAAATGTATTCCTTGCTCTGGGAACTGAAGATCAAGTACATTTGATTGAAGATTCACGCTCTTTACACAATACCCGTAAAAGTCATGTGTTATCGGTTGGTTTGCAAGCTTCAGATTGTACTTCTGTTATTAATGCTGAAGCAAATGCTTTTAAAAAGTGTTTGACCAATAATGAGTTGCCTCGTGAGCAATTTCATCATCAAAATACCACTCAAAATAAACAAGATCTCGTAAATATTACTGAATCATTGAGCTTTGCAAACTTGCCTGATTCACAAAGTGCTGATCTCTCCATAGATAATAGTACACAGTTTTTTAGTGAAGAGAAAAATGGTGTGTTGCATGAATCAGGTGCTTCATTAAAAAATGATCTTAAGAATATTTGTAACTCTGTTGGTACACAAAATTTAACTTGTAACCCACAGTTACTAGAACTTGAAAACAATGAACAAGTGATGAATGCACTTGCACAAAAGGTTACTATTAATTCTGAGGGTTCAAGGAAAGATACTAAACAGAACATTGATTATGGTCAGTATGACAGGAATGATGATACACACAGCCTCTCTAACATTCAATTAAACTGCAAGTCTCTGTTAAGTGAATGTGACGTCCATAGCCAGAGTCAGTCAGATTCTGCTGTTGTTACAGTTTGTAGCAAGCGTGAACCAAAAGGATCCTCACACAAAAAATACAAATCAAAAAAATCTAACAAGTCTTCTGGAGTCAGTACCCAAACAGAATTAAAGCATACCACTGAAAAATGTTTTTATGCTCATGTTGAAATTGTTAATGCTTTGAATCTACAAGTAAAGACACATGGAAAAGCAACAATACTCCCAAGTACTTATGTAACAATGGATGTTGTTAATCCAAATCTTCCAAACAATAGCAATCAACTTTTACAGACATTTGTAATTTGGCATTCTGTTAACCCTGTTTGGGATTGGAAGCAAGATATATGGTTATCATCGGAATATCTGATTGATGTAAGTAAAGTCTTTTTTATATTAAAATTCTAATATTTTTTTACTATTTAAAATGGTATATAGCAGACTTTGATTGGCAATTTTGAGATGTAATATCTCTGGCAATATTTTATTATAAAACATGAGACATGGCTGTCTTGTACAACATTTTGTGGTCTTTGAACCCCAAAGAACAAAAACAAAAGTATGAACAAATTTGGCACACACAATTTGAACAAAGTTGGCTGAAAAACTAGGGAGTGAAATAATATTTTAAGTTGGAAGTAAAGGTATGAAAATTGTGGAACTTTGTACTTAATAACTTTAACATCATAATGTTTTTGACTGTAAAATTTCATTTACCTGCTGCTCTCCAGTAGTAAAGTTAATGATCTTTGCAAAAAAATGCCAAAAATACGGCATTTTTAGCCTACTTTTATGAAAAATCTTGCAGAATTTATTTTAAATTATTTTTGTTAAAAGGATTATGTTTTTAACCCTTTTATAAAATGGGCATGTTCTTTCATTGTGAGCATTTAAGGCCTTAAAATTGAGGACAAAAGTACGACATTTCTGTGGCAGTCATATATCTATATACATTGAATTGACATGATAGCATCACAGGTTTTGCTAGTTTGCCCACTATTCACAGCTGCTACTCCAGCAGCTAGTGGTTTATTTCAGCTACCACTTTCTACACTCATTCAATATTTTGTTTAATGTAGTCAGTTTTATGGCTACTGCTCGACCTTTGAAATTTAATGAGGAACTCCCTAAGTCAGTCAAAATGCACAAAAGATGAAGACTGATGTGTCTAAGAACATAGAAATGAATTCAGATTAACACTTGGAACAAATTTTTTGACTTGGTTTCACATTTGTTTTCCTCAAGTTTTTTAAATCAACAGACATGGATAGCTAGATTGACTTTCAACGGCCCATACTTAGCTGTGTGCTTTGTTATTAAATGGGTTGCAGTATGAGTTTTGTCTCATTTCATATAGTTCAAAAAAAAATATTTTACTTGTGAGTTCAGCTCCTGATTGTTGAGTAAGAAGTATTTTTTAATTTACTGACAAACTGTGCACGTAATGCAGCCCAATTTTCTTGGAATAGAAACATAACTTTTCTTCATCAATGCAATTTGGCAAAGTAACAATAATACCAACTGACTTAATGGCATCCATTTCATGTATTAAAGTCACTGAAAAATGGAGAAAAAGAAGTTTCAATTGCATATTACAGAATACTGTGCTTTAAAAAGATGTTGTTTTATGGTTATGCCATTAGTGTGTAGAAGTACATTCCTAAAGCTAGTGAAATGTGAATCAGAACAACTGAAAACTCCAACAGAAATAAATGAAAATAGTATGCAAAAGCAAAATTATGTATACCATGCAATGAAAAATTAACAATTTGTCTTATATACCACAGTTGAAAAATGAATCCTTCATTTTTTAGTAATTTGAAACAAAAATTACTACCTGGAAGGGAGGCGCTGCGAGAGTTTCTCGTAGACGCTTCAGCCCAGAGTGACTGCGGGGCTTACCTGATCATGTCGGGGATGCCTCGCACTCTCTCTGGGTATTTTTTATCAAAGTTCTCATATGCCGAGACACCTTCACCTATTTTAGGAGGTATATGTACTGGGGTCAAAGACCTTGGGCATATGGCAAGAGTTGTCCGCTGATCCCATTGGATCAGTCGGCCAATTGCCCCCTGAAATTCGTGGAGACACAGAGAAGGGAATGCTGCGTCCCCACAGCAAACTCGTCTCCCGTCATTCGGAAGGGCGTGAGAATAGTACCCATTACAAATAAAATTCATTCAAAATAGTTTCTATATGATAGTTTTTCATGAAAATAGGCTAAAAATACCTTATATTTGGTGTTTTTGCAAAATTGGCAACTACACTCAATTTGTAAAGCACTGGAGGGCGGCAGATAAATCAAATTTTAAATTCGAAGGCCTTGTAATGCTAGTTTATCAAGTGCAAAGTTTCACAATTTTTGTACCTTTACTTCCAGAGATATAAAAAGCCAAACTGTAATTTTTTTTACACTTCAATTTTTTAGCCACCTTTGCTTTAATTTATCCAAGCAAAATTACTTATCAACATATTTTTGATATATAGGTTTAAAAGTGCACATAACGTTGTACGCGATAGTCAAGTTTAATTTTTTATAATAATATACTGCCAGAGAACTTATATCTCAAAGTTGCTGAAATTTCAGAGTCATAATGTAAAAGGTTCCTACACAGAATTAAACAAACTACAATATCTCCACAAATATTAAATTTTAGAATTTGAAAGTTTACCAATGTTCATTGGGGAATGTATGAATGCTCACACACAATTTCATCAAAATCCATTATGGTCAAGCGGTGCACTTTCTTGAAATCAGACCACTTGACCCAAATGGAAAATTTGAAAACGTTTCATCCCTGAACTTTTGGGACCTCCTCAGTTCTTTAATTAAAATATAATAAAAATTTCATGTTGCTGCTTCGATGTCTGGGGCCATAAAATAATTTCAAAATTAGAAAATTATTGATATCTTAATTAATTTATAGCTCCCATAATAAAATTTTAAATTAAATAATTATGTAACAATGTTTATTTAATTGGAAATGTGGCAACCTCTTCATTTTGCCCATTTTACAAACCATTAACACTGATCCACTCCAAACATTCAGTAAAATTATCCAAATTAAATATATTTTGGATTAATAGCCCAATTTTAAATTTAACTTTGCATATCTTTTACAACTCTCTTTTTCTAACTGTTACCCTGACTTCCCTTATCTTTTTACACCTTTCACCTCTGGTATATCAGTTTTATCTATAAGATTATCTTGTTCTGTTTGTTTAGTAACCTTTATTAAAGCAAGTGAAAAATTATTTAATTATATTCATTCATCTAAAAACATTCTGTTGTGGGTTAAATATCTGTTTTCACGTACAATTTCTGATATTTATTCCTGATTTTTTAAAATGATTTTTGATACTATTAGTTTCTCTGGTTTATCATTGTGTGTCATTGCTTCAGGTGATTGCAATGATTCACTTGCATAATACTTCACAGTGTCATGTAATTCTATGTCAATGATTCTGTTAGGCTCAATGGTAAGCGGTTCCTATGTTTGATATAATAATGATTCATTAGTGCCTAATTGAATAGTATTTTTATCAGTTTCAAGTGCATGTTGACTTCAAGGCTTTTCCATTTTCCTCTACAAATATAACTGTTTATAATTTATTTTCCCAGGTCTATTCAGTTTACACTGTAATTCTTACAGAAGTTACAACCTTGTTTTCTAGAGCAATGATTCTTTATCTTCACTACAACTATTGTCTTTGCTTCCCTAAATCTTCCTTTGCTGCCTCACAGATATTATTAATATATTTTTCATATAAAACATCCATTTTATGTATTCTTTCTGGTAACCTACTGATTTGTTTCCTAGTTTTTACAGTATTCTTTTTCTATGATCCTATCATTTCTCACTTTAATTCTGCCAAACTCCTTTTTCAAAATTTTCTGATATCTGTCTGCATTCTCCTTACATTCCATTCTACTTTTATTTAAAACTACTTTTAAATCTGCTAAAATTTTATTAGTGTCTACTATAGTTTTATTGTTTTCTGCTTATAAATCTACAATATTTTGAGTGTATGTGAAGGAAATGTTCCTTAAGGAACTGGACTAATATTAGGGAGATTATGATTTGAAAATTAAGAAAGGGACTGTAGGAGTAACTTGTGACTGTGTCAAGTTTGTACTGTATGGATGATTTGGCTATACAAGTGGATTTTCTGTAGACGATAGTGATATAGTGATTCATTTGTTGGACATTTCTTGTAACATAAAGGAAGCTGACTTGGATATATTTTTCTATTTTTGTTGTTTTTTTTAAAAAATTTTCTGAACATTAATTATTTCCCAAAACCATAATTTTCAGAAATATTTAGGTCTTATTGGTTAAAAATAGCCCTTATTAATTCCTACAAGCAAGCCTCTCTCTCAAACATGTAAATTTGATGGCTTAGAAGCCTTCCCAATTCACATTGGACAAAACAAATTCCTCCTACCAACTTGAACAATATATTTGTTTCTCTGAGGAAGAGTAAAATTTAGTATGTTTATTTTATTATAGAGTGATGGGACTTGTATGCCAATATCTGTTTTCTTAATCTTTTTCTATTAAGTTGGATGGACTTTAAACTGTTTAAAAGTCAATGAAAAGATAAAAAATGTTATAAATATTTCTACACTTGTCAAATTTCAAAAGTAGCTTAAAAGAGGGTCTAAAATAAATATCTAGTCTAGTCTAGTAAACATAAAATAGGATAATTGAACCAATAATCCTTTGCAAACTGCCTTAAATGTTTGTAACATTTACAGTAGCCTATTGTGGCAGTATTATTAAGTGTAATGCTTATGAGATTTCATTTTGTGTAGGGTTAGCTGCTTTAAAAATAATTTATTTTTATTGTTGATTTACAGCTAATTAATGCTATATATAATTGCACCCAATGTTAACTTACTTTTGTTTGTTAGTCTTATAATAATTTCACCAATATCTGTGTCATTTTATCAGATTTATGATGATATCAATGTTCTATAATCCTTAACATTACAGAAAAACAAGCGTCTAATTTTTAAAGTTTGGCAGAAATCTGAAAAACCAAATAAGGATACAGTGATAGGATTTGTTCCTATTGATTTAACTGTATTATTATATGGCATGCCTTGGATATCTGGATGGTTTAATATTTCCAATTTTTCTGGATCTTGTGTTGGGCAGATAAAGGTATGTATGTATTATTTTGTTAAATTTTTAATTGTTTATCACCTGTTCAGAAATTCACATTTTGAACTATTTACAAGTTACATTAGAAAACGAAGTTTAAAATACAAGTCATTTATCATATGCCTTTTGTTTAATTGTTGTAGAAAAATACACTGAGAGAATTATTTGAATTTTTGACAGCAAAGTTTATAGTGTTAATTTATTTTCAGTGCACAATAATTATTTAATTTTGCCTAGCTAGCATAAGACTGGAAGTGTGATGGCTTGAAATGTTATAGTATGTACTGCATTGTGTGTTTCAATTTAAATATGGTGTACCATCTCTGATTTCAGGGTCAGAGATTGCACAGGTTCTGTTTAGAGCAGATGATTTAATTCTCCAACTTAAATGTAAAAAACTTACCTACATCTGTTTTAGATGTACCTGCCCCTCTGCTATGCGATTGTTATGTTTATATATTTTTACATGTATGGTATTTCTACCTTTTGGAGAAGTGTTTGAGTAAAAAAATTCATTTTGATTTTTGGTTAAACATTTATTTTGACAGCAAAGACCCATTTGCCATTATGTAAACATGTATGAAGTAAGACTTTCGCTAACGATCGTCACACTATCAATGTCAATAAATATTGCCAATTTGTTTTACACAAAAATATAAGCAACAATTTTCAATTGTCAAAATTGTATATTTTTGATTAAACGTTGTTTTGGTACGTTTTGTGTATTTTTACCAATTTTTTACTATAAATATACCTTGAAAAAATTAATCATACCCGCTGCCTCACTGGCATCATAATATGTGCTCTTTAGCGCAAAAGGGTTGGGGACCGCTGGTGTAGAGTATACAAATTTGGTATCATATACATTATAACAGCAGAGCTTTCAATTAAATGACGTGCCTTTAATCAGCGCTGTGTTGAAATTGCACATTTTCCAGAAGGCTTTTTCCAAGTGATAAATCTTGCTGTTTTTGTTGGTTTTACTTGTATTAAATTTTAAGTATAAATTCTGTTTATTGTTAATATGAGCATGAAGTAAAAATATAATATTTAAAGTAATATGCTCAAAATAAAATGATTGCAGATTAATATCTCACCTCTGGAAAGCTTAACGAGATTCACCATTCAACATCTAAGTGAAGATAACCAGAAAAAAAATAATTTCATGGACTGCCACTCTGACCAGAGCAAAATGTCACATCATAAAACTGGATTAAGACAAGATTGTTCAATGAATTCAAATAGTTGCACAAATGCAGTAACATGTGATACAGCAGACGTATCAATGTCCTTTCTGTCAAATGCCCTTAAGTAAGTATGCATGAGTTCTTTCATTAAGTGTTATCATAAGTTTCCTTGTATAATAAGTCATAATTCGTAGATTCTGTATAGAAGCTAAGCTTAAAGGATGTGGAATAAGTCCGGTTGTACATTTTTTCTCCATTAATACTAAAAGTTAACTATTAACTATCTATTGATTATGACTAATAATATTGTATAATATAGGATGTTTCAATAAGTGTTGGTGAATGTTGAAATGGAATAAAACAAGCTGTGGTGAGGATTAACAAAAGGGCAGTGTGAAATAGACTGCATCTTTGACATCGATGTCTGTTTTGCAATATTTTTATGTAAGACCCTCCTTCTCTCCATTTTAGGCAAACCCCTCCCATGTTAAATGTTGTTGAAATAATATTCGAATAAAATCAGTTGAAACACTATGAAAGTAATTAACCATGCAATACATCAATGTATTCATGCCATTTATGCACTTTTAATAATTTCCGTCCCTCCACCTGGCCTTCTTTACCCCTGTCCCTACTCGAGAGATTGATAGGTTTTACTTCTCTCACAGAATTTTTTCTCTTGTGAAGGATCATACATACAAAATTTGATTAAATTATCTTGACCCTTTTAATATCATAAACAGAAGTTTGTGTACCCACTCCTGTCAGGGGTTCAAGTTTTATATAAGTAGAATTTTGAATGTAAAATTTACACTGGTTTCAACACCAAACTGAACTATTTTCTTGTTATATTCATGTGACACCCCTTCATATCTCCCAAACAAAAAGGGGTTGAAATTAAACACTAATTGTGTAGTAAGAAACTATTAAAAGTTGACCTTAAAAAATATTTATTCAGCCCATATATTAGAAGTTTTTTCATATTTAAAAATTTCCGTCCTCACCACTGCTAGGACAGTAGTTGTGCCTCATCACCACTTTGTTAAGTTTCATGTTGTGAGAAACAGAAAGAACAATATTTTATCAAAATTCATCATCTGTCATACATATAAAACATGAGTTTCCCCTTCCATCCCCCACTTAAGGGACGAATTTTCACTTAAATCGCAGCTTAAATGACATATTGTAACTCAGCAACTCACGTAGCACCGGTTTTGACACCAAATTCAATTATGTTCATAAGACTAATTCCCACCCCCAAATCTGAGTAATCCCCTCACATGCTGGAATTAGTTGAAATTATACACAAATATTGTTGGGGATTACTATAAAAGTAATTAACTAAAATAAATATTTTGACCCAAAAAGAGCCTTAATTGAACGTTAAAAAATTTATGCCAAAACCACCCCTTTCGCCGGAAAGGCATTAGCCATGTCTTATCTCCAAATTGTTTGGTTTTGTGTCACAAGGATCATGCAAGCTAATTTTTATCATAATTGTTCTGTCCTTTAAATATCCTATTCAGAAATTTATTTTACCCTCTCCCATCCCCTGGTAGGAGATTAATTGCAATTTCAATCACATGCTAAATGCCAGAATCAACCTCTAAGGCTCACATAGCACCAATTTCAATACCAAACTAGACTGCTTTCTTTTTATTTTCATGTGATTCCACCCCACCCCTATGAATACTTCTTTCGACACAATGTGGTTGAAAATAAATGGAAATAAATTCAGTGAAAGTTTTATCACATTAATTGACCCATAAAATATATATTTGAAAGAAATAACTGCTTTTATGAATGTCTAAAAATTTCCACCCCCTCTCCCAAGTGATAGTAGCAGTGTTGATTTCTGGATCACTAAAAACATATGTTCAAAATTTTGTTGAAATTGTTGCATCTGAAAAAGTAGTATGTGGAAATTGGTTTTCCCCCTGCCATCCACAATTATAAATTAAATTGCATTTAGTGTCGAAATTAAACCCAGAGGCTCACATTAGATCGGTTTAGAGCCAATGTCGATTGTTTTCTGGTTATTTTATGTGATGCTCTCCACTGCCACCCGTAAGAATACCCCCTTTCGATTATGGATGAGGTTGAAATTATACACTAACAGTATCAGAAGACCCAGAAATGTATTTATATGATGGAAGTACTCGCCAATTTTGCTTTCTTAAAAATTTCCAGCCTGTCCCTGTTGGTAGCAGAGTCTTACCCCTCCAGGCTGATTATTGGATTGAAAAAACACTTGTACCAAATTGGGTCGAAATTAGTCCATTTGTTTAGATTTGAATGTAGAACATGCAAATACACACAGTCAATATTATTATAGAGATAAAAGAAGCTACAGCATGGCTTTGTGATGAAACAATTGCAGAGTTATAATTACTATTTCCATCCTCATATTTAGCAGAATGTGGATTTAGTGTTGTAAATGATTTGCAACTAAAGAAAAAATCAACGGGATGACACAAAATGGGGCAACTTGTGAGACTGAGGCTGACTTAATTTGAAACAAATATAAAATCTCTCTGAAGCAAACACCAAGCATAAGGATCTCACTGAATTTAGTACACTAATCCACATTCAATCGTGAAATTACTAGACAGTTCAATAATAAATACTATAGAAAAATCTTGTACATAAATTATTGTACTTTCATTTTATTTTTGTATTCTGGAAATTTACTTAGTTTTTTCCATACAATCTCCTAATAATGTCTTCTTAAAACCTGTCTTTTCTCCTGGACAGGCTTAATTTAGGGTATAAGTCAATTTTTTAATTAAAAAATATGTATATGTTACATAGTGGGCATCAGACTTTTAGATAGACTTAGGTGGGGTTGGTAAAAAAAGGGTTGACAAACACTGGGCTAGTGTTTCATACAAAGTGGTGTAGCATAACCGACTTTCAATTTAAGGTAAGTTGGCTAATCTCTTTCTTCCCTGTCCATATTAATTACTTTGACATCACATAATTCTTACTTTATAAATGTGAAAGATAATTTTTCTAAATGTAAATGAGTATAAAATGCTTTTTTTAAAGGAGAAAGCTGTCAGAATTGGATGAAATCACACAACGATTAAAACAAAGATTGGATTCTGTTACACAGGAAGATATTATTGCTACTGTCGATAATCCTTGGTTACACGAGGATGACCCACTCTTTAAATCCCTGGATAATGACTTTGTACAGTTGCCATCTACAAGTAAATCAAGTGGCCCAAGTAGGAAAAGTTCTGCGTTTAACAAAGGCATTAAATTGAAAGAATCTTCTGAAACACAAACATTAAATTTAGTGCCTTCAAGGTTACATGTAAATAACTTGTCTGACCATGCAAACAGTTCATTTGTTCAAGATTTACAGCAAGTAATTGAAAAAGATGGAGAAAGCGTATCCAAATCATCTGTTCATGACTGTGAATCATTGCAAAGTTCAAGTGATAACTCATTGAGCCATATTGAGAATAAATTAAAAGATATAGATATGGATGGTACAGAGGGTGACAATGATAATATTTATGCACTAACAGACTACTTCATGGAGATGGCTTCTCAGAAGTTTGAAATAGAAAATGTTTTTAATCCTTTACTTTTTCAGCATATATTAAGGTTTCCATCTGATACACAGGGTCATGAGTTTGAGAGTGGTGCAAAGCAATCGTCTGAAAATATTCAGAGCACTCTGAGTCATTCCAATCTAATTCCCGAGAATCCTTCAATTGAAACATCATTGAGTGAGGAAAATACTCACAGACAGTCAACAGAGTATTGGGGTAGGAAAGCTGGTAGCTTACTATCCTACAACAATACAGATGATAAAATTCATTTATTTAAGGCCGGTGAGTTACCTGTTAAAAGCACACAAAATGAAACTTTCACATCTCAAGAGACTTCGGAGCTATCTACTCATGTTAATGATGGAGAGGACTTTAATTCAAGCAGTTCAGTATTCACAGAAAGGTATGTTTCTAGCGGGAACTCCCCACATGGCAGTGTGTCAGAAATGAGTTATTCCAATTCCTCAATATTGGAAGTACCAAGATTAGCTCCTGAGGGGGGTAACACAATTGATGGTTCTTCACAAAATGTAAATAAATGTCCTTCACCCAAGGAAAGAAAACAAGATTAAGTAAACTTAAATTCATTTTACATATATACAGTATTTTTGAAGTTTTAATCTACAGTAATTTGTAACTTCAAGGGATTTGGATCTGTTCTGTAAATAATGGCAAGGTGTATTTGGTGTGTTTGTTTATTTATATATATGAAAGAAATTACATTACTTTATATGTTCAAATTTTCATGGACGTCCCGGCTCTAGAGCCAGTTACACTGCTGATTTTGTGTACCCAGGTTCGAGTCCTGGCCATATCAAATTTTTTCAGTCTTTCTCCCTTCTTCCATTCCCTTCTACGCTTTACATATGTATTTCTTTGTGCATGATTCCATGCCGTACATATGATTCAAAGAGCGAATTTCTTGCCTTTCTCCCAAATATATGTCTATATTTCTTTCTTTCTTTCTATATGTATATATACACACACACAAATATAGAATGAGGTTGTAATAGGATTTCGACTATTTGGAGAGTTTTCTAAAGAGATTAGTTCAAAAACCATAAATTCAAACACTTGTAGACATAATACATGTTTGTGTCTGTAGGAGTGTTAAAAATATGGTCTGAATTAATTAACTTTAAGAAACTTTTCTATTAATTTTAAAAAACAAATTCTTGTTCTATTTATATATATGTGGCACTATGGGAGCAATAGTGACATAACCTACTAGCTTATATAATGAAAATGAATGTAGTATTTCCACGTGAAGAGAAACATTGATACTACATAAATGTGGCTGCATATGGACTTCATATACAGCTCACTGAAAACCATAGAATACACTGATTGTTTCTTGCCCTACATTTTAAGTTTTCTGATTGGTGGATTCAAGGTCACACCCATCACAAAAAACAACATCCTCATAATTTAAATCCGACATTTTTGGGGCAACATTCTTTATATATTTAGTTTGTCTACATTAATATTTTGAAGTTTTGGAAATTTGATTTTCAGAGATCAATAATATATTTGACTGTAATTTTAAATTGTGAAGAAACCAACAAGTGTTGGTTAGGTCACTATTAAACTCATAGTTTCATATAACTCTGCTCTTTATAATTTCTGCTGGAACACATTTCCTTTTTTGGAAAAAAAATGTATGTATACGTCTTTTATCTCAGGTTTGCACTTGTGATTTTATGTATGGATGTACAAAGAAGTTAACATTTGATATAGATTTTATGTAATGGCAACATTAGAAAGAATGCTATTTGTTATTACCCATCAACGGGTATTTGGTATACGATATTTGTATTTCAATTTGAGTAAAAATAATGGGATTGCAACAATAAGTATACTATGAATTCATCAAATGTTAAGTGTGTGCAGAGTTTAGGTAATTAAATAAGAATTAATATTGATTAAATTTTTTAAACTTCATTTTTGTTTTAATATCGACATTGTCACAAAGCAAACTGAAACTTTGTTAAGTTGAAAATTATGTAATAGAAGTAATTTTCTAAGCCAAAGTGTAATTACTTGCCAAAATTAATTTAATCTGTCATGATTCTCAAATGTAATTATTTAATTTGTCTTTGTAGAAGTATGAGAGCTCTTGCTGCGTAATAATTAGATTGTTATATAGTTACTGCACCCAGTGGAATAACGAAGTTACCCTTAAATTGTAATTAACAGATTTGAAATTCATTTTACAAGTTGGAATATTTTAGCTAGTCCAATTTTTAGATGTCTCGTACCATAATTTTATCACTTTCAAAAGAAATAAATAATTAACATAGATATGCTGTTTTATGTTTTTCAAAGTAAATAAAATGGAGAAATGCATGTATTAACTTTACCTTAAAAAAACTAATTTAGAACTGTGTACTATTTTTTGTGTAGAATAAAAATCGAACATATACCAGGTATGTTTCTTTTTAGAAATGACTCCTCTTTTCTAACAATAGGTAATATATTTACTAATGCCATTGATTAGTATGGTTTAGTTTCATGTTCTCAATATAAATACTTGCAAAATAGTATGTGTGAATAATGAAGCTTAACAATGAATTATTTGTGAGATTAAAAAGTTGCTCATCCATGTACATGTAATATTATTGTCAAAACTCATGGTCGATATGTACATATAACTGGTGAGAAATAGTTTGTCACATTGATGTAGGTTGCCTAGTCATCTGTTTGTAGAGGGGATCGGCCAGAAATCAGAATATATTGTACATAAAAAATATCATCTGTAAAAGTTGAGGAATATAAAGTACATTGGTGGTATCTTTTACTAATAATATATTTAATATTTAAAAAAAAATGTTTGTAGCTACAATGTAACACCCTTGTTCCTTGATGTCAATACTCCCACCCTTTTACAGTGTACCTCACATACCATGCTATTTCTCATTACCTGTACTTTTTTATTACTAAACACATCTTTAGAATTGTCTTTTTTCCATAATAAAAGTGTAACAAGTTCATCTGATATAATTAGAACAATCGGTAGAAATTGCAAAAATTGAATATGATTATTTCTGGAATAATGGCTTCTAATTGTATGTACAGTGTGATTATTTCGACGTTAATTTTGAGGATAATTGATAATGTGAAAGAAATAATACCTATTCTTAATTAGGTAATTTGAGCTCATTTTTGCAGCCTACTTTGTAAGTAAAAATAAGAAAGCTGATATTCTTAATTTTTATATTGTATGACAGTCCTTCAGCACATATTAACCATGTTAGTCAAGATATCCACCAGAATAAAGCGATTTTTCAAATACTACTATAAAACATTAGTATCTACATACTTACAATATGTTTAATTCAAATATCTTTAAAATAGTTCAAGGGCATTAATCATCGTAATCAATGCTGCTGTCAGATGATTTTTAGAAGAAAAAATTTGTCAACAAATGCTCTAGAATTTTCCTTAAACTTGTAAACTACGGTTTAAGTGTGACATTAGGAATGTATAACATTGCCTCATTTTGTAGAGTGAAGCTACTTTTGAGTCTCAAAATTCAACAGTGGCTTATACACAGAAGTGGTGTATACACATCTTCAGTGATGGCTGAAATTAAAACTCTGCCACTATTGCAGGATGGGACGTTTTCAAATTTTCAGAGGCAACTGCTTCTTTCATCAGGAAAGGAGTAGAAACATTACGTGTTATGGCCGGCTGACCATCAGCTTTTTATGTTTGTAAATGTTTTGATTAATGAGAATAATTATTTACATACCAACACATTAGTAGTCAATTTGAAAGGCCTGTAATCTGTAGCCTAGATTTATTTATTTTGTCTAAAAAATGTTACTTTATTGGCAATGTGAACATGTTTGAGTCAATTTTTAATTACTTATCATACTGGACCACAGAGATTAGCTTCATGGGTTATGCAAATTGTCCTTAGTGGTTATTGAAGCAACAAGAATAGGGTATTTTTCAGGAATGGCTTACTGTGCAAAGAAAAGTTCAAATGTACAACAGCTACCCGAATCACAGTTTGGTTTTCTTTCAGATATAAACAGGAAGCATCCCTATAGACATTTCAGCAGTTGCTAACATGACTGATGGTTGTTTTCCAAATTCCACTAATTATTGCATTTATTGTCATTGTGTATCTAGTTTCTCAGTGGTCCTGTTGCACGTGGTCCATTTGGGGCCCGTAACTGCCATTGGCAGTTCCAGAGTTTTATATCTTACATGTTGTATGCATTATATTATAAATTAATTTGACTATTTATATCCACATGTAATACTTATTTTTACAAATTTTAAAAACAATTGTATAAGTAAAATATTTTATTTAACCTTAGTATCCAGACAAATTTTATAGATAGACGTGTTTCTTAGCATTGGTTAAAGTTCAGTGACAATATTTCAAATACAAGAGGGAAACAATTCCATCATCACTAAATTGTATGCATCATATTAAAGCTTAACTATAAATGGTGTCCAACAGTTCACTGGACTTCAATACTATATTTATGTTAAATTTAAACCTCATGTACCCATCTTATATATATATATATAATTAATGGGGAAAGGACAGAGAGATAGAAAGAAGATGACTTACCTGAGGTTCATAGATGGTAGACACCTTGTGAGGTTTAGAGAACTTGAATTTTCGGAGGCACCGCCCCCTTCATCAGAAAGTTAGGAAGACATTTCCAGTGATCGGCTAGCCGATATATATATATAAGTCTTCAGTCTTGAAACTAATTCAAGGAAATTTCTGTACTACAGAAATTATTGTCAGCAGTACTTTCCTGTTGCGTTTGTCAGCTTTGATGATTGCAGTACTCTATCATGAGAACATGGCACAGGGAGCTCAACAAATAGGTTATATGATTATGCTAAAAATAAGATATAGACACACAAACATCTATTCCCTTGCCAGGACTTCTATTATGTGAGGTAATGACGCTTACCATTACACCCACTATTGTGTAATTTTATTAATACCAATTATTTTAACAATTAATCCACATCATAAACTGTTTTCACAATTTCACAGAACAAAAATTAAGTGTAACATTCCTTTAATCCCATATTAGATCTTTGCTTAACTTATACAATATTTTAAAATGGTGTTATTAGAGAAAGACAGTGTCTAAACATCCAGCTGTATTTAAATTTATTCTGTGTAATTATTTCCCATACTGAAATTTATATGTAAACTGAGGTAATATAATTAATTAAATTAAATATATTTTCCCTGATTTGATCAGCTTATAAATAGGTCCGATTAAGGTCTTACATGGACGCGCTTTGAATCATCCATCACTTCACCAAACAATGATTTCCCAGATGTGATCTCACATGAAATCGCAACATTAATCTTAACCCTTAACGGTCGTAAATAATCTCTCACATGACAACTGTTCTTTGTCATGTCTAAATTGTGGGCACAATAATAGCCTTGTCAGTCGAGCATCAACGAAGGAGAAATTGACCTCTCTTCTGTAGACAATTTATGATACATTGACCCCTAAAAACGGAGTAATTTTTTTATATAAACTTAAATGGAGAGAAGCGATTTTAATTCTAGTGACGAGACTAGCAGTCACATCCTAGGAAAATAAAATATTCAGTGAAGAAAAGAACTCTATGTTTGAACTGAAATCGATCATGCCACTTGATTGTGGGCTACGAGTTGTGCCGATAAGCCAAGTTTCGCACTTGTCTGGCTCGTAGAACTGATTTGAAATTAGATCAAAGTTTGCCCATTTTGCAGAGCGCGCAATAACGCAGCAACATAGTTAACTTCAGAGGCAGGACCCGACATAAATATATATGTTTAATGTACAGAAAAGCATGCTCTTTGTAATGGTATTGTTACGGTTTTGGTAATTAATTAGTCTTATTAAATTTTTTGTTTATTCTCAGCACATAAACATTATTACGAGCGCACTCACCGGCTACTTGACAAAAACTACGCGTCAACACTGCATTGACAGAGTGATTATTTAATTAAAGATAAATTTTGGTTTTATTTAAAAAGTTAAAAATTTTATTAAATTAAATGTTAATCATATGTACATTATTTAACTTTAGGGCCGGCTGCTTACGAAAACTCAACGAAGAGCAAGAGTATAATGGAAATATGTGGGTTTAAACAAAAACTAGGCATCGAAAATTTTAAATTATTGAATCAAGCCAGGGGCGAGAAACATAATCGTGTACATCACCGACTGTAGATCTGGATCTGGTGATGATACTGCATCCCTTCATCGGTCAGGTTTGCCTCGGTTGTTCTCTGCGTCGATTCTCGTGCCATCTGCTATTGAAACAGGATTTATTTTTCTTGTTGACATCCACTACTAAACAAAAATGTTGCTGCGTCCACTATTTCTCAATAACGTAATCCTTTGTCCCAAGGACTTACATGCCATTTCCGAAATGGTACAGATTTGTTCCTCTTTCCTGGCTATCGATATAGTCAATTGGACATTATTTAATTTTAAGAAACGCGATTGTTACTTGCCCGCCGTTGGCCTTGCAAACAGCCTAACCTCCTTCATTATAGTATCTCTTCATCCCTATTCTGATCTGTCCTTTTTCTGTCACTGTCGGGTATGTGTGAACTTTCTCCCCAGGATTGCCTGAGGAACAGGTCTGTCGTCCCTTAAAATTCTTGGGATGGCCTGATATTTATTGTAGCAATCGGATGTTTGTGAGTCGCTAACTCAGGCCTTTGTGATCTTCTCACGGCCTTCTGGTCCACGCCTGCCCTGGGTGGAAGCATCTTCTCCTCCACTCGGTGCTCTGGGGCTGGTCATGCCGCCTTACTCTGGGTCGGACACGTCATATGTTTCTGTGCATCGCCTGTTCTCGGGTCGCTCACTCGTCCTTTGTCCCGGACCACCATGGCCCTTTTAAATCGACGGATTTATTTCACCATTTCGGGTTCGATATTTCACGGGGCACATTATTTAATTTTAAGAAACGCGATTGTTACTTGCCCGCCGTTGGCCTTGCAAACAGCCTAACCTCCTTCATTATAATTATATATATATATATGCACAAAATGAATAATAAAAAAGGGAAATTGTTCTTTTAATATATAAATATGTGTGGGGTGCAAACGCACACCACAACTCTCGTGTTGCTTTTTATAATACTATTTTGATAATTGTGAGCAATAAGTTATATCGATAAATTAAGTTTCACACTTTCACGATTTCTTAATACACATAAGACGTGGCGATGAGCCTTTCGGTAGTGTGACAATGACTTTTGACAGTCATTGCCGGTTATCACAAGCGTCACACGTGGGTCATGTCAAATCACAAAGGGCTTTCCACTACGTTAAATTTTTCTGGATTAATTTCATGTGCAACATCTCTGGAAATATAAGAGCTATAGAGTTTCTGTTTTAGTAAAGCTTAATATAGTGCCTGATGCTGATGTGTATATTTACAAATTATTGTTGCATATAGATCTATTGCTACTGAGTCATTGGCCTCCAAACTGGCGTCCGAATTTACCGCGACAAAATTTTGTGTTACTTTGGAAATGATATATTTCATAATGGCCGACTGTATGTTTTCTTTGATCGTACCACTAAATTTTGTGGTAGAACTTTTGCCGATGAGCTGAATTTCACTAATATTTGGCCACTAGAAGTGATCAAATTTGGACCCTTTAGCGTCTCGCGCGCAATAGCACGTCAACACGCGTTAGATTCAAAGGCCTATAGCCGTTCTAAACCCCACAGACCCCAACACAAAAATACATGTTAATGTACAGAATAGCCTGCTCTTTGCAATGGCACGATTTGTGAAATATTTTAGCCTGAAATATGTTACTTTTACATGTAAAATCTTTTTGGGGAACTTTCACGAGGAATATCTCAATACATATTATAATAATAGTCTTCCTGTTTCTGCGCGTGTTGATATTGTGATCTCTGTCCTTGGTTGCAAAATATGGTGGCATATGCTTTTTTGCTGCTGAGTAATTGACCTCCAAAGAGAAGTCAAACTTTTGTGGTGACTTGGGCTTGAACAGATATCGGAATGGCCACACATATAGTACTATTTTGATCATATCACTACATTCTGGGCAATAAGCTGTATCGATAAGTTTCACACTTACCTGACTGCTAGAACTGATATGACAAGACCTTTCAGCGGCGCGTGCGTGTTATCACGGCGACAGCTCTTTCAAGATGGGCTTGTAACTTCTGAACCAGTGTTGTGACAGTTTCAGTTGGAGTCTGGGTTTACTTTCTCTCAAAATTGCATGAGATTTGGAGATGGTCGAGTGGGAGCCATAGGTTGTTTTGCTGTGATTTGACATGGAATGACCCAAAGTCTACACGTGCAATATTACATTTTTAGCTAAACGCTTTTTAAAAATTCTTTCATATGTTCAATTTACAGCAAAATAGCCTCCTGAGGAGGTAAAGTATCCTTCTTGAATTCTTATATTCTCTATAAAGTTGATTGCAAACAACAACAGTAAAAAGAAGTCTGATATAAAATGTAATCGAATATTAGTTATGTCATTCATTAATTGAGAATGAAAGTGGGCAAAGTTGAACTGCTTCCTTCAACAGCAAACAATACTACGTATCCTGCAACCTGATGCTAAATGAAAACAATGATTTCATAGTGTGTCTTAAGCATAAGTTTTGTTGTGTGCACATGTTTAATAAAATATTGGGGGGGGGGGACCTTATTTAATTCATTCCGGAACTCTCGGGGTCAGTGCACCTCAGGTACCAAGGGCCTAGCAACAATATCTATTGAAGAGGCTCCTGTGAGGGATTAAGGGGCGATCCATCCGCCCATACTCTCCAAAACTGTCCGTGTGTGGAGAAGGAGGAGTGGCTGGATTCCCAGCCGAGCCAATATCCACCACGCCGTTTCTTGACACGGTCCAAAATGGATCGGGGTGCCGGAAAGAACGTAAGAAGCTCAGTATGCATTCAGACTTCGAAGAATGAATATCGGAGGCTAGAGACAGACAGCGCGTTGTTGACGGGTGCGACAGATTCGAAGGCGGCGTTCTACTTATTTATAATTGTATGACATCAAAAAAATTAAGAATGATGTTCAAGTTATAACAATATATATGTTCCTTCTAATTTATATCCATAACATATACAATTACACTATAAATACAGTTCTATGGAGTTGGACTTCTAGATCAGTTCGTCAACATTTATTATGTGTCATTTTATTTTTATGGCTCTTTCAAAAAGTAAAGGATGAAGTTCGAGATATTCTTTTTAACATTCATTTATTAAATGTGTAACAAAATGGGTAATTAGCACATTGAATTTAACAAATTTTGTAATATATACGTTAGAAATCAACATGTTTAATTAAAAAATTTATAAATTATGAAATTCATTAAGTTTATCCTTCACTTTTCCACGGGATGCGTTTCCCCGCAAAAGGCTCCGGGAATAGCAAAGTACGGGAAGAATTACCACGATAAAAATAATCGTACTCCCGGGGATATATATTGTAACGGTCAAACATCTGCTGCGGAGTCAAAAGAAAGGAGACAGTATTTGAGCCAGGAGTAATAAAACCCAGACATTCGGACGCCAGACGGAATTGTCCTGCGACCGCCGGAATTTGGAGCCGGTGGCTGGGACGAAAGCTTGGAGTTTCCCCAAAAACCGTGGGGGAAAGGAGCAAACATTTCTTACCAGAGAAGAGAAACGATCAATCGGATTGGTTAATATCCATCTCTGCCACCTTCGGGATATGAACTAAAGAAGTGGGGAAGAGGTATTAAAAAAAAACTTGCAGAGAGATTTTCGGGGCATGATCGGAATTAGGTAAGAGATATTGAGGAGACGAGAGCGGTTGACCAGAGGACATTAGTAACAAATTGTGACATTTCAGCGCAGATGATCACATTATCGGACAGGTAGTCCGAGGAGAATATTGAATATTTTATCTAACTTAACAATGAGCAGTTATGGCCAACAAATAAACCAACCTTATAAATTATATTAATTAAATTTTGCTGGTTCTAAGACAATTTAATTATGTCTTGTTAGGTAAGCTCACAAAGCAAGTGGCTCCAAAAGCAAGTGGAGCCAACGATGATCTGAAATTGTTTTTTAAAATAATACTGGTGCCAAAAAATTTCCACAAATTTAAAAAATGTTATGAAAGAAGCCACGAAAGTGATAAACTATATAAACACAATACCACTTCAATACAGATTGAATAAAATTTTGTAGACTGAAATGAGTAGTGGGCACAAAGCACTATTAAGGCTTTTTCAACTTTTAAATTTGTTGGACTTCTTGAATGCTCAAAATAATTCAAGACAAAATTTTGTTGTAGTTGTAACAAATCCTTCATGGTTGTTAAAACTTGAATATATGGCAGATATTTTTACAAAGTGCAATTAAGTTATCATTACAAGGAACAAGCAGGAATTACAATTTTCAATAGAAGAGATAAAATTATATCTTTTGTTAAGAAATACAATTGCGTATTTCATCAGTTGAATCTAATAATTTTAATTGTTTTCCTACCTTACATGAATGTTTGAAACAATTAAATTTTAAAGCAGCTGATGAAGTTTCCATAATGTTTTTAGAACACCTCCATAACTTGAAATCAACTCTTTTGCAATATTTTCTGAAAAATGGTAAGAACGATTCAGAATCCATTTTGCGAGGCAGCTAAACCAGTAACTTTAGCAAGTGTCTCTGATCCATTGATTTTATCAGTGACTCTCATTTGAAACAAATACAGAAATATTTCTGGGCGAGTTTGTCAGAAGAGTAGAATACCCCGATGTTTCAAAACAAGCTATTATTGTTTTACATCATAGTTTTTTGACTTAAATATTTACAGTAAATAAAAACAACCAAAAAAGTCAGCATTAAATATATAACTGTTTATTGACAAATGCGACGTTTCATCTCCATTTTGAGACTTCTTCTGGCTTAAAATTTAGCAATTTATCCTATTTACTCCTTGACTCCCTCAGTCGAAAGGATTATTGAAATGTCCAGCGACGGTTACGGCCGAAATGATGAGTAAATCGGATGTATTGCTGAAGAAGTCTCAAAACGGAGATGAAACGTCACTTTTGTTAATAAATAGTTATATATTTAATGCTGACATTTTTGGCCGTTTTTATCGAATTTATTATTGTTTTACTTCAGTTTTCTGTAACCTATTTATGCGAAATGGGATTTTCTTATTATGCTACAATGAAGTCAAAGTGCAGAAACAGGCTCGATCCACACCAGACAACAGAATTCAACATACAATTACTTTGTCTGATATCAACAAGATATACAATTCGAGGGTAAATCATTAAAGTGCTTTATTTATTAATATTTTTATGTTTATATTATAACCTCTACAGAAGACAGGCAGCAGTAATTACAACAGAAGATCAAGAAAAGAAAGCAGTAATCAAGAAAGGAGTAAGACAATGATGCAGTCTGTCGCCCATGCTGTTTAACTTATATGTAGAACAGGTGATGAAGAAAGTTAAAACGGAATATGGAAAATGAATCGTACGGCAAGGAGAAGAAATAAAAACCCTACGCTTTGCCGATGATATTGAAGTATTAGGGGAGTCAGAAGAAGACTTGGAAACCATAATAAATTGCATGAACGGGGTCCTGGAGAAAGAGTTCAATATAAAGATTAATAGAGGGAAAACCAAGGTGATGGAGTGTAGTATGGGAAACAGTGGAATAACAAAGAGAGTTAGGTTTGGGAAGGACTTCTGCTACTTGTGCATCATAATAACTAGAATAGGATAGCACAGGCAAGGAAGGCTTTCGCGAAAAAGAGAAATTTACTTACTAGTAATATGAATGGGAATATTAGGAAATCGTTGCTAAAAATGTTTGTATGGAGCGTGGTGTTATATGGGTGCGAAACATGGATGATAGAAGTTCCGGAAAGGAAAAGAATAGAAGCCTTTGAAATGTGGTGCTATAGGCGAATGCTGAAAATCAGATGGGTGAGTAGAATCACTAACGAGGAAGTTCGAAACAGAATACGGGAAAATCTTACAATATGGAGGACGTTTACCAAGAGACGGGATAGATTAATAGGCCACGTTTTAGGCACGAGGGTCTTGTAAAATTATCATTAGAGGGAAGTGTGTGGGGTAAGAACAGAAGAGGGAGACAATGATGGAATACGCTAAGCAGATTAGGGAGGATGTGGGATGTGCTAGTTATACGGATCTGAGCCATCCGACTTCGTTCATATATCCAACTGTAGGCCCCCTGGATTGTAGTTTAAGAATCCCACCCGGAATTCATCTGAAAGACATTCCGAGAAAACACTACAGAATCTTGCGTCAGACACAGAAATGCGTGAAGGATTTTGGTGTCCTGAAACTTTATCATATGAATGGTCATTAAATGCATGATCCGAAACTGTTTAATTCCAAGCCTACTTTAGTCTGTTTTATTTAATTTCTTCGGTTCTCTCTTCGACCATTTGGGGGGGGGGGGGTTAACAGGCTACATGAGGGTGATCCTGAAAAAGGCAACTCCCCTTTAATAGCATAGGAAGGGAATTGAAAAGGGGGGATGCGGAAGGTAGAGCAAGGTAGTCAAGGGTTAACTAGGGCCCCCGGACTATGGTTTAAGGATCCTACCCGGTGTTTCACCTAAAGAGATGCTGGCAAAACCCTAGAAAACAGCATCAGGTAGGTCGAGCATTGGTTACTATTCTCACGACCTTCCGAATGACGGTAGATGTGTTTGCTGTGGGGACGCAGCATTCCCTTCTCCGTGTCTCCACCAGTTTCAGGAGGCAATTGGCCGACTGATCCAATGGGATCAGCGGACAACTCTTGCCATATGCCCACGGTCCTAGACCCCAGTACATATACCTCCTAAAATAGGGGAAGGCGTTTCGGCATGTGAGAACTTTAATAAAAAAAACAGAGAGAGAGTGCGAGGCATTCCCGACATAATCAGGTGAGCCCCGCAGTCACTCTGGGGTGAAGCGCCTGCGAGAAAACTCCCGCAGCGCCTTCTCATCCTCTTTGACCATGTGTATAGTCTGCCTTAAACTATAGAACAGCACTTCTTAAACTGCGGGTCACGATACCTCGGGGGTGGTCGCGAAACTAGTGCAAGGACTTGCAAAAAATAGGATAACTATAAATCAAAATTATATACTTAGTAATATTAGAACCTTGTGTCATGTCAGATTGGACTATTTTTAAGAACTGCAGCAATAAAATATTGATTATTTGTTTAAATGCCCAAAATGTTTTCCAACCATCAAGTGGTTCAAGCTTGGAACCAAGTACCAATACATGAATTTAAGATTGAAATCAAATCAGAATATCCAGAGCTATCGGAATTGGCACGAAACATATTACTACAATTTTTTTCAACGTATTTATGTAAATTGGGTTTTTCTCTTTTACATGCATAAAAACAAAACATAAAAACAATTAACTTATGTAAAGAACATATATAAATTAATAATTAACATAAAAAAATTTTGAACAATCATTAAAAACTAATAGACGCTTCTTAATAGGCTTATTACATTGTCAATATTTATAACAGACTGAAGATATAAGAACAAAGATAAGACAAATCAAAGAATAATCTAAAATGAAACTAACAAAGACAATTCATTAATCCATCAAATAATTTATTTAATTCAGAAGTATCATTTTTATATCAACAGAATATTATTCGGTTTTAATAAATATTAAGGTTTTCTGGAAATATATTTCCTTATCCAAAATGAAAAGCATTAACAAATTTAAACCAATGTTTTTGTTCCAGCAACGTTTTGTTATAACAAAATAATTCGTTCATGTTGCTAATGCTGTTAGTACTGGACATTGTTTAAATTGGGATAATTGCCAGATTTTCCAGAACGATGTAGATTTAAAAGAAGCCTTTAGGAAGGTATTTTTATTTTTAATCATTTAAATGTTACACTCAACAAACGAAATGATGTTTGCCATATTGGAACCAAGTATGCTTTTATCTTGAACAAAAAATTATGATAGTTTTTGTGATTCCATTTATTGCTCTTTATTGAAGTGTATTATTTTTGTTAAATATAAGTAATGATTGAGTTTATTTATACTTTTAATGTCGATGTTGTGTTTTTGTTTGTCTTCGTTTAAGACTAGTGTACTATATAAGGTTGTTACTATTAAAGTTTACTATTTCGCGTAAAACGTGAGATTGGTTGATTAATGTATAGTTTGCTTGCAATATCTTATGTAAATAGATTAGTGATTCATTAATGAAGATATTGTGTTTTACATTATGAAAGGTTTTATACATTTGACTGTCGTTTTGCTGTACAATGTTATTTTGTATTTTATTACAGATTAATATGGCGCAAAAAGCTACTAATTTGATTTATACTTTATTGTATGCCTGATGACTTAGTTACAGTGAAATTGATCAATAGATGACTTTTCTACTGTTTTTTTTTCTTTCAATACAAATCTGAGAATCCCAAAAGACAGTGGTCATCACATTTTCAGCTGACTAAACGTTCTTAGCGTTTTTCGGTGTACTTTCACCAGCTTTTGTCCATTCTTTTGAATGGTCCCTGGAGTGTAGTGATGGATCCAAGTTTCATCGAGAGCAAAAAGTCTTGTGGGCTACGCCTGATTCTGCGTTGAAATGTTTTTTTCCGAATCCGTTGTTGGTCCAATGTCAACAGTGTCGGCATCCATTTATTCTGCGATCTGCCTGTACGATATTGTGAACTTTTTCGAAGTTTCCTGAAGCTAGTTTCATCTTCTGTGCTCTGTGACTTGGTTTAAACTCATTAAACCGAAAGTGTTCGATGCTGGCGCAGAGTCCGCATGAACTTCATTCAATTCGGTATTGTTTTTTTTGTGGTGAACAGGCTACATGAGGGTGATCCTGAAACAGGCAACTCCCCTTTAATAGCATAGGAAGGGAATTGAAAAGGGGGGATGCGGAAGGTAGAGCAAGGTAGCCAAGGGTTAACTAGGGCCCCCGGGCTATGGTTTAAGGATCCTACCCGGTGTTTCACCTAAAGAGATGCAGGGAAAACCCTATAAAACCTGCATCAGGTAGGTTGCAGCTGTCGAACCCTTCAAATGAAAGTGTTTAATGACAGCGCGAAATTAGGTTTTTTTTTTCTATTTTCTCCGCTGCCATCAATAACACCACGACTGGCATGTGTTAAAATCTTTAGGAAAGAATCATGTCTACCAACAATGGCATGAAAGTTGAATAATTTCCCGCTTTTTCATAAAAATTTACCAGACTTATCAAGCAACCCTCATATTAGCTTGCCAAAAGTTTAGATGAATAAAGTTCATTTTGTGATGAAAAAATATTTTATTTACGTAAGCTTTGTACGTCGTGAGGGCGCGCTACAGTCACATTACATTCAGTAGACCATAAATAATTCTTTACAAATAGATACAATAAAATGAAACAACGAAAGAAATACTGAGAAAAATTAAGAGCATATTAGGTGTTGAAACGATGACGGATGTACGACATTCAAAATGTCAACTAGAGACTAGAATTAATATAATAAAATTAGAGAGCAGGATTTCTTGTTTAACTTTAAATTTATATGAAAAAAAACAAATGCATTTTTTCGTGTTATAAACCCGAATATCAAATCGCTTATAGTTATGTGAAAAACTGACTCAAATAGGTCTCTCGTACTTGTAGCTGTCTAACTTTCTTTTTGTCCAATTTCGTCACATAAGCTTGCGTTCCTTCATGATGGTGCATGAAGAAGCAGGGCCGAATTTTCTGAAAAAGGTAAAGAAAAATAAAACGGAAAACTACAAATAAATCTACACAAACGCTAAGTAGTAATAGTAATTAATGTTATTAAACACAGTGCACAGAACGTTTGGTAAGCAAATGAATACCTTATATTGATTTATTTTCCACTTGGGAATTGTATGCTTCTTTTGCTTCTTTATTTTATCCATGCAAGGAAAGCAAATATATTCCTTAAATTTGTAAGTCCAATAGTCTCCGGATGAGACTTCACCGCATATCTCACAGAAATCTCTGTTTTCTGGCATACATTTAACGTGGACATGAAAGTCTAGAAGTTTACGCCCTCCGAAAGTGTGTCGGAATTTCAATTGACTTGAGCTTTCGTCCAAAGAATAAGTTCCTGGCCTGAAACAAGGTTATATGGTATTGTGAAACATACATTTTTATCTTAAGTAAATAATCAAAAACTACTCCTATGTCTAATACAAAAATAGGCCCAATAATCTCTCAAAAATATATATAGCCTCCTTTTGCTATTTAAGAAGATTCCAGGATTTTGTTCTGTAAATTTATAGATAATTTCCTTACATGAATTCGAGAATCACAAATATTATAATGCTTAACTGAGAAGGGGTTTATACATGGCTAAAAGGCAGAACAACCACTTTGAAAAGCAGCCTGGTATCATTTAAAATTTATAACATAGTTTTCTGACTTTACAATAAATAAAAACACGGCCAATAAGTCAGTATATAAATTTATTACTGTTTATTACAGTATATAAATTTATTACTGTTTATTCAAAAACGACGTTTCATCTCCTTTTTGAGATAAATGAATTTCATAATTTTACCTTATAAGCTAACATGCAATATAAACTAATAGGCTTGTTTAATAATTATGGTGTAGATGTTTTTAAATCAAGAAATAATTTAAATTTCGTTCAAAATTAACTTTCTGGAAAGACATACAAAACTAATTATTTAGATTGTAACGCAATGTATATCGGACAAACTAAAATAGCTTTAAATACTCGCATTAAAGAACATTAAAACAACATCAAATTGGACAATCAAAAGTTCACAGTTGTGTCCAAACACATACATGTCAATAATCATAGCAAAATGTGGATATTTTAAACGAAGAAAATCATTACTTCTCGAGAATTATGAGTGAAATTTAAAAATGACACGAATAATTTGTTTTTATACAAAAATTTACGATACTCTTGTCGTATAGTAGTTTAACTTTTTAATATTCTACGCCATTGTTAAAATTTAACTGCCGAAAGCACTTATAATGATAGGGTTGGATTTTAATTGAAATAAAAATCAATTTTTGGATTAGATTAATAAAAACAAATTAAATTTATTTACAGAAAACAACAATAATTACTATACTTTAGTGTCCTTTTTTTTATAAATTTACCACGGCTAACGCAATAGCATTTAGTAAGACTCTTTCTACTTAAGGGTAATTTTTCATGAGCTTATCGTGTTGCAACAAAGTTGTCATCACACACTTATCGATATTGGTACTAACACACCTGAGATTTATTGTGGGTCGTAAACAGTTTCGTCCTTTGCCCACGCCGGTATCTTGAGGTCCGTTTTCCACGAATTCTGGTCGCCTCTGGAGCTCGTTCCTGGGCTCTGGGAAATTATTTGGACAGGGCTCCACTTGCTTGCAGTTCGCCTCTTCGTACGGACATCCTTCTATTACGCCAGCAAGATTCCTCATTTTCTCTCCGCCTGATTACTTCAAAGCTCGTTCCTGACCGACTAATGTCTCTAGTGTAGCGTTTCAACTATCACGCACTCTCCTGGCATCATACTTATTCAATTCTCCATGCCAAACTCATCAAATTTCTCTTCCACGACTGCCATGCCGTGGATCAGACACCACGCATCCTCTAGACTTCTTCCTTCCTCAAATATCCATACCCGACTGTCCAAATTTCTCTCATTCATTCTCGCAGGTTCATGCATGGCGGATCACCTGACCGTCAGCCTCCAATCAAAATTCAGCTTGGCCCGCGGTTTCTCACTAATTTCTGGCCTTCCAAAATTCCCGGGGTCATAGAACTGGACTCAGGTGACAGATTTTTAAGTCCCCAAACGGTGTTTTTGGCACGTTAGATTACCCGATGTCACGCCGCTCCGGTGCCTTAGTGTTTACTTGGACTGCTGTCTCCAATATGGGGAATTCTTCACCCAGTGACGAAATAAAATGATTGCCACATACTTATTGCACACTCATTGTTACTACATCATTTCGGCCGTAACCGTCAGGGGCTGCAGATGGTTCGCCACACTAAAATCTTCACATGTACATCCAATAATCTTTTTGACTGACTGAGTCAAGGAGTAAATATGATGAATTGGTAAATTTGTAAGTTTTGAACCATGTTATTTAAATATAAATTACAAAATTGTAACATAGAACACATTTAATTTCTTGTAATATTATGTTTCTAGTGAACCTGTGGAAGTCTCAAAAAGGAGACGAAAAGTCGTTTTTTAATAAACAGTAATAAATTTATACGCTGCTTATTGGTCGTATTTTTATTTATTAAAAATTTATATTGTATATTTATGGGAAATCATAAACCAGAAAAATGACGTCACAGTTATGGTATCCATCATGTCTTAAAATTCCACTTATTAGTCGGATAAACTTGAATTTATGAGAGATGAGTGTAGGGCAAGCAGATTTTCAGTTATGAAAAGAACCTGTAGTAGACGACCTGGTGATTGTTAGAACAAATCCGAAAAGTACCCCAAAAATCTGTCTTTTCATTCTAGGTAAACTGTAATGATGAGTATAACGATAATTTTGCATTAATAAATAGTATCATTCACTAGATTCCCAAAATGCCCTGATATCTTAGGTCTTGTGAAAGCAATTATGTTGGTCTAAACTAGTGTTACGTACAATAAATTTTTGACTATAGTGCTTTTCAAAAGGGAATCGATCTGCTCTTCTGCGAATCAGTGCAGAGAAGTAGACAAGCGTTGCCACATCATCTGACTTCCCCCTCACCAAACCTTTAGAGCTCTTTCACACGGCGATTCTATGCATGTGATTCGTGTATGAAGGACACGACGATACCCGTAACCGATACGTCTGTTTCTTAAACCGCGAGCTATTATGGACATTATGCTTCTGGAAACCATTACTCTTATACACACAGTTATTTCTGACTGCTGTATCCTAAACACTCAGAAATTCAATCAACTCCACCCTCCCAGATTGTGCGTCCTAAGATTCAATTGACTAAGTATATATTGTAATAAGTGATTTCGCC
This sequence comes from Eucriotettix oculatus, assembly GCA_034510155.1. Lineage (NCBI taxonomy): Eukaryota > Metazoa > Arthropoda > Insecta > Orthoptera > Tetrigidae > Eucriotettix > Eucriotettix oculatus. The sequence continues at coordinate 257,832,317 of CM067376.1, forward strand.
CTTCAGGCGTTTAGTGAATTTTCGTCATTGCGTGTCGGTCATTGTAGCAATCCGCGGCTGACGGCGTGATCCTTGGCAATTGTGTTTCGAAGATACCCCAACAGCAGGTCATATGTTTTGATGCTGGACGGTCATTGACCTGGGAGCTGTCTGTGGTCACGGTGGACCTTAAACTTTAATTGAAAAACCTCAGGAAGTGGGGGCAGGTCTGGGAGTTAATAAATAGAACAGATTTGCATGGAGGAGCGGATTATTTGCTGGGGGGGACAGTTGGTAGTTTGGATTACAGGACATGCTGAATGGGACCATCACCTGAACCCGTGTGTGCCGTTAGGCTTTACAGGGCGAAAACGCTTTTATGGCGTACAGAGCCCCGAAACGAAACCTCGCCTAAGGTGCTCACGCATCTCTTGAAAGCCGGTCGAGCCGAGTTAGCCAGGGACGTTACTCCAAGACACTTCTCTTCCCGACCTACTCGCTAGGTGCGGAATTCGTTGCTCGATTCAAGATGCGTACGGCTCTCACACCCGAGGTTTTGACCTGTAGGAAATGCACTCCACCCGCAACGGCAAAAGTGCCCTCGGTGCCGCTGCCTTACCCAAGGGCTGACTTTTTAGCACCACATCCGTATTTTTTTGAGCGTATGCTACTGCCAGACAGAGTCCATCCCAATTGTGAGCGACAGCTAGGCTAAAGCTCACCCCTGTCTACCTGTATTTTTCGCTGAGGGCTCAGGTGAGCCTTGTGCTGCTCTTCGAGGCCAGACAAGGGCCTCTTTCCCCCAGAAGAGCCGCTGACAAACCCCACTGATGGCGAGTACCATCGCACGTCTAGCCGGGGTCAACCAACTTCCAGCCACAAGGTCGCAGCTATCACCTATGGATGATCTGTGCAACCACCCAATGACAGGCAGTTTCATCATCGGATAACTAAGTATGGCTAGCGATTTCCATACTCGACACCTTAGTCCGAAGGCTTGATTACTGCTTTGAGACGGACTCAGTTACTAGTGTCACAGCGCTGTGACCCCGACCGGTCATTGTCCATTCCCTGTGCTCATAAAGGATTCTAGTTCCTGACGAGCCACCCTGGTCCGCCCCCTACTATTAGATTTCACATCCCAAGGAATGACCGGCCAGGACCCGACACCAAGGCACATGAGAAATACACGCTGCTCCGCTTTTACCGCCGTGACCAGATTAGTTAAAACAGGGGCACCACGGGAAGGTTCGGTCTCCGACTTGAGGATGAGAGGCTGTACACAAATCATCCCCCATTCGCCCCCAGGCAAGGAGGACAGTGTTTTTTGGAAAATATTAGCAGTACAGTCTTGGATAGCGAAGGATATGGTTTGTAAGCGGCGGGAGCAGGTAGATTGATGTGAGAGGCGAGAAAGGACACTGCTTTGGGAGAGTGTATTTTTGGAGACAGAGAATATGGTGCAGCTTTTTGGAGAGACGGAGGAGAAAGGTTTCAGGAGGAATGAATTAAGTCGCCGTGGAGACGAGACAGTTTGGTGAGAGCGGAAGGAGTGAAGTGATGTTTTAAAAGGAGTACAGTATACAATTAGTGGTAGAGAAATCGGAGTGTGAGAGCGGATGGTTTAAGAGATAATTGAATTTGAAGAGCGATCGAAGGTGGAACGCGCATTTATACAGCGAAGAGAGCCGTCATCGCAGAGGTGATACAGCTGTAGCATGCGTATTTCATATGAATTAATTTTAGTAAAGTAAATTTATTTTATGCTTGGGAGGCTAAACGCAAAAGAAAAAGAGAAATCGCGTAAAAACCTTGGGGGAACGGTTCTGACAAAAGCTGGACATTGAGAGAAAAAAGGAAGGTTTTGGTGCGGGTAAAAAAAATAGGGAGAGAACACAGAATAAAAAAGAAGCGGCAGCCCTCAGTGAAAGCTAAGTAAGCGCCCCACCCACCCCCGCACTCCCTAAACGCTAGCCACAGCTGCACTGCAAGCGAAGATTTTTCTACGTTTATGGGCAAAAATAAATAATGCATCACTTCTTTTTTGTAATAACTGGTATATTTACATTATGTGGTCATAGATTTATGTGGCTAATATGAATTACGAAACAATTCCGAACCAGAATTAAATTATGTCCTTTGAATAGATTGATTTTATTATTTCTTGCTCCGATTCGTTCTCTGTGCAATTCGTCATTAAGAGTTCTCACTTGATGGTGCATTCGAATTTTCAAGTAAAGTTGTCCAATTTCCTTGATAAGTGACGTATAATGAGTTTATTCTTCTGAAAAGTGATTAGTCTTGTTTTATGCATTGTTTTATCAAAAAGAATAATATAAGCCGCAGAGTCTGCTGTGAGTTATTTTCTTTTTGCAACTAAATATTTTGTCAGCAGCTGTGGTGTGGCAAGAACAGAAAGGATAAGAAATGAATACATTTATGGGGGTATTGGAGTGGAGAGAGGTCTGCCACCGCGCTCCCTTCCCTGCCGCTTCTACTCTATTCTATGTTCTGTGGGAGAGACCAAAGACATATATAAACAACATAGACTGGACAAGGCGCCGCCATATTTGAAGCAAATTGAAGGCTCAGGCGCCATTTTTTGAATGGAAAGGTGGGCGTGTCCTGTCGTCTGCTGGCATTGAATTGAGGTGGACTTACGAATACGTGCAGGAAGCGTATCTCGTAAATCAATATTTAAAAACTATATATACATATGTATTAAAGTTACAAATGAGCGGAAACCAGCTAGAAAGTGTTTCATTACATATAATATATATAACACATCACTTAAAAATTGTGCATTATTTCTGTTGTCACATAAGGAAAGTGCCGAAATTAAAGTTAACACGGATAGGGCTCATTAACATCATCTCAATGCTAAATACAACATGTAAACATTGACAGTTAATGAACAGGAAACTTTATAATAGTTAATTTATAATTTTTGTTTTAAATCAGTCATTTCTGATATTAATGCCGAATTATTAGATGAGATATGAAGCATCTCGCTCATCAGTCTATAATAAAGATTACTCCCAATATCTAAAATTTTAATTTTTTTACAATTATACAATTGTACGTTGTACAAGTAACATCTAAATGCATCTAGACTGACATTAAATATAGTTGAAAGTTGATAGGGATCAAGGTTAAACGAAATAAAACACATTCATTAATTACAGTACAGAGAACTACTTTCATAAAAAGAGAGCTGGCTTGACTTCTAGAGCACCACGAAGATCAGAAATTTGGTAAATATCGAAGTTACAAACACGTGCTGTCAAAAGTGAAAATATGATGATATTTACTTAAAATACGATATTCCAGTTGGTTTTGAACTACGATTAGTACAATTGTACGCTGAACACACATTTGGCATGATTTCGGATGAAAAACTATATATTTTAATCACGAAAATACACGATTATTCAACCTCAGTCATTTAACACAGTACGTACGGTCAAAGTTCTTGACCGTAGACATTGTGATTGTCCCTGTTGTTAGTTGCTGCCACCCAGGGCGCTGTAACGTCCTCGTAGCCTCTCTATGATGTTTATATATCTCTTTGGGAGAGACCATGGAAGAAAATAGGTGACGCATTGCGCATGTAGAAGAGGGGGAAACATGGCGCAAGCCAATCACAGCATTGGCCATACTGGCTTACTGAAAAGCGGCAATTCAAACGTTCCTTGCTCAATGATTTCATTTACAACTTAAGGCGTGCTTTTGGTTACTTACAATGCATCAAACTGAGAGCACTAGTCTTTCTGCATATTTCCTTAAATTTAATTGAATGATTAAGAACAAATAAATTATTAAAATTAACCTCCTAATATATTAATAATTTTTTTGTTTATACAAGTATGTAAAAGACACTTTTTAAACATGTATTTAATTGTAAATAAATGAAACACAAAGAATGGTACAAAGTCAGACAAGAAATAATTTTATAAATTATATGATCTGACTAAATGTTATAAATAAAACACAAGGAGTGGCAAAAAGTCAAAAAAGAAAAGAAAAAAAGAATACTTTTTGTCCCCGAACCTTAGGATCCTCCCCAGTTCTTTAATTAAAATACAAATATTTCTTGTTGCTTCTGCAACGTCCGGTATTATTTTAATTAAAGAACTGAGGAGGGCCCAAAAGTTCTGAGTTTTGGCCACCAACTTGTTTTTCTTGTTCTGTCTTCTGAAATTAGACGCAAAGTCAATATTGCAGCTCTTACCTTTACATTCTTCCTAAAACCAAACTGATCTTCTCCTAACTCGCATTCTATTTGTCCTTTGTAACATAACCAACTTAAAGTTCTTCCTGCAAAATTTGTTAAAGTTAAACTTACATAGTTGACTATCAATAATTAACTAAATAAATTTGGTATGTTGAAGATACTTATAATTAGAATATAAAATTTCCTATTTCGGTCAGGGGCGAAACGAGTGAAAACGATGAAAGGCAAACATAACGTCTTGTCAGTTAATAGTTTTGTGACGTGTATCTTGAGTGCAGAGTTTATTAATATTCAATAATAATCATACAATTATTGTGTTAAAGAGAAGTAGGACCCCTTCCTTAATTTTTTTCAAATTTTAGATTATGAAGTGATCGAAATCCAGCAAGAATATTGTAACTCAAAAAACAAGTAGACAGGCAAGCAAGATATGGGTTTTTTCCTGGCGCTAGGTTGCCGGCTTGGAATCTGCCTGTTTGCACATTAGGCTTATTTGCTGAAGGAACGTTCACCTTACCAAATTTCCCAAGGACTCTGTTCTCTTTGCTTCTGCAACGCCCGGTATTATTTTAATTAAATAATTGAGGAGGACCCTAAAGTTCGGGAACGAAAAATTTTTTTTGTTATTTTCATTTCTGACTTTTTGCCACTCCTTGTCTTTTATTTATAACATTGAGTCAGATTATATAATTACTTTATTTATAAAATTATTTCATGTCTGACCTCTTACCGTTCTTTGTGTTTTATTTATTTATAATTGAATACATGGATGAAGAGTTCTCGGAATTCCAGTCGGGTGATGTCGTTTGTAATCCACAACGTTTCTTCAGGTGAAGATGATGATGGCGGTGTCAGCCATAGAAACGTTATGGATTACAAACGACATCACTCGACTGGAATCCCGAGAACTCTTCATCCAGCATCTTCGTCAGGAAAATCTACGTTCTCAATTAAATACATGTTTAAAGTGTCTTTTACATACTTGTATAAACAAAAAAAATTTACATATTAGGAGGGTAATTTTAATAATTTATTTGTTCTTAATCATTCAATTAAATGTAAGAAGATATACAGCAAGACTAGAGGTGTCAGTTTGATGCATTGTAAGTAACCAAAAGCACGCCTTGAGCTGTATAGGAAACCATTGAGCAAGGAACGTTTGAATTGCCGATTTTCAGTAAGCCAGTATGGCCAATGCTATGATTGGCTTGCACTGCGCATCAAATTTAATGCGTCACCTATCTTCTTCCACCATGGGACAGACCGAGTTGGGTCCGAACAGTCGGGGCGAGAACGCGGCGGAATTGACAACCGAGCTGGTGTGGAAAAGCTTGGCTGTCCGTGATCAAGAAACGTCCAAGAGGAAGTTAACATTTACGGTGTTTTCGGGGTGCGAATGCGAAGAAGGAAAGCCACGCCGACCTTTTTGGCGTACGCGACGGAGAACGCGGAACGAGTGAGAAGAGATAGAGAGGGGCTGGGTCGACAATTAGTGAGTGCTCATCTTCATCCTCCTCTTATGTGTGTCGCAAATTTGTTTCTGTCATTCGGCCTGTGTCCCCTGAGAGAAAGAGAAATCTCAGAATTCCCCAAATTTATGGTTCAACATATTTTGCACAGCACGTCCCTGTTCCAGCATGTGCCCGGGCACAATCTACGGACAACGCACCGAGACCTCCGGCCAGGTTGTGAGTACAATGACCGGACGTGCCACTCAACATTATAATGCCTCATATAATTCAGGATTGTTGTAAATATTTTGGTTTAGCTTAGAATAGTATGTTCGTCGAAGTTGGGTTGGCTGTGCACTGCCTACCATTTACACCTTGGGCAGATAACTGCCCACTTCTTCACTGACAACTCTGTGCAAGTGCTGCCCTCACTACTGAACGGGCAGAGAACTCTGATGCATGTTTATACTTCAATGCTATTTTTTTGGCAACTACGATCGGTTGGATTGTTGCTGTTGCATAGTGTCGATATATTGTTTATATCAAGTTGAATATTTTTCCCCTTTGTGTTTTCGCCCACACATAATGTCCATAAACAGGAACTAATCACTTTGTATTTGTGATAGGATAGACGTAACGGGAAATTCTCACGAAAAAGTCTAACTCAGTATTACGCTACTGTACTATAGATACGTGAAAATGAAAACAGTTGTTTAAAAATATTGTTTTATATTATTACTACAGAAATCAAGCAATAATAAAAACAGCACATGTACGTTGAAGCTGGTTTTCAGTGTTTAATTGGGTCGGTTTTATTCCCCTTAAAGGTGTCAATTACTGAACAGAACGAAATGAATTATTTTTCATTACGTGTGATAGTAGTATGTTTATAGTTATACATCATTCTTTTGCGTAGTTTTTTTTCAGTTAAAGTTTGTGCCGTTGGAGGGTGGACAATAATTATTTTTGGAAAGTTAACCTAAAAATTTATAGGCGATTAGGTGCAACAAACTAACTATCCTAAATGCTTTCTGAACCAAAATTCTAGCCGCTGTTCACAACAAAGATTCACTTCCTCCAATCAAACACTAAACCAAACTGCACGCGTATTGAAAATGCAAAATACAAGCTGTTTACCATCACGCAATCGATAGCCAGCCTCGCCGTTCACAATCGATAATTGACAACCGTAATTGCCACTAACTAGCCTCCCATGAGGGCAGCGTCTAGTCCGGTGGAGGGGGAACGTCAGTCATGACTGACATACTGTTGACACGCTCCAAGAAAAGTGAGGCAGTGCTCTCGTGTCAGCGACGGATTGGCAGTTGTCAGTGCAGCACTGACTTATGTTGACACGCCACTGACATCACTGCCCGTGTAAACCTAGCCTAAGTGAGTATGAATGTGAGTAACATTTAATGATTGTGGGGCATAGGAGTGAGCTTTGGCCGGGATTTAACCGACAAATTAAATTGTTTAAAATTTTAACCCCTTGTTTGATTATTGATTAAACCTTCCCCTCCCATAATAATTACTTAAAGCCAAGCCCCCTGAGAGTCTTCGTGGTCTTGGCTCGACGCTGGCCAACTTCCTCGGGATCACGCGGTTCGCGATTGCCGTTTTTATTATAGATATATTAATTCTGCTTAAGCAGTGGGGCCCGGGCCGGCATTACGACGAGAACGGATCCGAGGGGGAGGGAAGCGATACAATATAACATTTTTATTCCATGAGTTCACATTATTTTAGTACATATATATACACAAAATTAAACTCAGTAACATTATTTGCCCAAAATTAATGAAAAAATTATAAATCAAAATTCAAAACAAATTATTATTGATGTAAGTTGAATTAAATGAAATTACTACAAAAACTTTTCCCTGAAATTATGACCTTTTACTGAAATTTAGGCTTACGGTTATTTGATTATTCAAAGTAAACCTCAATGTTAAGGGCGTGTTTATGTTGGAGTAGTGACAAACGACGGGAGCTGCGTTGATAGCAGTGGAAAATGACTAGAGTAGCGATGATAGCAGTAACAAACGACTCTCGAGCTCTTCTGAATCTTGAATCTAGTATAAGGTCAAGAAAAATATTATATAAATGAGTTATTTCGACGAAGAAGTCACACTGTTTCCAAACACTAGTAACTATTCTTGACGCGAATACACGGCCCGTCTCTATGAATCCAGAAGGAATCCATTCAATGAATATAATCGTCTTTATAAAATAAATAAGGGCAAAATAAATGAGAATGATAATTGAAACCTTTGTTTATTGGTTAATGAGCATTTCTGATAAGCCCCTGAAAACATTGCCACGAATGACCAATAAATGCTGATACTTAAATGACATTATGAATATTAAGTTACAAATTATTATTTAAACTTATATATTGCAGGTTGGTATGCTTTAAATTTCCAAATTCCTTTTCCTGTTTGCATAAATATGGATTTCTTTCAAGATTGCCATAATACATTGTTGTGGTTAGTTGTTGGCTGCCGGCTGAAAAACTGTGGCCAGTAGGAAACTTTGACGGGTCATGAATCATATTGTTATTTATTTCTTTCATGCGGCATTTAAAATTTGCGAAAGCCGAAATCGTTGTAACATGTGGCAGGAAGCTTGTGAACACAAGTAATTCTTCATCCTTCTATTTTTTGCCTTTCCAGCTCCGTAAATATTGCAGTTATTGTTTCTATTTCAGGTAGCGCAATAGACACACTTCTTTCGATGGCCTTCGAAGTTTTACTGACGATGTTTCAGAGCCTGGGGAAGGTGATGGAACAGTTTTTTGTTCAGTAAAAGATTCCGGTTATTCCTCATTATCGTTATCACCTTCATCGCACTCTCCGAGATCTGGTCCATAATTGCAGGGCCAAAATTTCCACTAGAGTTTCTTTCGAGAAGCAGAGATTTCCATTATCAGCTTTGAAGTTTGGTTATGCCCACATTTTGGCAACGTAGTTCTAAACTTGTAACTTAAATTTTTCCATTTACTTCCTCCTACACTTGCTAGAAAGAAAAGAATGTTTTGAATATATCCCAACAGCAAACGCTAATAGATAGGTATATATAGGAATTTATCAATTGGAAAGTAAATTAGAGAATCATTTATCCTGCTTATTTAGGCTCAATGTTCTACAAACATTTCAATTGTTTTGTAATGCAAATTATTTAAGCTTATCGGCATTGAGGTTGGTGGCTACGGAACACAAAGCGGCGATTTGTATCTAATTTGGCCTCATACAAACTTCACTTATTAAAATCGTCGAATCCATCATCGATGCTAGCGAGTCTTTATTGCAGCGAGTTACCGCGTTGCTCCGACATGAACAGCTTCTTTGAAAAGCATGGTTACATTATTGCCGCTCTGCTATCAACGCTGCTCTAGTCGTTTGTAGTAGCTGCAACATAAACACACCCATGAGCCGTCGCATCACCAACAGAGATGGGAAAAAACCGTTCTTTTCAGTGATCGGATCGGAACCACTCGCTCACTAGAAACAGCTGATTTTGATGATTCACTGCTCATTTTATTTTCGGATTATTCACCGCACCCAATTTACCAATATGACTCTTACCTTGTTTCCATGAATGTACACATGGTTTCATAGTGAATATATGAGTTTATAATTTTTTGACAAAAAATATATACACTTTTCGTTATTTATTAATGAAGAAATAAATTGTTATAAAATTAAATAAAGTATTTGGATTGTCACTAATGGATTTGGATTTTTCTTTTAAAGCAGAACAAAATTACTGGCAATATTAATATACATATGCTTATATTGTAATTGTTATGCCACTGAATAAGAATTATTAGACAACTCTACAGCAGCCAGGTAAATAAAACGAAAGTATTTTTCCACTCAAAAAGTTGAATCCATTTCATATTTTTTTATACTAATCTTGTACACACGTCATTTGTATTAATATTAAGAATAATTTAACGTAACTAAGGACTTGATCCAAATTTTACGTTGTTATTATGAGAAATGAAGTTTTTCTTCTTCTTTGGCTCTACAGCCCGCTGAGTGCCTGGGCCTACCGGGTCGACTGCGGACTGTCATTTTGCATGACACATTCCGAATTTGGAGTGACACATGGTCAGTGTATCTATTCTCTAAGCAGTCTTAGTCCCGGTCTTCGCGACCATCCAACCCTATGCCAGGATTTGAAACCGGGACCCCTGGGTTGTGAGGCAGCAACGCTAGCCACTACACCACAGGAGTCGGCAAGAAATGGAGTTAATTATTAATAATGTTAGTAAAAGCATAATATAGTGTGAAGCGATCTTCAGAGGCTCAAGTGAAAAGTGTAGGATAATATTTAGCCAGAATAGGTATTATATTTGCACAATCAGATAAGAGTGTTTAATATTAACGTTCGGTTGCATTATCTTGTGCATATGCCATTAATTTAATTTTACCCCACAATAACGTATCCGTGATCTAATTCCTGAGTGAGTGAATCAAAGACTGGAATCGCAAACCCGGTTATCTGATTCGTGAGTGATTTCAAACACTGGGATTGCTGGCCCGGTGATCTGATTCGTAAGTTAGTGATTCAAACGATTCAATATCACTCACTCCGCAGAAGGAACTAGTTCTTTGAATCAGATCTCGATCGAATCGCCCATCTCTAATCACAAATGCGATTGTAACAGTGAATAGAATGGCAAGGAACTGAACACAGACTCGATAATCTTCGTACTACTAATGGTTCATATGTAGAAGAATACTGATAATTATTAAATATTGAGTAATTTCATTATCATATCTACTGTAAGTTTTTTTTCTGGGCCTTTGAAATGTGGGAGGTTTAAAAGGAACACCCTATATATATATATATGAGATTCTTGAGGAATTAGTCAATGTGTTTTATAAAAGACGATTTTTTCTTTACAGATAAATATGGCAAGATGACCGAAATCTCTCGTTTGATATATATTGTGGCGTTTATTTTCGCCCAAAAGTTAATTTCATAAAATATATCGGAGACCTATGCGTCACCTTTTTGCGGACTATTTTATTGTTACCCGCCATATTAATTATAAATTAAAATTCCACGCATAATTGATAAATAAATAATAGTAGTATATCACATTGTACTTCATAATTTAGTAATTACTTTTATTATGTAAATTGCGTCTGATAAAAGCCTCACACAATTAAAATCATGCATCAGGCATATTAAATTTAAAACTCTTTGAGGAAAGTGGCGATAGTTTGTCCAAAAGTGCAATGATCTGTCTTTTATGAATACAAATTATTCTTCAAGTTACTCTACACCACCAATCCGCAACGATTAGAAACACAAATTTGAAATGAACATGCTTTAATTCTACTCACCCTGGGACATCTCGCTGTATTGTCTTAAATCTTTTTGACGATACGTTGAATGGTTTCAAACATGGAGTTACTTTTGCTGGGAAACTTCTGATGTTGTATTTCAGAGGCGAAGGCACGGTTGGGTATGTGTATTGGAACCTTTCAGTTCTGCGAGCTCCAGGTCCTACTCCGTAAATACTTGTAGGCTGGTGAAAAAATCAGATAACATTAATATAAAACAAGAATGAGTTAAAATTGGACTGATGTTTATTGTTCGATTGGAAGAGTGGAAGGAATGCTTTTATTCGGTCCCAAGAAACACTGCATTGCCAATAATGTATTCTAATAAGTGAATTCGCTCTTCAGGCTTCCCGGTCGGCATTGTAGCAAAATTTGCGGCGGTTCAGGGGCGACCCTTATGATTGTGTTGGTCGGCAATTCGGCGAGTCTTTAGCAGGTCAGTGTTGTGACTTTGGAGGGTCACTGACCTGGAACTGCGGTCAGAGGTAGATCGTAAAAGTTTATTTGAAAACCCTCCGGAGGCGGGGGTATTTTTGCGATGTGAGAAAACAGGACAGAGTTGGAAGGCTGATCGATGTAATCGGCGTAGGCGAACGGTGAGGTATGAGGAGTAATGAGAGAGAAAGGACAGTGTGATGGGACATGTGAATAAGTATCCAGAGGAGACAACACAGTTTGGTGAGCAAGCGGAAGTGAGTGGTGGCCAGATAGTGTTAATATTTGGAGATGTTCGCGCGCGTCTGCCCAACGAAGGAACCAGGTCGCTTAAAGGTGCGTAAGCCGTACTTGTAGGACGAAATACCTGCTGTAAGCTGCACAGTAATCTTCGGCAGCCACACTGAGAACTTCAAACAGTAAGCCCTTCCCTTCCCTCTTAGTTGCAATGACCGGCACTTACATTTCGGACCTGCTACTGAACCTTTTAACACTTGCTAAAACTTTCGGAATCCTTGAATAGTTTAGATTTAAGTGCGTATGAATGTGAGTTTGAGCGTAATATTACATATAATGGCGTGTAACTGTGAGTCAAGGTGTAACAGCAACATTCAATTAATGTGGAACCGAGTGAATGAGCTTTGGCTGTAATTTATCTTGTATATTAAATTGTTTGAAATTTTAAACCCTCGTTTGATTGTTAAATAAACCTCCCCCGCAATTAATTAAAGCCAAGACCCATGAGAGTTTCATGCTCGGCTAAAGAACTCACGTGTCTTGGTTCGACGCTTGCCATCACCGTCAGAATCACGCAGGTCCTGAATGTCGTTTCTAATCATATATACATTAATTTTGCGTGTGCAGTGGCGCCTTGGTAGGCATTCGAGATAAACGCATCTGTGGGAGCGGGTAAGCTTTATATATCGTCCTCGAATCACAAGGGCATTCGATACAGATTGTCACATTCATTCTACTGGAATAAGTTATTTTGTTGAGATGATTACAGTCTTGCGTCATACGGAACATACTGTAGGGTGCCATGTTTTTGAAATACAACTTTTTACAATAAAAATGACATGTCTAAACTTCTTTTGATTGAGAGACGAAATATATTATAGACAAAAAGTTTTTTTGGGACAGAATGAATATTTTTTCTACCCTTCTGATAGACCCGCATTCATATAAGGAACACAAGTAAAATTTCTGTGGACTATTAATGAGAGAGGTCAGTAGAATAATAAGTCATTTACGGGAAATATGACTTTTAAACCTTATATAGTGTAGGAACTACAAAGAACAAAGTGTACTTCCAGCATTTACACTCATAAATGTCTCCCGTAAGAAAGACAAGAATGGAAAAATGTCAACCGGACCAGGAAAGCGATTTCCAGCCACATGCTCTACCATCTGAGCTAATCCCAGTATAATAATAATATTATAATGTATCAATGACATAAATTGAATATTGATTTGTAGAGGGTGGTGGGAAAAGCATCACGTTCAGATCGTGTTAGCTACTGTTGCTTCCTCGCGAAAATTAATTTATGGCAGTTCCTATCCATCCAAAGCTTCCATACTTTTTCTATTTCTTTAAGTGAAATTCTGATCGTGTTTCAATTTTCTATTAGTTATCGCTGAAGCTCTCAACGGTAACAGTTGGTTAATATACACTTAAATTCACCTAAATCTTTTAACTACTTCAAACACTTTTGAAAAAGGGGTTGTTTTTTGAATACCGACATTAGTTTTAGTTCTTCCTAATGCTTACTTATTTTCAGCCAGGTTTGGGAACGTTAACAATTTATTAACATTAATAATAAAATTTCAAAAGCGTAAACAACTTCTTATAAAGACCATAAATACCTTTTAGTAAATTTACGCGTTATATCTTTGTTACAATTCTAAATTTATGAGAATTAACAATTTGAATCATTTAATTATTTGCGAGTCTGTTTTTAATGTTGTTGTGATATTCAGTCCTAAGACTGGTTTGATGAAACCTACCTTGCGCAAGCCTTTACATTTCCTTATTACGGGCAAACCCACATCCTCCCTAATCTGCTTAGCGTATTCCATCCTTTTGCCTACCTCTTCTGTTCTACCCAAAATACATCCCTCTAATGCTAATTTTAAAAACCATTAGTGTCTAATAACGTGGCCTATTAATATATCCCTTCTCTTAGTCAACCTCCTCCATTTGTGCGCTTTACCCCTATTCTGTTTAGAACTTCCTCGTTTGTAATTATATCCACCCATCTTATTTTCAGCATTCACCTATAGCACCACATTTAAAAGGGTTCTATTCTTTTCCTTTTGGCAACTCCTACCGTACACGTTTCGCACCCATACAACTCCACTCTCCATCCGAACATTTTTAGCAACGATTTCCTAATTTTCACACTTATATTACCTGTGAGTAAATTCCTCTTTTTCGCGAAAGCTTTCCTTGCCTGTGTGTGTTAGTTCACATTATAAAGAACCTTTTCTAAATCTACAAATGCCATGAACTTAGACATGTTTTTTCTTATCCTGTCTTCTAAAATTAGACAAAGTCAATATTGCTTCTCTTGTCCCTACATTCTTCCTAAAACCAAATTGATCTTCTCGTAACTTGCATTCTATTTGACGTTCCATTCTCCTATATACTATTTCCGTTAATATTTGCACTATGTGATACTAAACTAATTGTCCTGTGCTGTTCGCATCTATCAGCCGCAGTCTCCCTTGGTATAGGGATAATTATGTTGTTCCTAAAATCTTCTAGTATTCTTCCTGTTGATATTGCTTATTCGCCCGATGATCTTATCAATTCCGCTGGAATGTTATCAATTCCTGGCGATAGTACAATACGAAATATTTTTTTAAAATTACGCGTACCTGTACAAATAATTAGAAATGATTTTAATGTAGGTTAGGACTGAGCTGTCATTGTGAATTGATACTGCACTTCTTTCGCAGGTGTTGAAAGCACCAAAACACACAATGCATTTGAGCGTAAGCTGGTTTAAGATTTTTATCGCAAGTGACGCACATGAAAGCGGAAGAGACGGAAACGTCAACACTACGCACATCGACACCAGAACAACTCGCGGAATCATGGACACACATTTCTCAAGTACAATCACAACTAATCACATTACGTAAGAAAGTTAATCACACTCCCGAATACTTATTAACAGATTGTATTAGGTCAAAAATGGACGAATAGAAAAATTACTTACACTTGTCTTTGGACATCACCCATTAAATAATCTAAACACAAGATGAAGACGTGGATTAGTAAACATAGTAGGAACTATTTTGAATAATTTTTTTGAATTCATGGATCACAATGATGCATTGAGGTACGATAACGAAATAAAACAACTACAAAATGAAAATATAGAAATTAATCATTTAAATGGTAGACAACCAATTTTAATTAAATCAACCATGCAGGCCATAAATAAAAGTTTCTGTCAGGTCCTCTAATACATTAAAATAATGGCGGGTAAAATAGATAAGAAACTCCACGGACTAGTAATTGAGGTACACGAAATTAATCTCTAATTGAGAAACTAGGAAGGACCATTCAAGTGGGAATGTCTGACACAGAACGGGTGCTCGATACTGTCGTAGATCTTAGTTACGAAGTTGGAAACTGAACAGTCAAACAACAATTGCTAGATTTTAGAATAACAATGGACATCTTAACAACTTGGTTGTAATTGGTCAGGAAGAATGATGTTTCTTATCTCTTATTCTTCGTACGGTCATTAACCCAAACATCTATCAATTCGGGACTCACATAATGTTCATATTCCATTATCCACGTATCGAAACCACAGAATATAGAATTTTTTAAACCTCTTTCTTTTCCAGTGAAAATACCATCTACATGATTTCTATACATAAACATTAAAAAACCCGCTACATTTTCACGGATAGCACTTATCACGGCGATGTCATTATTACAGATGTAATGAGTGAATTGAAATTATTTGTTTTTGAAATATTTCGGGTCTTGTCACGCTAGATGGCGGATATGCATAGCAGTGCGAAGTTTGTCTGCCGTCTGTCTACCTGAGGCACAAAGAAATTTGGGAAAAGCGGAAAGCGTGGTAGAAAGTGGGTAGTAAGGAGACAGGGTAGCTATTTGGAGGAGTGTGGAACATGGTGGATGAGATCCTGGGAGCAGAAGTAGAACAAAGGACATCGAGATTGAGAGCCACTATCGGTACCAGAGAAAGTTACGTTCAGTAATTTCAGTTCTTCTTCCATAAGAATTGGTGATACGACTTTTGTGCCACCGCTTAAAATATCCACCAAGTCCACGGATACCCTGAGATTAATAACTCATGACTGAATACAATTTTAAATTTCTATGTTGTATCCTGTCATCTACTAGTAATAACAAACGTTTTAAATTAATTTATTAAATATACATTGATATTAACCAAAAACTTCTGTCATTCATTAAAATCACATTAAAATTTATTTCGGACTCTGAAAATATTTCAAATTATAGTAGAAAGGTATTACACAGCTAACTAATGTATTGTTGCATATTATATTAGATTTAAATTGGGGTAATCAGGTGAGCAAGGTAAAGGCACTGCTGCTTCACTTTGTAAACAAGGTCTTGAGGAAAAGCATTAGAAAAACAAAGATTTTTGCTTACAAAACGTTGGTCAGGCCAATTTTAGAATATGGGGCAACGTGCTCGGAACCATATCGAAATGAACACACTCTAGCGTCGATTCGCGAACAATCCTCACGAGAATTTAGAATGTGTCAGTAATAGAAGGAAACATGCGAGGTTGTGCGCAATATATAAAGCTTATAAGGGTGAACCACAGGGCCTGGAAAGAAATAACAAACCATCTAACGGCGCCAAATTATATTTCTAAAAATAACCACTCGTTCAAAATTAAAGAAAAAGGGCAACGTACAGACGTAGGAAAATTTTCATTTTTAAATAGGTCAATACGCGATTGGAATTCCTTGCCTGCAGAAATACGGCTTTTTCGGGTAGCGTAAATCAGTTTAGAAATAGGCTAAGAAAACTTAAGTGAGTAGTATTTTTTTAGAATCAGTGAAGTGATAATACTGAAGTGATTTTGTGTGGCTCCTTTGTTTTCTTTTTCAGATAAAAAACTACACTTCAAAATTCTTCCTTAGTGTAAGTAAACTTTTCGTTAATATTTGTATTTTCTTTGTATATATCTGCCACCGGGCAAATGCCCAGTAGCAGCTTAGTAATAATAATAAGTAACCAAATTACCTGGGTAGCAGTGAGATGCACATTCAGCAGAACGCATATAATCTTTCTGCATCCCTCCACGCAGTAGATTCCTACAGTATGTGATACTGGATTAATTCAACTAAATACAATATGGATCCCTGTTACATCACAGCGAATTCTTGTTTGTTGCTTCAAAATCAGGAATGATGACAGTGAAATGCGATTCTAAAACTGTGTTTAACAAAATGTATGTAAGGATTTTATTGGTGGGATGATGGGGTTGAATTTAATTTATTATAATATGATATGCCCCACGTTGGTGGACATTTGTTATGATATTTCTGGGTGGGGTGAATTTAATTTTTGAAATTTGATAATTATTATAATATAATGGGAAAAATTAATGATAGGGTTCTTTTTGAATATGAAAAGATAAGACAAGATTAACTTTAATATTCTGAACTTAATAATATTTAATTGATGGTTTTTACAAATTATCAAAGAAAATATTACTAAAAACAATAACTTTGCATTGGGTACTCTGTGGGGTGAACCGAAAAGCAATTTACTTTTTTATGTCAACAAGCCTGGCAATACAACGATACCCGGGAAGTTTCTGCGTCTGCATCCTGGTCTGCTCTGCGTCTCGATGATGGTTGGGTAGATCGGCTGTTGACCTCCGTTAAATCACCATCGGGGCTGCATCTCGTTGTCGAGTGGACGCCCGGGAAAATTTAGCGGAGGCTGCCTTTTCTTCTTTCGGCGGCTAGGAGTTTAGTTTTGAGTCAGCGTATGTTGATCTGTGAACTTCAGCTCTTCGGTGATTATAATTTATTTTCTATTGGCTGCTTTCTGCTTCTCACTATCTTCGCTCAGCGACTTCACAATTTAATTTCAAACCACTCTCTCCGGCCTCTCTACACCCAGTTTCTTCCGTTTCCCAACATCTTCTGTTCTTCTTCTCCAAAATCCCACGAAAGCTACATAATTCCAAACCACCAATAAGCTGTAATCCTCAAATAACTTCTATTGGCTTTCTCTTTAACAATTGTAGCCAATAGGAAAATTTCAACTGCCGAGCGTAAACATGCCACGTGAATTGCACCTTGCCGTGAGATTCTAAATTTTCCACGGAACCTCCGTTTTCAGCAAAAGTTACCCTAATTATTCACGGCGATCCCATTTTCGTGAATGGGCCCTCTTCCGTATTCAGCCGGACGGTTGATCCTTTTGTCCTGAGGAATTCAAGGCCCACATACAAATAGGAACGCAGATACTGGACTTGAAGTTCATTTCACTTATTTAATATATTGCATAGATAATTATGGAAAATAATAATTTAAACCAAAATGCAAAGTTTTTGATAAATATATTTTAATATCTTCTACTTCTGAATCTAATATTACCATAAAAATTAATTTTTCCTTATAATAAATACTAATGTATCTATTTCAAAATAACACTATTGTTATTAACGACGTAATTTTCAAGAAAACCTGAGTTAATTGTACAGATTAATACCTTAATGGTGAGACAGAGAATCAGGGTTGGACTGCAAAACCTTCTAAGGAGCAGATATGAACTCCGGTCATAATCTGTTGATTTTAAAATGCAAGGTGAAAATGAAGAACCAACTGCCAATGACGCCACTGGCTCAAAATATGCGCAAAGAAATAACTTTTTGTAGATGCATTGCCACCTGGTGAACATCGTGAGGGTTGGCGTCGTCCAATATACGGCAACTGTCGTTGTTAACATAGCACCTCATACATAATACGCCTCGTCGCTAAATGCTCCGAAACCCAGTCGGCGAACAAACGGCGTTGTCAATGGTCATTAGCTTTGAGATCCTGGGACAGTTGAAGTCCAATTCCCAACGCAAAATTTTCCAAGTTGAAGTCTGCGAAAGGCCAAGCAAGTTCTTGTGCGAGTTGTGTGTTCTCCTGCACACTTTCGCGGACCGCGGCGGTGTTGTAGGTCAATCTGGCATTCCTTTGACGTACGGGTGTTGGCTGATTGTTTACCAAATCGGTCATTTCAAATTTGGCCACCAAACATTAGAGAGTAGATTTTGAAGGTCCGTAAAATGGGCGCAACGCGAGCAAAGTTTGCATTGACGAACATGATAATACAGTTTTATCATTTGGACGTGTCGCTCAATCGTGTAACTTGCCATGGTGATTTGGAATCAGTGACTGAATAATCAACAACAGATTAGACACAGGCCACCAAATCAACATGGCCACCACAAGCTGACAACATCAACCCGCCCCAACTGAAAAACCCTAAGCTGCTAATGATATTGCATCTAACTTTCTACTAGGATGCCCGGCGTTGCTGGTTTTTTTATTTGTATCAGGTGGGCACAGTATAGGACTTTCATAACACCAGAATAGACACGAATTTAGTTAGATTGCGTCTTATTGACATACCCTCTTCCAGCATCCTCCTTCCCTCTGGGGCTCAAGTACAATCTAAGTTGCATGTAGAATGGCAGTATTAAACTTAGCGAGTCCAATACCCCCGAAATCGAAAGCAATCTCTATTATTTTCAAATTATTTGTATGTAACACCTCTCCACCATCCCTTCCTTTTGGATCATCTCTCCCACACTGAATGCGGTTGAGATTATAAACAAAGAATGTCTGAGGAAACTATTGAAGTAATTGACTCAGGAAAATATTTATTTTACTCAATAACCTGTCGCTTTTGTGGATTTAAAAATTTCCGCCACTTCTACCCCTACGTCTAGAGGTGGCAGTAGTGTCTTATCCCCGCAATAATTTTTCCCTGGTCAAAATTTACTAGAAACTGCTCTACGCGTTCACTTTTGTTTGTGGAACATGCATACATACAATCAATTTTATTACCAAGATTTTTAATGAGTAAAATGTCAGGGAAACTTGAAGTAAATTGAATTGTGTTCTTAACGACACAGATGTAAGCGTAATAGCAGCTTGGAAATAATTTAAAAGTAGTGGTTAGTGGGGAGAAATGACGATGAATACCGGTTGTTGCCTTTGCGAACAAAAGATAAAAAAAACAGTGAAAACTAATAGAAAATTGAAGCACGAATCAGTTTCCTCACTTAAAAAAATAGGAAAAGTATGGAAGCTTTGTTAGAACTAATTTCCGTGAGTAAGCAACAGTAGCTAACACCATCTGAACGTGACCCTTTTCTGGGTCGTTGACTCTCTGTAAACATAAAAGGAAAACGACAACGGACAGATAAGGAAACAATTCCTTTACCAACAGCTTTGAAGAAGATGAATGTTATAAGCGCTTTCGTTAAGTCTAAATCATCCGAGTCAATGCAACGTTACTAAGTACATTTAAAGTTCTCAATTAAATACAGGGCTCATGTTAAAGACAGCTTCACGAAGAGCGAATATCAAGGTGGCATTCTACCTGAAATCGTTAGACCGCAAGCTCAAGAATTCCAAAATCATACATAAATCAGTTCTTATCTATTTCCTGTATCTCACTATATGAAATAACGAGGCGAGGCAAAAGAAAGTGTCTAATTTTTTGCAACAAAACCACAGTTACAAATAGATTTCATATTGTAATATACTCTTCTCTTTTAATAAATATAAATAAATGGGAGATTTGAAACAAAAAGGAACTGCTATAAAACAAATTAGAAGTACAGCAGAAATTTATTCACTTAAAAAATACAATACATTGAAAAAAAGAAAGAATTTTAATAAATGACAATTTGTGAAGTTAAACATTCAAAATTGGGCTATTAACTTGAATTTAAAATATTGTCGTGGCTTTACTCAATCTCATGAGAATCCTTTTCATCGGGAAGCTAAGATGGGGAGTATTACAGGTGAAAATTTGAAGTGCCAAAGTTTTAAACGGGGTTGCAACGTGTAATATATTCTTCTCTTTTAATAAATAAACAAATGGGGAATTTTTAGATAAAAGAAATCGTTTCAAAACAAATTAGCGAGTACAGCAAAATTTATTGACTTTAAAATATACAATACAATGAAAAAATAGATTTTTTAAAATTATAATTTATGAGGTTAAACACTATAAATTGGGCTGATTGGATTGAATTTAAAATATTTTTGCGGCTTTACGGAGTCTCATAAGAATCATTTTCATCAGTGGTCTAAGATGCGAGAGTACAAGTAAAAATTTGAAGTGCTGAATTTTTGAAGGGGGTTGGAATCACTTTACAGAAAGCTGTTTTTGTATCTCCTTACTGTTGACGCCTTCCATGGGCTCGAACATGTGGATAGCTGATTGGAAGCAGGTTGAAGCACGACAATATAATGTAAGACACAAAAATTATTATCATGATAGAATACATATTCAATTATTACTTTATTAAAATATTTATTATTTTAAACATTATCAAATGCTTTTTCTAAATCTACAAATGACATGAACGTAGGTCTGTTTTTTCTTATCCATATCCTAATATTAAACGCAGAGCCAATAATTCTTTTGTCCCTACATCATTTCTAAAACCAAACCGATCTTCTAACTCGCATTGTTTTTGATGTTCCATCCTCTCATATACTATTTTGGCCAATATTTTTCAGGCATGGGTTACCAAATTAATCAGTACAAGCCCTCTTCGGTATGGGTTTAATTATGTTATTACTATAATCTTCTGGCATTCTTGCTGTTTCGTAGATTTCGCATTTATCCTGAACAGACATGATATTGCTTCTTCGCCCAATAATCTTATCAATTTCGCTGGAATTTTATCAATTCCTGGCGGTTTGCTATGGGGTCGCAGCATTACCTTCTCCGAGTCTCCACAAGTTTTAGGAGGCAGTTGGCCGACTGATTCAATGGGATCAGCAGACACTTTACCGTACGCCAAAAGTCTTCGACCCTGGTACAATCAATGAATGTGCCTCGGCATGTGAGAATCTTGGAAAAACCAGAAAGAGTACGAGGCATTCCCAACGCTGTCAATGCCTTGGACTCCCATGGGTATGCTTCATGTCGTTGGCATAAATTTACTAGTGATGATAATACTGTAGGATGTTTTATTGTGCTGTGAGAAAGCAATTTCGAATACATCGAACGTTCATTTGGAAACTTTTATTTTTATGTCCTTCAATTTAAAGCCAAGTTGTTTAATTTTACAATTTGTTTAACTATGTTTTCGATTATTGATGCATAATGTGAGACCCTATGTAAAATTTTATATTTTAATTGAGTAAAATTTCAGTGTGTAAAGGATTTGATTTTCACAAATTGAGTCTATGCATTCCGTAGTTATTCAGAATTTAAGAATTTTCAGCAACCTTACGTTGAAATAATAATTGCTAGGAATGTTGAATGTTTATTATATTTATTTATAAAACACCCACATAAGGTCCTCAATTAAAGACAATAAACACAATAACTGCCAGTCAATTACATTTAATAGCCAGGTGTTTTCGGCCTGAAAGTCGAATACTACAGCACGAATATTAAAGGAGCATTAACCACCAGGTACATTTGCTCACAACATATTCTACTGACATACATTAACTTCATATTGACCTCAACCTCAGCTTCGTCAAATCACAGTCCAAGTTGATATGAGCTACCTAAACAGGAGGTGCCCTTCCTTTATCTAACCCGTTATGCAACGACGCCACACGTTTAAACTAGGTACTAGTGGCATATTACAATACTAAGAAACCAGTAATTAAATGTTATCTTAAAATTACTACTGTGGTCAACACACATACTTATATAAAACTAGCTATGCACGTGATTTCGTCCGCGTGGAACTTGGACAAATGGCTCTTTTTATTTTGCCCTAAAAAAGTAACAACAGGTATAGAATTTTTATAAAGTTGAATTTATTGAATATAAAAGACTATTTAATTTTTCATACCTAAGACTATAAACATACATTTATTTTTCATGTGTATGCAAATATTCTTTTACAACTTTAGTAGTTTTACTTTTATGGTTATTAACGTTAGAAACTAAACCTCAGCCGACGACAATTATTCAAGTTTATATGCCCACAAGTGCCGCAGAGGAAGAAGAAATTGAGAAAATCTACGAAGAAATAATGCAGTATTTCAATAGAAATGAGAATTTGATAGTAATGGGTGACTGGAACGCAGTGATAGGAAAGGGAAGAGAAAGGGATGTACTTGAAGAGTATGGACTAGAGGAAAGGGATAAAAGGGGAGATAGGTTAGTAAAATTTCGCATTTAGTACAGTCGTAACGAATACCTGGTTTAGGAATCATGAAAGACGACTCTACACACGGAAGGAGCCGGGGAGACTGGGGCAGGTACCAATTAGATTGTATAATGGTTAGACAGAGGTATAGTAACCAGGTGCTAAACTGCAAGACGTACCCAGGAGCAGATGTAAACTGCTGATTATGAAATACAGGATGATAAAAAATAGAAACTCAAGAAAAGAACTAGAAAAAAAAAGATGGGAATTCGAAAAACTGCTACAGGGGGTACTACATAATTTCAAAGAAGATATAAAGAGTAGATTAGTATAGAAAGGAGAAAGAAACAATATAGAAGAGAAATGGGCACTCTTGAAGGAGAAATAACTAGAGAAGCAGAAGAAAAAATAGGAAGAATACCTCAAACTAATAGGAAATCATGGATAACACAAGAAATAATTAAAATGCGAGAGATCCAAATGGTAAAGAGCAGTACAGACACTTGAACAATGAGATAGAAGTGAAAAACAGCCAAAGAGACAAAAGAAATGCAAAGTGGTTGAAGAACTCACAGTGAAAGGGAAAATAGACGCAGCTTATACGAAAATAAAAGAAACATTCGGTTAAGAGGAAAACATCAGGAGAGCGGATGTTAAGCCAATTCTGGATAAAGAAGGAAAAAAAAGAAAAATGAAGTAATATCCTGAAGAGCTGTATTACGGTGGAAATCTAGATGTCAGTAACAAAAGAAGAAGAGGAGGTAGATGATGAAGAGATGAGGGACAAAATTTCATGGTCGGAGTTTGGTAGGGCGCTGACAGACCTGAGCAATTGTACAACACCAGGAATTGATGACATTCCAGCTGAGATGATAAGATCATCGGGCGAAGAAGCAATACGGTGGCGGTTCAGAATATTTTGCGAAATCTAAGAAACAGAAAGAATACCAGAAGATTTCAATAACAAAATAGTTAAATCCATACATAAATGAAAAATATTAACAAAAATAGTATATAGGAGAATGGAACGTTCAAAATAGAATGCGAGTTAGGAGAAGATCAGTTTGGTTTTAGGAAGAATGTAGGGACAATAGAAGCAGTTTGACTTAGCGACAAATGTTAAAAGACAGGATAAGAAATAACCGGCCTACGTTCATGGCAATTTATAGATTTAGGAAAAGCCTTTGATAACGGGAACTGGAACACACTATTAAAGATTTTGAATAGCACTGGAATAAAATATCGGGAAAGGAGGCAAATACATAACCTCTACAGAAGACCGGCAGCAGTAATTAGAATAGAAGATCAAAAAAAGAAAGCCGAATCATGAAAGAAGTAAGACAAGGATGCAGTCTGTCGCCCATGCTGTTTAACTTATACATAGACAGGAGGTGAAGAAAGTCAAATCGGAATATGGAAAAGGAAACATACTTCAACCACAATAAATGACATGAACGAGGTTATGGAGAAAGAGTTCAATATAAGGACTAATAAAGGGAAAACCAAGTTAATGATGTGTAGCATAGACGAAAATGAGAAATTTACTTACGGGCAATATAAGTGTTAAAATTAACAAATCGTTGCTAAAAATGGCGTTATATGGGTGCGAAACGTGTACGATAGAAGTTACTGAAAAGATTAGAAGGCTTTGAAATGTAGTGCTATAGGACAATGCTGAAAATCAGTAGGGTGGATATAATCACTAACGAGGAAGTTCTAAACAGAATAGGAGAGGGAGAACAATATGGAGGACGTTGACTAAGAGAAGGGATAGATTAATAGGCCACGTTTTAAGACGCGAGGGTCTTGTAAAATTAGCATTAGAGGGAAGTGTATGGGGTAAGAACAGAAGAGGGAGGCAAAGGATGGAATCGCTAAGCAGATATGGGGGAATGTGGAATGTGTTAGTTATGTAGAAATGAAAAGGCTTGAGCAGAATAGGTTAGCATGGAGGGTTGCATCAGACCAGTCTTAGGACTGAATACCACAACAACACAATATATTTGTCATTAACGTTAATACACTTGCCCAGGCAACTATTTTTATACCTGATGCAAAGAAATCTTTGTCTTGTGTTTGAGCCAGTTGTCAAAAAATTATCTGACCTCCTCATGTAGCTGAACTTTTTTCGGGCAGTGGTTCAAGATGGTGAAGCTAATTTTACCTAACGTTAAATCTTTTTTATAATGCGTATTTTGAAGTCTGCACACACTTTACATATTGTTTCCTTGTTTTTTTTGCGTTAACCCTTTTGCTATCCAATTTGCACTTCTTACTTACTGTACACGTTATGAACTGTGCCAACACTTAATTCAACTTCTTTACTGAACCTTCAACATTAATACGTTAGTCTTCACGAATAATGTCGTCAGTGTGGATTTTAAGGCTTGAAATCAACAGTGACGACAATATTCATGAAGACCGAATTATTAATGTTCAACATTCAGTAAAAAAGTTGTATTAAGTGTTGGCACATTCAAGTCATGGAGTTGCCACTTAAACTGGCCGACCACGATTTTCCGTTAGTCACTGAGGTTCGACAGTTTTTGAACTGTTTTACCCAGTTATAAAAATTTCGACGCTTCTTACAACTTTCACCAAAATGTAAAGTCATTCGCCGGTTTCTCACTTTCAAAAAGTAAAAAAAAACTGGATCACTGAACATTGTTCAACTAACTTCAAGCGGACATGCCATAGTTAAATCAAAGGGTATCTTAATAAAGATACGATCTAAAGGCGGCAGCTTGATTGTTATTCCCACTCCTCTAGAATCAACTCGCTCGTACGGCCATAAAAGGCAATGTAAAAACAGCGCTTTTTGACTCTCGTAAAATTTATCTTAAAGCAACTTCCGTTGATTTTTTATTTACACAATAAATAAGTAAGACTGAATAAGAAGTTCTCGGGATTTCACCCGGGTTATGTCATTCATAAGATACGACGTTTCGAAGGCTATCTCCGCCATCGTCTTCATTCTCTAATAACTAAGTACTTTCAAATATGTAATATATAAATATGAATTTATACGCAACATTAAGAAAAGTAACTATGCTTTGAAATATATATTTCGAGTTGGATGCAAAGTTATATCAACATATTTATCAAAGAAATGTTAAAAATAAATAATTTTTATTCTCATTATTTTTTGGGAAGCGTAATAACTAGTGATGGTAGAAGTATAGTAGACATAAATAGCAGGATAGCACAGGCAAGGAAGGCTTTCTGGAAAAGGAGGGATTTACTTACGAATAATATAAGTGTGAATATTAGGAAATCGTTGCTAAAAATGTTGGTATGGAGCGTGGTGTTATATGGGTGCGGAACGTGGACGATAGGAGTTGGGGAAAGGAAAAGAATAGAAGCCTTTGAAATGTGGTGCAATAGGCGAATGCTGAAAATCAGATGGGTGGATAGAATCACAAACGAGGAAGTTCTAAACAGAATAGGGGAAAAGCGAACAATATGGAGGACGTTGACTAAGAGAAGGGATAGATTAATAGGCCATATTTTAAGACATGAGGATATTGTAAAATTAGCATTAGAGGCAAGTGTGTGGAAGAGGGAGGCCAAGGATGGAATACGCTGAGCAGTTTGGGATGATATATTATGAGGAAATGAAAAGATAGGTTAGCATGGAGGGTTGCATCAGACCGGTCTTAGGACTGAATACCACAACTGTTTACTTGTATGTGTTGTGGGAAAGAAACGTCGATACCCGAATGGAATCCCGAGAACACTACATCCAACTACGTTCATAACTGTTTACTTAACTATGAAAAAAAAATTGATATCACCGTTCTTATAATTAAGTATTACATGACATCTATTTGCTATTATTGGATTATTAGAGCAGAACCTCTTTTCTTGTGCTAAAATGACAACATTTGTTGAGTTTCTAACTCGAGAGCAAGCATCGTATGGCTGCCCATGACTAAAACAACTATTTCTCAAGCATACGCCAACTTTTCCTATTGTTTGTCCTTGTAACTTATTTACAGTTATTTCGAAGCTCACAGTAACAGGAAAATGCAGCCGTTTGAATTGAAAGGGGTAGCTACTGGGGATGATTGGTATCCCCTTTACTAGAGCCGGTCAATGATGTTTCATTAGGGGGGTTAAATTTCTTAAAAGCATTATAGGAACCCCAATTTTAAATTTTATCTTGTGAGCAGTATTCCAGAATTGTGGATACTGATTAAAACTCCGACAGGACAGTGTACTGCTTCGTCTTGATTGCAAACAATAAGAATATTCCCCAGTACTATTTCGTTGAGTATCATTTTTAGCGCTAAAATAGACCTTTCACAAAGCCACGAATTCTCGTTTCTATTAAGATTTCCTTCACAATATTTTGAATGAATTTGTCTGTTCCTATAACGACCTGGCAGCGACTGGTAACTGTACTTCTTGTTTGCTGTCGATTTCAGGGTATTTTTCCCTCGTCAATATCTAAAAGAATTCTACAAAATTACGTTGCTCCTGACTCGGCTCGCACATTTTCGGTTAAGGGGCACAGGGACTGAAATTTGAAATTTCTGTAAATGAACTGCTACTGAGATGAAATTTTAACCGTGTATTAAAAACACACATTTGTAGCAATGTACAATATTTAGATTTCGTAAACTTGTTTTTTGTTGAAATATTATGAAAACTATTTTTAAAATTTGGTTGTTTTTAAAATGTTCCTTGCGTTACGTACTTGAATATATTTTTGATTTTTTTATATCAAGATATAGGGCTGACCATTTTTATCAATTATCAGTATTATATTTTAAATTGATTAAAATTGTGGGGAGAAAATAATTTCTTACCAAGAGCTTCGTACGGTTAATTAAACGTTGGCACTTTTCAGCACTTTGAAATTTTTTTCTCCTAAACTACTTGAAAAATTATAAAAGTAATAATAGTATTTGATGGTATTAGCATGTAAATTATGTACAAAAATAATGAAGACAATATCTTAGTATTTGTGACGCTCAGAATGTTTTTGGTACCAGAAATCATAAAGCTGAGAAACACACAATTTTATGAAAAAAAGTAATAATTTATTAATTTATAATCAAAATTATTTATTAAACTTGTCCCACAACATATGCTACATCTTTCTTCTTTTCTTTTCTTTTCTTTTCTTTTCTTTTCTTTTCTTTTCTTTTCTTTTCTTTTCTTTTCTTTTCTTTTCTTTTCTTTTCTTTTCTTTTCTTTTCTTTTCTTTTCTTTTCTTTTCTTTTCTTTTCTTTTCTTTTCTTTTCTTTTCTTTTCTTTTCTTTTCTTTTCTTTTCTTTTCTTTTCTTTTCTTTTCTTTTCTTTTCTTTTCTTTTCTTTTCTTTTCTTTTCTTTTCTTTTCTTTTCTTTTCTTTTCTTTTCTTTTAGAAAATCGATTTTTTCAGATTTAGACCAAACTTTTAGTCCTCATGTCCCTAAAATAAGTTTCTCAATCTGTCTCCATAATACTGAGCGTTTAATGCATGCGTTAATCTGGTCTGCAATTGGGTCATTCCATGTAAATTAACAAAAAACTACCTATGGTCCTCACTCGACCTTCTCCAAATCTCATGAAATATTGTAATGAAGTAAACCCAGATCCCAATTGAAAATCTGCAAAATATTAGAGCTCATTGTATACTGGTTCAGAAGATACAAGCCCATCTTCAATGACCTTACCGCGCGTGCGCCTTTGCCAACTTTGATCCCTTGTCAAATAAGTTCTACAGGCCAGATAAGTGTGAAACTCGGCTTATCTCAACACGAATAAACGTTTCCCTTGTGCTCTTTATAATGATACCAGTTAAATACAAATTACAAGTGACACACCTTTCAAAAGAGAGTATAGCATTTAATTCACATTGCTCCTCACGCCTCACAACGTGGAAGAATCTAAACGTTGTCGTTCAGAGTGGAAGGATGCGCAGTGGTTGAGTAGAGCGGGATATTTTTACCCATTCCGTAAAAGAAATCATTCCCTAAAAGAAATCATTCGCTCCCTAGTTCAGAGAGAACGGTATTCGCCCGAATGAAGAAGGATAGACAGTCTGTTAGCACATGAGTCATCTCAACGCGAGCCTTAGTAGTTGAATGATTAAGAGCTCTTTACTCCAGGTAGCTTTATCAGGCTTCAGAATAATTGTGGATAATCCTTTTGAATCAACATAAACGAAAATGAAATTATAATCTAATATCAATATCTAATAGCATAAAACACAACACTACGGATTGAGCATTATGCATTAATTAAATAATCATTTGTAATAAAGTGTTTTCTTGGCTGAAGCGAATCCCATTAGTTACGAGGGTATTTTAAATCTGCCAAGTCCTGAACAATGTGTGGGCTCGATTGTTGCTGTAGAGACTGCTTTTAGGCCTGGTACACATGGTCGCGCGACAGAAGCGCGACAGCCGGCCATAGGCAGCAGCGTACACATGGGAAGCGACTTGGGTCATTGTTGACGAACCATTGTTGACAGTCGGAACAAGGCAGACTGCCGGATTTCCAGTATTAATAAGATTTCAATTTATTTCAAAGATGGAACTAGAAGAAAATAAATGTCTTTGGTTCTCTTTCGTCGTTTAAAACGGCAGAAGTGACATTTTATCTCATAGTTTAGTAACACACTACTCAAAATTGTGGTATTGAGACACGAATTTTTTAATTAAACATTATTTACATTTACAAATTAAGTTGCGTATAGATCTTTTGCTGCTTAGTCTTTGGCCTCAAAATGAGTCAAAATTTGCCGTGACAAATTTTTGTGGCGACTTTGGCTTGAACAGATATCAGAATGACCAGCTGCAATACTACTCTGATCATACCACACCATTCTGGGATAAAAGTTGTATCAATAAGCCAAATTATGGCCCCTAAAACTGAATTCACAAGGGATAAAAGTTAACCTTTGCAGCGGCGCGTACACGAGTTATCCAGGTGACAGCCTGACCATTCAAGATGATCTTCTAAATTCTGAACCAGTGTATAATGAGATTAAATATTTTTCACACTTTCAGTTGGGGTCTGGGTTTACTTCCTTACAAAACCTATGAGATTTAGATAGAGACGAGTGCGTCATAAGTTATTTTTTATCCAGTTTACTTCATCTAATTTTCCTAGTGGAATTCACTATTATTTCGTGCTGGATAAAGAACAGTGACAAAATAGAATTGTATAAATTCTACTATTAGTGTGTTCATTTATCAATATTATTCTTTCCAATAAAAAAATATGACACTTTAAAACTAAGAATAAATAACGTACGTAGACTTCTTTTCGTTTGTGTAGAAATTTTCTAAAAAACTTCGATAATTTATTCCCAGGAATAAATCTCTGTTCCTGTAGTTCTAAATTTGCCTGTTTAATATAACGGGCCGTTTATGTATTTTAGCGATTAACAGATCGATATCATTTTGTGACACAGAAACGCGCACTCGAATAATGCCAAGTCTTGTTGAATGTGATACAATTTGTTAAAAAAGCAATTTCACCGCTGTACGGTCTAAATTATTTATAAAATTAGAACATACAGGAGCTTCCAATCTCTAGTGAGATGATACTAATCGATTCTGCGGATTAAAATCTGAGTACCGTCATACGTCCGTTATACTGGCTCACTTTATAAAGATGGATTTATAATGTATAACTGGTGTATGACGAACTCAGAATGAGTATGAATAGATTTTAATCCAGAGAATCGATTAATATCAACTGAGTAGTGATCGAAATCTCCGCTCTGTTTAAAGTTTAGAAATAATTGGGATTTTACAAATGTTAACTTATTTTTTGTTTTATAAAATATTATCTGTCCCCGATAAATATAAGCGGCAACAAACATAGACAGTGCTGTCAGGATTCCTTATATTTTCCTAGTTGAATTCACATGTTCCGACAACATTTATTAATCAGAAGAATTTGTATATATTCAATTTTGTCAGCAAAATCATTGAAAATACCCGAAAAGACCGCCGATAGTGATAGAAACATCGTATATTTAATTATACTTTATGTAATATACTTATTCATTTAATTACTTTTCAGAATCATTTTTCTATTAATTTTAAATGTTACTTTATAAATTAAGTCATAGCAATATAGATATTATAAATGAAAAGCGCACATGATACAGCTGGGCTGTTTTGTATTTCGTCGTTAAAGAAACCGAAAGCATTGTGGTCTGAGGTAAAACGCGCGACACATGTGTACAGCTCCATAAGAAACAATGTACTTGGAGTCTATAGCGCTCGTGACAGCAGGGGGGCATCCCCGCTACTGACAGCCCAGAAATCTCGAGTCGCGCGGTACTACGCACCTAAGGCCTCGGGCACGATAAAAGCGGCAAGCGGTGAGCGGTGGGACTCCGAGCGGCAGAGTAGTGAGCGATGCCGGCTACGATAGAGTACCCTTGAGCGGTATCGCCCTCTGTTTAGTACAGGACGCACTCCTCTTTATGGAGTCTTCGTGTGAAGTAGCAAAGCTTCTCTTGATCAGTGACAATAGTAACCTTTTATGGAAACGAATTTGAACGAAAGGCAAGAGAAAGTCAAGAGTTAATCCCATAAATGGGAGTAATAAATTTTTTGGAGAGTATCACCATCTTTTTAGAAATTTAAGAGATGGCGAAAATAGGTTTTTAGAATATACGAGAATGTGTATGCGAACATTAGATTACGTGCTAATCAACACTAAACCATTTTAATGAGGTACTTATAATTAAATTTACATCTACAGTTTTATGAATAATGTAAGTTGCAACAATTATAAGCCTGATTTCAGTTAATAAAATTATCCATTAATTCATAATAATTGAAAATATTGTATTATATTCAAAAGTATATTACGCGTACCTGTCATGTATATCTTAGAAAGAATTTAATTAAATAAAAATGTATATTAATAAATGCTCTCATCATTTTATTGTATCTGATAACAAGAAAAGAAACTATACGTTTCGGTAGAAAAGAAACATGTTTAGTCTTGAAAAAATAATTACTTATTTCGTCGGATACTTTGGATCCTCTGTCATTTTAAACCTGAATTAAATGTAAAAATTATATTAGTTTTGGGATGTTTTTAAAGTTGAAAGTCACGGGTGACAAGAAATTGTATGTAATAAGTACTTTTAATTGAGGTTTAAAATGGCCCAGTAGGCCGAAACCTCCCAACAAATTAAATCATTATTTTTTCATTGCCTTCAAAATATATCCTACAACAGTCTTCACTAAGCAAATAAATACGTTTGATTATCGATGCAAATGATGGTAAAATTTTGAAAACTATGTGCCTTCCAAAAAATTAAACCAAAATTAAAGTTATTAAAAATAATCTTTAACATTTAATAAACAAATTAAATGATTTTTTACTAAGGGAAATTACAGTGGCCTCGTCCTGTTTTTTTGTGCATTCAGCTGGGCTCGAGAGTTTTTTATAGTCCCTGCCGCTCAGCAGGGGCAAAAAATTAATGTCCGGGGTGAGCGGTGAGCGGCAAGCTGAGCGCGTAATTTGAACCGCTCTGCCGCTTACTCTTGTCGTAGCCAGTGGAACCGCGGACCCATTGAATTACATTGGAACATTAAAGTGAGCGGAGCCGCTCTAACTACCTACTCCCTGCCGCTCGCCGCTTTTATCGTACCCAAGGCCTAAGACTCATAAAACCGCGCAAGCGACACCATGTGTACGCTCCCATTGACCACAATGTATCTGGAGTCGCGCGACTGGCTGCCGCGCTGCTGTCAGTAGCGCGACCATCTGTACGGGTCCTTAGGGACGACCCCAGAAGCAATTTAAATCATTGTCGTGGATAGAAATATGAGCGCGTCAGTGATTGTTCCTAACTCTGCTGCGTAGTTTGACTTAAAAAATCTGAAATCTTTAAGTCAGTATTTTCGGGAGGAAGATGTGAAAGCTTTGGAGAAAGACACTTGGAAAAGTAACGCGGAACTGACAAGATGTGACAACTAATGCACGGCAGTCTGATATAGAAATAAAACTTAGAAATTTTCTGAGTCAGAGTCCAGGCAGCTTGAGTTGCGTCGACGTCGCAGCTTCTACCATCCATCGCCATCACCGTTCTTCAGCTTGCTTCCAACCAGCTAACCACATGTTCGACCCCTTGGAAGATATACATAAAACTTTCGTACTTCAGATTTTCACCTGCAACTCTCCCTGATGAAAAGAATTCTCATAAGAATCATTAAAGCCGCGAAAATATATTAAATTCAATCCAATCGCCCAATTTTGATTGTTTAACCTCAGAAATTATAATTGATCAAAATTCTGCTTTTATTTTCAAGGTATTGTATTTTTTAAAGTCAATAAATTTTTCTGTACTCACTAATTTGCTTTAAAACAGTTTATTTTATTTTAAAATTCCCAATTTACTTATATTTTTTAAAAGAGAAGAGTATATTATACATTACAAAAATGAACATACTTCAATAAATGTATTTTTTATTTTTAATTCAGTTCTAAAAAAATCATCCAACCCTGACAGGACCGTCGATAATTGAATGTACTCTAATCAAGATCTCGTTATCAATAGATTCATGCGGCTTCGCCAGCGTACGTCAGTCAATGTCTCCAGGTACCAGACCCTTGATAACAGTGCCAGTTTTTTAGGGAACAGATTCGTCCTTGTACGCGTAAGTGATGTCGTGTGGGTCTCCATGGGGTTAGTATAGGAAGGTGCTTCCTGATCCTGCCAGTGATAGTAACTGACGCCATCAGAGGACTCGTGCTTTGCGAAACCGATAGTCATGTTCGGGACCGGGTGATGGTTTATCTTTATCGCTAAACTCCAGGCGATCATCACTCGTCCGCCAACTGAACTCCAATACAAATACTGTAACAACTGAAATACATAACTTGCCTAGGTTTCTCTGAGGAAATGTAATTTTGTGCCACGCCATTTGGCGTTTCGTCCTAGTGACAGGAACTTCAGGCCTGTGCCGCTATATATTTTCCTTTTTCTCAGTGTCGGCTTTGAATCACCAAAATTTACTAGTTATAATTATTTTCCTATTTCAAAAAGAGAAGAAATGCCTCGATTGAAGTTCATTAGAAAAACAAAAAGATCTGAATGGAAAATTCTCGACCGGACCCGGGTATCAGTAATTGATTTGACAGCGAAATAATGCCTTTTGATGACTATTAAAAATTATCTAGGAAAAATAAAAGAAGATGCGTGCGATATCTATTTGAATTTTACAATCAACAGCACTGACAGACGCTAACTGAAGTGTCGCTGTTTGTATTTGATTCAATTCAATTTCTGTGAAGTTTGCGCACTCGTTAACTTAATACAATAGACATTTAGTGAGATGCTTGAACTAATTCTGAACCTTCGGCACGACACGCCAACATTTTTGACTTGAAAGGGGGTAAGGAACCGAAATCTTCGAAAGATCGACGGAAACCTTTTCTTCCGTAAGAACTACAAAACACCAAAACTTCATCACCATTGGATAAATGGTATAGGAACGCATAAGAGACAAACATTATAATTTATATGTGCGCACTCATAAAGTGCCCTTTATTGAGATATAAGATTTAGTTAGGTTGGGAGTACAATCTAATTCTTAAACATGCCAATTTTGTATCAAATTGAACAAACAAAATAAGAGTAAATTTTGACTTACACGACAGTTTAAATTACTTACCCTTGGACTGCTTATATCTCTGGAAATTTTGTAAGATCCTGGGGCAAGTTTTATAGGCCGGAAAGTACAGTACTGAACGGCTTGTCTGCTAGAATAATTTTCTAGAACAGTTCGTGGACATCCTGAACCAAAAAAGATTTTATCCGGATTCCTTGGACCCAAGACGTAATCGAATTCTGTAAGTTTTAAAATACGACCATTTATTCACAATGTTAAAAGTGAAAATTATAATAATAATTAAATTAAATGATGTTGCCTGATATGGCGGAGTTTCATAATACGAACCAGGTTTTCACTCCTTATACACTAATCTGTGCATATGAGAACTGTCCACTTTTCTCTGTATAGCACAGGCTAATAAATAATTAGTTTGTCGCGCACACACTTTTGATAGAATAATCTCTCTTAGGCAGTCTCCGATATTACTAAGTCATATAGTGTAGACTACGTAGAAGCCTCTACTACAGGCAGAGGTGTCATCTTTCCCCTGACTGGACAATTCATTCGGTATATAGTGCAAAACTGTTGAGGTCTCTGTCCCGTTACGGTTACCCTTGCACGTATATGAGAACTGAAAGTACAACTAATTTGTTGTAGTAGGTTTCAATGAGGTTGTAATAATTAACATTTTGTGCAAAGAAAGCGGTCGTAAATTATATTCACTTTGAAGCAAAAATGTATTGAGAAACTAGATTGTTGAGTCATTGAAAGAGAACTGCGAAATCCGCTGATTTATTTGAAAGATTAGCTGTGTATGGATGAAAGACGTTACTTGGTTGGAACCAGATTATCAAAAGATAATACACAGTTAAGAGATTGCACCCACATCACTACATCATGAGCAACTAGTAACTAAGCCTTTTACAATAGGAAAATTTGGTATAATATCAGCCATATTTATGTATTGAGATGAATAGAGGGGTTATTAATTTATTTTAGTGCAATATTAATGTATTAATATGGTCATGGAGACTGGGGCTAAGACTGATGGAGAGTCTATAAGCTGACTACGTATCACTCCATATTCGGAATGTGTCATGTAAGATGACAGTCCGCAGTCATCCTGGTTGGCCAAGGCACTTAATGGGCTGCAGAGCCAACGAAGAAGAAGAGTTAATAATGAGTCATTATAATAAAAACAACAATCTACTATATCCCAAACAAATGTACATCAATATTACAATGTTAATATTTACAAACTTTAAGCTGCCAATTCTTTCTTAATTAACACTACATATATACTTACAAAAATTATATTAATAAATTTCTTAAAACTACCAATTCTTGATCTTTAAACTCAGGGTCGATTGCTATGGGACGTCTCATAGTTCAGAATATTTCACACAAAATTATCGTGTCGTCATAATGGACCTTCCAGCGCCTTCCTCGTTTCAATTACCACCTCATTTGGGTCGCTGCCACTATTCTTCCTGGTTCAGGAAGAAAATCCGTTTTTCCTCGTCTCCTTGGACTACCTATCCAATAATGTCGATCATCTGCTCGTCTCCACAATCTCCCTTGCCTAAACTCCAATCATCAGTCTCGAAATCTGTCTTAAAATCTCACAAATCTATCTGAAAGCCTTTTTAATGCCTACTCCCCACTTCTTTAGTTCATATCACCGAGGTGGCAGGGATGGATATTAACGAATAACATTTATGGTTAGTCTTCTCTGGGAGTCACAGTTTGGGGAAAAACACCACCCGATGCCGCCAAATCTCACCATAGCTTGGGGAATACCCGATGCGCGCCGTGGTGTCTTGATTTTATTGCCCCTGGCTCAAATATTGTCTCCTTTATTTTGACCCCGCACCGCCAAAGTCCGAGCAGACGTGTTTGACCGTTACAATATATTTAAAAAAATAAATATCTATATGATATTTCTAGAACCACACAATCTATAGTTAAAATATATCTCCAGTAGTGAACTTAAAAATCATATATATCGTTCCCGCTCCTGCTCCGCTTCTTTTAGTTTTGTGTAACTTTATTAAACTATTTATTATACTTCCTATTAGTCCCTTCACTAATTTTACGTCTGCTGGCTGAGTAGTTTACATACGTCTCCGTTTTTAAACTTTTTATTTATTAAATATAAGATTTTTATTTTACATACACACGAAGACGCTTTATACTTCGAAATAAATTCGGATAGAAATTCTTTATCCACATATCCAGAACTCATGAAATTTCACCATCGACTCTAAAGAGGTTCGATGCTGTCTGGATTACACGCCCAAACTGCCAATAATTTCTTGTAGTTTTCCAGTTATTATATCAAGAGAAGGATAGTCACATAAAAAGTCGATCCAACAAGGAAAATATAAAAAAAAAATTGGAAAAAATATCCCAATTCCTCAACATAGCACGACTTTCTATTATGTTCAACGGCTTCCATATCCTGTTTAAAGTGAGAACCACTGAGTTACTCAATCAAAATAGCCATCAACCAAATACTCACTGGCGACAAACCTTTTACCAGTGAGCCATATTTTCAAGTTTGGAAAGAGAGAGATATTCGAAGGAACTAAATCTGGCGAACAGGTGCGTGAAGAAGCAAATTCCAACTTTTAACTCGTTGATTTCGGTAATCACGATAATGAATGTTTGAACGGGCGCATTGCAATCAAACAATATTTTCGTGTTCACCAAATACGGCAGTTTTTCTTGATTCTATCCCTCGTCATTGAGTGTTTTTCCATTTTAAAAATGTAATGAACGAATGAGAACTGATTTTATTACTATTTAATTAATCCAAATTAAACTTAAAGTCTGAAAATTATATTTCAATGAACATTGATCCACGCGCAACACAAAAATGTTGCCACGGTATTTCCAGCAGATGGAAAGGTTTTCGATTTTTTTGGAACCGATTCTTCTATTTCAGTACATTTTTTTACTTTTCCTTCGTTGCGGGTAGTAAGTAATTGACTCATGTTTAGAAACGATTATTTACTCTATAGACGTGACCGAACGGAAGAGAAGAGGGATTTTTAATGGCATCAAAAACGATTTAAACAATTGTATCGCATGATTACAGTAAGGGTTTTACACAGCACCAAATAATAATAATCTTAGTTCACTTTATATAGTATTAAACCGCGTTCAAGCTGCACTGACGAAGAGATACATGCGTTTTTGTTGTTGATGATTTTAATTTACGAAAAGTAAATTGGAATCGTAGGATTGAAAATGATAATACTTTATGCAAACGCCAGACAGGACTACGAGGTTATATTCATTATGAGATATTTTTCCTAATTAAACCGGCAGTATGAATGGAGTGTCTGTTGTCCTGGAGATACGTTGGGGCGGGAAGGGCAATATGCAGATAAGGAAACTAGAGGAAAGCCTGTATTGCAATAACAGTAAACGGAGGAGGAAGATTTCAGATTTTTCTTTAGTCGAAATTATAAAAGATAAGCATCACACGGATCTTCGGTCGAGTGTTGGATAAATTTCAGATCCTTAATAAATGAAGATGTAAGGAAGAATGTTCCAGTTAAATACCTAAAGCAAAACGATGATTCGGAGTAATAAAATTTCTAAATAAAGAGGAAGATTCGGAAATTATCTAGCAAACGGAAATAAAGTTAGGGCAGTTCAATAACAACGATTGCTAAAAGAGAAAAATACAATTATATGCATACCAAAGGAGACTGGGGCTGATATATGCGAACAGCACAGGACATTTAGTATAGCATTCCATGGGTGCGAAAGATTAACGAAAATAGTATATAGGAGGATGGAACGTCAATTATAATGCGAGTTACGGAAGATCAGTTCGGTTTTAGGAATAATGTAGGGACAAGAGAAGCAATATTGACACTGCGACTAATTTTAGAACACAGGATAAGAAAAAACCGGCCTACGTTCATGGTATTTGTATATTTAGAAAAATTCTTTGATACTGTAAACCGGAATACACTACTATGGATTTTGAAGAGAACAGGAATAAAATATCGAGAAAGAAGACTTATCCATATCATTTACAGAAGGCAGTCAGCAGTAATTAGAATTGAAGGGCAAGAAAAGAAAGCAGAAATCAAGAAAGGAGTAAGAGAAGGATGCAGTCAGTCGCCCAAGCTGTTTAACTTATATATGGAACAGGCGATGAAGACGTTAAAACAGAATATGGAAAATGATTCATACTGCAAGGAGAAGAAATAAAACCCCTACGGTTTGCCGATGATATTGTAGTATTAAGGCAGTCAGAAAAAGATCTGAAAACCATAACAAATGGCATCAACGAGGTCCTGGAAGAAGAGTACAACATGAGGATTAATATAGGGAAAACCCAGGTAATGGAGTGTAGTATGGGAAACTGTGGAGTAACAAATGGTATTAGATTGGGAAGGAATTTTTTGAAGGAGGTTCAGGAATTCTGCTACTTGGGAAGCATAATAACTAGGAATGGTAGAATTGTAGTAGACATAAAGAGTAGAATAGCACAGGCAAGGAAGGTTTTCTCAAAAAAGACAAATTTACTTACGGGTAATATAAGTGTAAATATTACGAAAATATTGCTAAAAATGTTCGTATTGAGTTTGGCGCCTTTGGTGCGAAACGTGTACGGTAGGAGTTGCAGAAAGGAAAAGAACAGAAGTATTTGAAATTTGAATGCTGAAAATCAGTTGGTTGGATAGGGTAACTAACGAGGAAGTTCTAAGCTGAAAAGAGGAAGAGCGAACAATATGGTGGGCGTTGACCAAGAGAAGGGATTGATTAGTGGGCCACGTTTTAAGACATGAGGGTCTTGTGAAATTAGCATTAGAGGGATGTGTGTGGGGTAAGAAGAGAAGAGGGAGGCAAGTATGGAATGAGCTAAGCAGGTTAGGGAGGATGTGTGTCGTTATGCGGAAATGAAGAGGCTTGCGAAAGATAGGTTAGTATGGAGGTGTAACACCCGTCGCGTGGTTTTGACGAGTATCACAAGAAATAGGAAACGATTTCTCTCGATAGGACAGTTGATAGGAAAGGAAGATTCTTCGGTAGTCTTGGGAAAGATTCAAATCTGGAGTTGACCAGTGGATAGCTTGATTATGGGTGTCGCTCAATCAAGAACGAATCAGAGAGAAGGATATCAGAGCAACTTGTTGAGTTTTTTTTTCGATAGAGAGACGAAGGAATAACCGAGACAAACGAGAGAGAAGGATATCAGAGAGGAAACTAAACAGATTAGGTTTATCCCTGTGAAAGTGTTTCTCAGTAACCTGTTTGTTGGTTTCTCCTCTGATATCCTTCTCTCCCATTTGTTTCTCCGCTATCCTTCGCCACCCCCTTCGAAAAAAACCAAACTAGTTTGCTTGTGTATTTCTCCTCTGATATTATTCTCTCTGATTCGCTTCTCATCTATCTTTTTTCTCCTTTTTTCACTCAGTCAATGGAATATCCGAAAATAGTCACTAATGACATTAACTCACCATTATCAACAAACTTCAAAACCAGGTTATACTAACTGATCTTTCAAAGGCGTTCGACCAAGTGCGGCATGATATTCTATTAGTTAAATTGTTTTAAAGAGATCAGATTGCTTCACCGAACTCTCAGTTTCCTTGCAAATATTTCCTTAAGTATTTCCTGTTTAATTCCCCTATGTAAATAAATTCCCAATATTTTTTTAATCACCCCCCACTCCTACAAATTCCTCTAAAAGGTGAACAAAACCAATACAAATAGGAACCATCGAATAACATTCAATTGTTTGCAGATTACATTATAAGATCCCTCTTCAAAAAATTAAGCCAAGTTTTTCGTAAATATAATTGCAAATATTTTAATGATAGAATGTTAAATATTAATCTCAAAACTGTATTTAGAGTGAAGGAGTATCGTTATTAAATTTAAAATATTGTAATGACGAAGCCTTTAAATTAGTTTTGAAAATCGGAATACAACGAAATCGTCAAATGTTTAAATTAATTTAAAAGCTGTATAGAATGAAGGAAAAAAAATCACTAAATTTCAAATATTTATATGATGAAGTCTTTAAATTAACTTGAAATCTGAGTGCGAACTTCAGGAAAGACTTTTATTAACTTTCGAATATTTGAATTATAAAGCCTTTAAATGGACTTCAAATTTTTTACCAAATGATATTTGAATTATAAACACTTTAATACAATGTATGTTTCCATAGTCATATGAGAAGTGTTTAAGGGACACTTTTAAGCAGTATAATACAGTCATTACAGTAATCCTATGCATACATAACATTATAACCTGCTGAGAAATCGCTTATCGCCTCCTTGCCGGACGTAATTACATCCTCACCGGAAACTAACCAATGCGTCATAAAATGGCTGCCTTTTCATTATGACCCTTGTACACTCTACTTCAATATTTCTATTTGATTAAATTCATTTCATTTAAAACGTAACCTATGTAAACAATTTTCAGAATACATTTCTAAGGTAAGGTTCTACTTTTTAAGGGTGATAAGCTACAAGATGTGGAAAGGAGAGTAAGCCATCCAAGGCTTTAAGGATCGTACCCGGTATTCACCATAAAGTGATGCGGGGCAAACCTTAGGATACTTGAGTACTTGTGCCAGTTTCTTCCGATTACGAGAGAGGAGTTTTCTGTAGGGTCATAGAATTCATTTCTTCAAGCCTTGACTTGATATGGAGAGAAAAAGTTTGGTAATCGTTGCTTATTTTATCAACAAATTTTTTGCAGAAAACCTTTAAACATGCCAGATGTCACATCGTATACAATAAAAATTTGTTTCTTGATTTTTTATTGAATAAACAAATTTAGATACTTATAATTGGTCTCCTTAATTAAGAAGCGGTTCAACTAATCATTTCCTCAATACACTTAAAATAAATTACATGACACATCATGTAAAATTTTATATGACATGTTTAAATCCCAGGTCGCTTTAACGGTCCTCAGAATATTTTATTGGAATATTATTTCTAATTATTTTTACGTATGATTCAAAATTTAACAGCATGAAACATGGCGAAATAAAAATGCATTAATTTACATATTATAGTCAACTGCTGAGGTCAATAGCGGCTTTCTTTTTACATTTCGGAAGAACTCATTATTGTTATCTGTGAGAATATGGAAACTCAAGTAAAACATTACTATTTTTTTTTGGGTAACAGGCTACATGAGGGTGATCCTCAAATATATATATATATATATTCTTCTTCTTCCGACTACAGCCCATTGAGGGTAAAATATAATATTACGTAACCGAATGAATTTTCGGAGATTATTTTGAAAAAATCATCAGAATTAGAAGATTCCCATAATTTTTTACAAATGCAATGTAAATCATGACACGTACTGGAAGTACTTATATTGGCGAGACATTATTTTTTGCAATTAAAATAATTAAAAGCGTCAAGCCATCAAAGCAAACTGACGGGCGATTGGAAAGATGCGCGATTGTCTATATCATCTATATCTGTAAATAAGAACATTGTTTGCAAAGAACCAGTTACTAAATTCTCATTAAAATTAGTTTTAAGACATATTCTGTCGCTTTTTCTGTATTGACATTTATTCGTTTTTCTTCATACAGAATTGTCGTTTCCTTCATTCTGTTGATGAAGAGAAAATTTGTGTTTATCATCGATTAGTGTTA
This sequence comes from Eucriotettix oculatus, assembly GCA_034510155.1. Lineage (NCBI taxonomy): Eukaryota > Metazoa > Arthropoda > Insecta > Orthoptera > Tetrigidae > Eucriotettix > Eucriotettix oculatus. The sequence continues at coordinate 257,874,397 of CM067376.1, forward strand.
TTTCTAATATATTAATATATTTATTATATTCTTTGTAAACAATTTACAGATATAGAGGACACAGTTACAATCACGCATCTTTCCAATCGCAAGCGTAATATTTGAAATTTGTTGTTGGACAGCCCGGTCTAAAAAATGATTTTCCATACCTGGTCCACTTAATTATCTATTTTAATGTTAATGCAAGACGGACCTTTATATTTTTTCAATATTCATTTTTATATCATGCTAGACAGTCTAGCTTAGCAGCATCTGCAAACGTATTTATCCAATTAAGCAAGGAACGAACAGGACTGCCTGCTGATAGCAGCACTCACTAAAACACACTTTCCCCGAGTCCTTCGTCAATTACGGTAGTAGTAAAAAACAGTTCCAAGTATTTACTCGTGCGAGCTGTACGGAAAATATCTGCAATTCTCATTGCGATTATGCGCAATATTTCAAAGATATTTATTTATTAAAATTAATTTCAATATGCGCGGGTTGTAAATAGCCTTTAGCCAAAACAAATAAAACCAGTAAAATTTAGTCGCCATAATTGCAAAACACTTTTCGAAGCATAAAAAAATATTGTGGGCGTAAAAATTACGCGTGACAGAGGCTGAACTTCAGGTTAGTCGTCGTAATAAAAACTATATATTTCAGACGTGCAAGATAGAAAATTTCGGATGTTCATCAAGATTTAAGTAGTTATGCCGCAAAATTGGCAGTCAATCAATGTAGCATTCAAATTATTAAATTCTCTTGATTGAAATTAATTTGGTTCATTTTTTAAGTTTATGTGAATCAAATTACCAAATTCAATATGCAAAACTATTTTAAATTAATAACATTAAAATTAAAATGATGTTTATTGATCTTAGTAACGAACGACAAAAGATTCTTTAATAACAAGTTAGATCTGTACATAGTAATTTTCATAATATTTAATATAATCATAGTTCCATCCGATTGCACAACAGAAAATATTATAATCCAAGGCTAAATGAAACCTTTTAACAGGTCACTTTAACGGCCCTCAGAATAAATGTGGATTTACTACGAATTTATGCTTTTAAACTAACTTTACATAGACATGCAATTAAAAAATTAATAATATAAAATTTGACGAACTTTGGTGCATCTATCTACCTTACAGTTCATGCCCGACTGACTTAAAATATCACTTTATCCCTCTCTCTCATCTCCTGTAATTTCAAAAAATTATGTAACCGCACGTTTTTCTCACGGGAAAACAAGTTGCTAAGCCACATCGACAAATATTTCTTATGCTTGTTGTTGTTGTTGTTGTGGTATTCAGTCCTAAGACTGGTTTGATGCAACCCTCCATGCTAACCTATCTTGCACAAGCCTTTTCATTTCCTTATAACAATCACAACTCAAATCCTCCCTAATCTGCTTAGCGTATTCCATCCTTAGCCTTCCTCTTCTGTTCTTACCCCACACACTTCCCTCTAATTCTAATTTTACAAGACCCTCGTGTCTTAAAACGTGGCCTATTAATCTATCCCTTCTCTTTGTCAACGTCCTCCATATTCTGTTTAGAACTTCCTCGTTTGTGATTCTATCCACCTATCTGATATTCAGCATTCGCCTATAGCACCACATTTCAAAGGCTTCTATTTTTTTCCTTTCCCCAACTCCTATAGTCAACGTTTCGCCCCGATATAACGCCACGCACCATACAAACATTTTTAGCAATATTCACACTTATATTACCGGTAAGTAAATTCCTCTTTTTCGCGAATGCCTTCCTTCCCTGTGCTATCCTACTCTTTATGTCTACTATACTTCTACCATCCGTAGTTATTACGCTTCCCAAGTAGTAGAATTCCTTAACTTCCGTCAAAATATCCCTTCCCAATCTAACACCCTTTGTTATTCCTCTGTTTCCCATACTACACTCCATTACCTTGCTTTTCCCTCTATTAATCCTCATATTGAACTCTTTCTCCAGTACTACGTTCATGCCATTCATTATGCTTTCCAAGTCTTCTTGTGATTCTCTTAATACTACAATATCGTTGGCAAAGCATAAGGTTTTTATTTCTTCTCCTTGCAATTTTCCATATTCCGTTTTATATATATAAGTTAAACAGCATGGGCGACAGGCTGCATCCTTGTCATACTCCTTTCTGATTTATGCTTTCTTTTCTTGGTCTTCTATTCTAATTACTGCTGATTGCCATCTGTAGAGGTTATGTATTAGCCTCCTTTCTCGATATTTTATTCTAGTTGTATTTAAAATTCTTAATAGCGTGTCCCAGTTCACATTATGGAACGCTTTTTCTAAATCTACAAATGCCATGGAAGTAGGCCGGATTTTTTTGTATTCTGTCTTCTAAATTAATCGCAAAGTCAATGTAGCTTCTCTTGTCTCTAACTCGCATTCTATTTGACGTTTTATTCTCCTATATACTACTGTCGTTAATATTTTGCATGCATGTGATACTAAACTAATTGTTCGCATCTATCAGCCTCAGCCTTCTTTGGTATGCTTATAAAAACTAAAAGATTTTGTTCCGTCAGGAAATTCAATTTCACGTTGATTGTCATTGCTTTGATTAACTGATTTTCTAAATATAATCACTTGTTTTCATCAATGATAAACCATCAACGTTGATGGATACTACAATACATATATCACACGTATATCTACGCAATTTCTTACAATGACGGCGATCCCATTATTTATCTTTTAATCTTACCCGTTGTAATAAATTGCCTTCCCTGACCCCAATTTCAAGATTTTCTTTAAAATAAAATTTTTCCGCTTCCTCCCAATTTTTTCCCAGTTTTTATCACTTCGGCACGTTTGACTCTTTTACGTATCCTTCTGCTGTCGAAATTATCTCCAACAAGAGGACGAGACTATGTCACTGCCGACGTCTAACATTCCAGTCTTCGTAGACTTCATTGTTAGAATGGCATCTTCCCAGCAACTGTGATTCGGATTGTCGACCCGTGTTCACCTAGCAGCTGCGACGTCACAACTGGTCCTAAATTTATTAGGAAAAACTTCACAGATTTTTAAACCCCACGTGATCATTCGACGCGGAACAACTTTTCTAACTTTCATACGTAATTCTTTATCTTTTTATTCAAATCCCTGACAAGCTGTAGCCATGATTGCATTAATTTTTCATTATCTTGCCCCCACTCCCGATTCCCAACACAATTGAATTTAGGAGGGGATCAGATGGCAAGACGAATTCATTTAGTTTTACTTAAACAGACCAAGAGAAGGAATAGATTAAAAGGCCACGTTTTAAGGCACGAGGGTCGTAAAATTAGCATTAGAGGGAAGTGTGTGAGGTAAGAACATAAGAGGGAGGAAAAGTATGGAATATGTTAAGCAGATTACGGAATATGTGGGATGTTTTAATTATGCGGAAATGATAAGGATTGCGAAAGGTAGATCAGTCGTAGGACTCAATAAGACAACAACGGCAATGTGATGACAAAGTTATAACGAAACGTATGGGGAATTGCCATATTATTTAACAGTCAGATCGGGCGATTTTTCGAAAACATATTGCATTTGTAGTAAGTATTTTTTCATAAAATTCAAGATGTGAAAAGTGCCGACCGGGCTATGAGTCGAACCCGGGTCCTTCCGCTGTCCGGGCAAGAATTCTACTGGTTTGACGCCTAATACTGTCTATCCGATAACTTATATCTGAACACGCAGGCAACCCCAATTTACGAATCTGTCACCTCTTCATGGCCTGGAAACTTCCAAGCGACAAACGAAGAAATGTTAAATCTTTGTAAATTTTATACTAGTTCGGTTATGAGGAAGAATTAACACCTTGTCATCAAGCTCGTCAAAGTGACTGTAATATGAAATTGGATTCTTTGATAGTAAAGATGTGAAACACTTTCTCAACCGTATTTCAAAATAATCTTTTCATATGACGTGCTTGATGACCAGGCGTTAATTCTTGCTAATAACTTGTAATAAGTGAAAAACATCTTAGATTTTTTGCAATTATTCAATAATTTATTGTGCAAGAAGTGCGTACGCCCGGGCATTGTATCGAAAATCTAAATGTTATTAATTTGACGTTATTGCATCATTTAAGGCAGGGCTGGCAAATTTTGTATACGGTGTTTAACTGGTCAACGCCACCGTAAATTGGACCATAGAACAAAGACAGGGCGGTAACGGACGGATTTACTGTATATACTTACAAAGTATTCCCTAAGTGCGGAAAACGCTCGCGTTTTCCTGAAGCTCAGGTAAGTGTTGAGAGCCATCGGAGGCGGACGAGTGGCAGCAGTAAGGGAAGGAAGGAAGCCGCTCCGCCGAGGAGCAAGCTGCTACAACAGGGAACACCATATAGAGGGTAAGTCAAAATGATGGACCCGATTTCAAGAATTAATTATGTGAAATCTAATTAACGTATCGTAATGCGCAAAGAAAGGCAACCTCAAAGTTTAGTTCCCTCCCACGTGGTTTCATTTTCTACCGCTACGAGGGAGCAGGAAGCAGTTAAAAAATGGCGGTGACTGGAGAAGTCAACCTACCGGGCAGCGAAGGAACGCAGAAAACTGTATGGCGGATTCTGCGGAAACGTTTACAAATGAAACCCTACCGCTTGCAACTGGTACAAACCTTACATGACACAGATTATGATGCTCGGGCATGATTTTCTTTCATTAATGGAAGACGGTGGGTTCTGCGAAAGGGTAATTTTGAGTGATGAAGCGACTTTTTACCTGAACGTAAGGATCTGGGGAACTTCTAATCCCAATAAAGTTGTGGAACACCTACGCGATTCCCAAAGTGAGCACTACGCAAGGTTTGGCAGGAGATGTGTGTCGCGTTACGCGAGGTGCTCACATAGAACACTCGTGATACGACTGAGAGTTTTTCTTTCTTAGCTCATGTCTCGCATTATGGTATGTTCATTAGATTTCACACGATAAAACTATGAAATTGGTTCTATCAATTTGACTTACCCTGTAAGCCTTCAATGCAAGCGTGTGACAAATTCTCACCTTTGAAATCCTCTTTTTTGAGAGGTAACAAGCTACGTGAGTGTTCCTGAATCATTAATAGGCAATGAAGGGAAATGAAAAGGGAGGGGGGATGTGGAAGGTAGAGCAAGGTAGCGAAGGGTTGACCTTCGATGTTTTAAACTTATCGTTTGTCAATAACGCGTCACATCAATGAACTAATTACAGCCAACACATCTCGGTTCACGTTCTCACGTGCCTTGGCACGATACTTATCACCTCACTGGTTGGATGACGTGGATCACGTAATTTAACAGACAATTGTGGAATTTATATATTTCTTTCTCCATGGCTCTACAGCCCATTGAGGGCCTGGGCCTACCGAGTCGACTGCGGACTGTCATCTTGCATGACACATTCCGAATTTGGAGTGACACGTGGTCAGCGTATCGATCCTCCAACAGTCTTAATCCCGGTCTTCTCGACCATGACAACACAAACATCCAAGCCCATTCCAGGATTCGAACCCGGGACCTCTGGGTTGTGAGGCAGCAACTAGAGGCTAGCCACTACACCATAGGAGGTCGGTGGAATTTATATATACCTAACGAAATTAATTCTTCGTAAGCAGTGGATAAAAGTTACACTCAAAATTGGTTCATTAGCAGACGATACTGAAATACTATCCATAAATGCCTCAGCTTGTTTTCGCCGTCGAAGTAGTAGAGTTTCATCCAATGCTACCACGAAATGATGACTTGGTTACTGTTATCGTGATGATAGTCTTCGTGCAGTCAGTTTGTGGGGACGGCGTACATTGTAAGAAAAGAGGAGACTGAATCAAGATTCACTTCCTGAAATAAGAGATGTCTAGGATTGACGATAGGATAGATTTCTTCGTGGATGGAGTTCGGATTGGAGCCAAGTCCAATCTTCAGAACAACGAGGACTGCTGGCTAAAGGGAGACAGACTTGATTTCCAATGTAGTAGAAAAGAAGGTTTATTATTTTTGTTCAGTCTTACAATAACAATAATAAAAGAACAAAGATTGAGTATATGAATAGATCAGTCTGATGTCTAAAGGCTGAGTGCAATTCAAGAACTGCCTCTATTGACTCATTACCAACGTTTTATATTGGCTCTTAACCTACAAAGAAGTCCACGGAAAAGAGTTATGCAGTGTTGGATAACAACAATCTGCGTCAGCGTTCCACTCAACTGTAGGTGTAATAGCTTCGGTTTAGTAGACGTCAGCGCTCTCTTTTCCGTGTCCTAGTTATAACAATCATAACATTAATTGCTACATTACAATATACATGATGACATAAATCACAAAAGTAGATAGATTTGTCATGGAAATTAAAAATACAAGTAAATAAATCTTCACGAATAACATTTACTTTGAGAAAAGGCGAATGCCACGCGGTCTCATTCAATAGTGTAACAATACCAAAACCAAATTCAGGATATCTTGAAATACGGTTAGGAATGAATACCTCTCAATAAACATAAATTGTTAGTTCTTTATAGTCAAGTTGAAAATTGTCAGAACAACGATCGGGAACAGTGACGCTTGTGATGTATTTTCTGGAAGCCAGCTGAACAAAAATCAATCATTTCCCAAGAAATCTTGACATGCGACTTCGTATTCGTTCAACGAGCTCAGAAATACAGACAAGTTCCGAGCGAAACAGTGCACTTTTCAAGTAGTCTTAGTTTTCACTCAAATGTAACAGACGTATTTTAAAATAAATTTAGAAAAGTATAAAATTTTTATGCCAGTAATGTTGTAAAGCAAGCAATTAATGATGCTCGACGGGCTTCAATAATTAAACATTAAATTACTTTTTTGTTTTGTTTTCAGGCATTTAATAAAGTGGTTGACTTTGAAAAAGAACCGAATTTACTGTTGTAAGAACATGCTTCAAGTCAGGACGTGACTTACAAATTTTGTAACCGAAAAAATTGACATTGCTCTCATTTCGTCGTACATTTTTCTCATCACACTTAAATTCAGCGTGTTGTTATGAAATTTAGATTGAGTTTGATATTATCTCATTAAATGGTAAGGTATTCCAATTATTTAAATACTTAAATTTTTTACTTTATACTATGTTCAATTACTTTTAGACAAAATAATTTTTCATACCCTTAACAGGTCATATAAATTTAAGGGGTGAAATGTTGCGTATCAAATTCATTATAAATTGTAATGGATACATTCATTTAAGAAAATTGTTTCTGACTTGATTGCCAACATATAACCTTATCAATTTACTTTTTGTATTGTCAAGTCCTAGCCGAGTATTTAAATATTTTAATTTTCACATAAAGGGTACCATTACAGGACGATATCATTTTATCTATTCCAGATAACTGAAATGTATTACAATTATATTAAAAATGGAAGGAGGGAAAGTAGTCCAACAGTATTCAGTCGACCCGGTAGGCCAAGGCTGCGAGCCATGGAAGAAAAAGAATAAAATCTGTTTTGCTTCTTTAGAAATAGTGAAGTAATCATTAATTTTAGTGGAAAGTATAATTGGGCTAAAATATGTGAAACAATCGATTACAGATTATGTTCTGGACATGCATATGAGACAAAATTATGTTAGAAAGTCCGTTGTTCTGGCAGCCCTGTGTGCAGATACACTGTCGTGATGCCCACTCTTGGACTTTGGGAAGACAATCATTCACGTACCATTCAGCACTGACAGTACGTCGTGTGTCCAAGGTCACACAGACGAGATACTCCATCTTCGTGGGAAAAGTGTCCACCATCTTCTTTCCAGGGATCCGACTTCGTCGAACTTTTTGGGTGGTTCCTCCCCTGGAAAGCACCACACAGAAGACTGCATCTTCGTTTCAGGGTCATAATGGTAAAACCATGTTTCATCGTTATTTTGAATTTATCCAGCATGAAACAACACTCTCGCCTCCTTTTGGCTTTCTGTCAGGGAATGTGGCACCCAACGTGCACACCTCTTGGCGAGGCCTAAATGATTGTGAACGATGGCCAACGCTGCTGTTGATCCAATATTTAGGGTTCCTTCAATATCACAAATGTAAGATGTGGATCTTCTTTGATCATTTTCCTCACAACATTAATGTTTTTCCGAGTCACAGTTGTTGCTGGACGACCGGGACGAGGTTCAACTTCAATTGACTGCCGATCCCTCGAAAACTCGCAAAACCAATTTACAACTGTGACTCTCTCTAGAAGGGGAAGCTTCACAAAAAACACGCAGCTGTGTTTGGCTCAGCACTGTCTGTGCTTTCTTCCCGCACAGTGGTAGAATTACCTCGGGGGTTGGGGGGATGTTCCAAAGTCGAGAAACATCGCTCTTTCAAATGAAAGAATCCCATTGTCCTCAGAATTAAGGTTTATGGGCTGCTAAAAACTTTGGGCATAACCCGCGTATTGAACCAAGATTTAGGTATGAGAAAGCTGTCCGCGTTTTCTCACGCTCTTCTGGTGCAGTTTAGGTCCAGTAAATATGAGTTTAGGCACAGATAAAATTATTATCGATGAAACATGGACACACCATTATACCTCAGAAACAAAATTACATACAAAACAGTGGTAGCACAAGGGGAATCGGCTCCAAGAAGAGCATAATCTGTTTTCTCGGCTGGAAAGTGTTGGGAACCGCTTTTTAGGGATAGTCGTGGAGTTTTCTTAAACGATTATCGTCAAAAAGGAAAAACCATTACAGGAGCATACAACACAACATCACTTGTAAAGATGAAGGTAGAATTTAAGGAAGAAAGGCTATATTTGTATGAAAGAATTGTTTCACCAAGGTAATTCTCCGTCACACATCTCAGCAGTTGCCATGGCGAAAATCTACGAATTACGGTTTGAATTGTTTGACCACCCTTCTTACCAGATCCAGCACCAAGCGACTTCCTTTGTTCCCTAAGCTAAAAGGATAGAGACTTTCGGCAAATGTAGAGGCCACCACCTTCGCAAACAATTGTTTTGCAGAGAAAGACGCGGAGTACCTGTACCAAATAAGGTCCACCCTCATTTTCTGACCTCAAAAATATGACAATAGCGCCAATTGCCTTTGGTAATGAAAGCTTATGACATCTAATGCTTATAAACATAACTACATCTGTAACCGTTCTTGTGTGGGGCATTTTATGTTCATTTATGTTTTTTAATTGAAGGATAAAGGGTTGCTTCTTATTTGCAAGTTACGTTGTATCTAAAGCAATAGCTATGGATATGGAGGAATTTAGTCTGTAAATATATATTTGCCAGCAAAAAATTGTGCTTTATTAAAGTAGTAGCTTCATTTTTTTAATATGCAGTTTCTTTAAAAACTATTAAATCACACGTGTTTTAAAGCAGTTCCCTGGATCTCCAAACAAGGCCCGGGTGTTTGTGCTTACAATAGAGCATTATTTAAGTATTTACTTTGTTATGTGCTACACCAAAGCATATTTAATTGTGGCACATCCACATATATACAAGTTAAATTTATTAATTTTTGAGAATTTTTATATTGCTATTAATTGGTTGCTACGAAAAATGTCAAAACAAAACATTTAAAGAATATATTTATTATTTTTATCTTAAGATTTACAGATGAAAGTCGTTTATTTTTAATAATTTTATTTAAAACATTTAAAAAAATTAAATTAGGGAATTTAAAACCTGAACTTAATAACGCGTGGTTTAAAAAACATGTTTATTTTTAGACGAACCCACAAAAGAAAAGAGCAACGTGAACTGAGGATGATTTAAAGATGGTAGCTGTTAGCGTAGGGATGTTAGGGATGTCTGTCGACGTACGTTACGCAATCACATAAGTTGTGGAGTAACAACCAAAAATTTAGGACGGTGGCCTTGCTTTGACGAGAGTCACGAAAAAGAGCTTTGCTAAAGAGTTTTTAGATTTCTGAAGTTGGGTTTCCAATAACAGCTTAAGTTCTCCAACGATGCGTATTTTTATACAGTGAGAAGAATAATTTGCAGAATGCATTCAATCAGATGAAAGAATTGACTGGACTATTCCTATATTATATATATATATATATATATTATTCCTATGACAACGAAAATTACTGTTATCAAAACAATTTCGAATGTTGTGTAATAACCTTAAAAATTGAAAAATAAGACACTTTTCTGCGCGTATAATTAATTAAGAAGCTTTTGACTAAAAAATAGAATTATACAGATCTCAGTATTGTCTCATTCCACTTATTATTCATATAAAAGTGTGTTCAAACAGTTTTCTTATCATTAAAATGCTCCATAAAGGAAATATGAACCGGATTTGGCTATGAGCAATATTTGGAACAGGGGTGCCTAAGAAGGCCCAGACGCAAGAGTTTAACATTAACTTTATTGTGACGATATTAATTAATTTACCTCTTTTTTAACATTTATTATTTAACTGCATACAGTTGGAGTATGTTATGTGTATATTTCAGAAATGGTACCTCTAACACACACTGAAGAAACAAATCTTAATCATTAGGTGGTCCTTATGTGGTACTTGTACCTATTAGGACAGGCGGGTAAAGTAAATGGAAGATTGTTGGGGACGGACTATGAAGAAAAATAAATTTGAAGAAAAGTATCTTTGTTACCTCATAAACATTTCAGACAACCTTACATGATGTTCAATTCGATTCTCCCTTATTTTGCACCCCAAATGATTAATTTATTTTTAAAATGTCAAATTTAAAAAGGACAAGAAATTACAGCGATCTGCTTCAAGAACTAACAGTTGTCGACTTGGAAGCATATTTGGGAATACAGCCAGTCCGCCCATGATAAAATAATATTTTAGACGTAGTTATATAGTTGTTTTAAATGTCGAACGTTATAAAGTTTTATCATCAATATGTACGCTACAATAAAGTCTTCATACCAATTCATAAAATTGATATTTTAGTGAATTATTGACGTATTGACAGAAACTCATACCGTGAAAAATGTATCTAATTAATCGTCACGGCAACCGACGATAAACCTTCTCTGCTGTCGCACGCCAGACTTAAAAACAGACCATCATAACATCAGCTAATGACCGCTACGATTATATATTTTCTATTCAATGAAGTCGTTTATAAAAAAAATTGGTCAATAAATATTACACACTTTATTTCTTATCAATATTTAGCAAATAGGCCGACGTCCATTGGCATTGCTGCTTGACAATCCAGGAGTCCGGGGTTCGAATTCTGACATGGGATTGGATGTTTGTGTCGTCATGGTCGCGAAGACCGGGATTAAGACTGTTGGAGTATCGATACGATTACCACGTATCACTCCAAATTGGGAATGTGTCACGCAAGATGACAGTCCGCAGTCGACCCGGTAGACCCAGGCCCTCAATGGGCTATAGAGCCAAAGAAGAAGATTTAGCAAACAGATTTTGACTCGAAGGTAATAAGTCTAATAAAAATATAAAGGCATTAGGAGGGTTGGGGTGGACAACTGTGGTGTGCGTTTACACCCCACACACATATATTTACATGAGAAACAATTTCCCCCATAATAACTTTTATTAATTTTGTATATATGTTTATAGGGGATAATTATTAGGAAGCGGGCTAGGCTGCTTTGCAGACAAACGGCAGAGCAAATAATGATCGCGATTGCTTAATGTTAACATCCAATTGAGATCATATCGATAACCAGAAGGAGAAACACAAATCAGTGCCACTAGACGAGTGGCAGGTCAGCCCTTAGACCTGAAAAATTGGGAAAAGGCCTGAATTTGGGACTCGAAAAATATCTCTTGCAATATAAGCACGTGTTGCAACAATGAAGAAGGAAGGGACCCGATACGTAGCCCAGGTTAGCACCGGTAAAAAGGACACGACCGATCGAAAAACATCACCAAGCCTCGGAGAAAGCCAACACATCCCGCCAGGCAGACGAAGGCGGGGCAGAAGTTAATATAGGAAGAAGCAGAGCAGATTCTGAAGATTACATTACTTACTGCCATTACAGGGCATTCTATTACATTACTCTACATCAATATGCCGAGTATGAAGGCAATATGATTGATCGTCGGAGAACCGACGTTGAGGAGCAGACCACAGCATGACCACAGCCTGACCAAGGAAGAGATGTAATATCGTCACCAGCTCATCGTCTACAAGCGGTGATGTACCAGATTTACGTTCTAGCCCCTGGCTTATTTTAGTGCTATTAAAATTTTCGATGCAAAGTTTTGTTTATTCGCCACTTAATCCCTAGTAGATACTCTTGCTCTCCGGTGAGTTCAGTAAGCAGCCGACCCAAAATTTTAATGATCTTTGTGACTTAATGTATTATTTTATTTATTTTAATTTTCGGATCCAAATTGTTCAAATTTAATTCAATAAAATTGTTCCCTTTTCTTTATTAACATTGCAATTTCTTCATTAATAATAATCATCCCCAAAATCCACCACACAACATATCACATTACACGTAACAAATAAAAGAAGAAAATAGTATATGATATTGATATAAAACATCTATATCATTAAAATGACGTTGAAAAAAAGCAATTCAAACACTGGTAAACTTAAGAAATAAAGTTTACAGCGTACTAAACGTACGGGGAGTAACTAAAGATACCCTAAACTTGTTCTTCATCGATCTGGAGTATTAACAACAAAAACATCGACAAATTTAAAAGGGTTACAAAACATGATAGCAGAAGCCGAGCCACAAAAAGTAATGTTATCCAATGAATGAGGTTCCGATAATATGGCCACTCAAGAACCTATTTGTCAAATTTGGCGGGTCTAGCAACATTGATACCAAGAAAAAACAAGTTCCAGCTGTATATGCTGAATGGGAAGATATACGCTTTGATAAGTAAATATGATGTGAACTCTATAACAAATTAATAAAAGGGACCAACAAGATCAGAAGCAACCCATCAAAAATTATTAACTACGAATGTCCATCATAATAAAATGCAGCACTCATAAATAATAATAGTGTAAACCTGTAACTTGTAAATATGCAACACGAGGCGCAACAATTCAAAACATTGTTTTTTTAACATAATAACTTAAAAAATCAACACTTTATTCAACCAACTACTTCAAAAAAATAGCGCGGTGAACAACACGCTTTTCATATTAACAAACAAGTTAAATCCAAATAAACGGCTAATTTTATAAAAATAGCTGAATGGAATGCAAAATAGTCCGCAGAACCATAAGAAAGACACCAAATTGTTTCGTAATAATTATGGGGGATGGAGTTTATTGTTATTATTATTTAAGCTATTATTTAATATTGGGAAATTATAATTTGAAGGCAATTATAATAATAATAATGCCAAATGAATTTAAAATCAAGTAGACACTAATTTTATACTAACTGTGCCTCTTCTTCGTTGGCGCGGAAATAGCTCTTTTTATTTTGCCCTAGAAACGAAAAACAGGTACAGAATTCTGATACAGTTGAATTCATTGAATGTATAAAAAGTACGGTATCATTTATTTATGATCGGTTCAGGGCAAACCTTATAACTCGCAGTTGGTTTTGATCATGTCCTGCTTTCACACTTTTCGGAGCCAATTCGATGCAAACTTACAGACAGGCTGATACTTCATTATATTTATTGGGATAAATAATATTTACTTTATTTGCTTTTAAAAATGAGCAATTACTAAATATTAAAATTTAACTGACGCGCGACAAATGAAACCAATTTACGTATACATCGTATATATAACGGCTCAAATCCTGCTGCAATAATAGATGGAGTGCGAATACTCGCCCTCCCTCTCTCATTCTACCAAAATTACCCAGTAAGTCCGATGAATGGTATAGGTTTTCACGCTTTCAATGGCATACCTTTTTTATACGGCCCTCTTCAAGAAAAGGAGTACAAATACGTTGTGGATCTCCTGGTTTGAAAAAACAAAGGGAAGGCACCTGGCAGATACTATTCACGAAAGAGCTTATCATCTTTGTGAACCGGGTAGAACCTCAACATATGGCCGACTTGTAGGTATTTTTTGTTTGTTACGGAAGGCCTATTCTCATTCCTGACTGATTGCTTTCTCTTTCCAAGATTCTTTCCCTACTGTTCCTCCTCCGAAGATTATTTCCCAACTCACTTTCTTACTTTCAAGGTCCTTTCCCGAATCGTCATCAATTTCTATTCCCGGCTGATTACTTTCTCTTCACCTCTCCAGATCAACTTCTCTTGCCTCCCACCATGTGAAATTTGTCAGTCGGGAATAGAACTTAGAAGTAGGAAGGTGGAGAGGAGATAAGAGAGAGGGTGCAAAAGGAGGAAAAAGCCAGTTGAGAAATAATTTCGGAAGAAGAAGCTTGAGAGGAGAGAGTATGGTAGATGGCCCTAGGATTACAGAAGTCAGCCGTAGGTGGAAGTCTATTTACCTAAATCCGTGGATTTGAAGAAAGAAGACGGAAGGCAGGGTGCAACAAGATGGCCCCACTCGTCTATTTTCACGGCACTACGGCACTAGAATTCTCGGAAAGAACCCCAGGTGCGGACGTTAACTCTGGGAGTAGCCTAATTACATGCGCTGTTGGTGGAAGAAGGACGCAACTGCCTCACAAACGACCCAGGCGTAATTTGTAATGACTATTTTACTGCTGCACAAAACGCCCACAAAAATGACCCTTAAATACATTAAGTGTTGCTAAATTAGCGTTGAGGTTATATTAATAAACCCTAAAAATTTTATTTACATAAATATGTCTCAATAAATTTATTTATTTTAAATTAACTAAAAAATTGTTCTTATTTAATATTAAAAATTATATCCCCCCATTGCAGTACGTTTTTGGGCTATTTTTAAGTTACTGTACTTATTTGGTGTATTGTAGTGTGCAGATCAGAAGGTTTCGTTCGATCTTTCGAAGTAATAGATTCTACTTCCCCCCACCCTCTTTCATGCAAGAAAAGGTTCTACCGTAAAGACATAAAGACATTAGAAATGGATAGATTGCACCCACACCTGCCAGGCCTGTCAATTAAATTAATTAAATTGCTGTTCCGCCAGAAATAATGCTCAAGTTTAACTAACATTTGATTTAAGTAAAAATACCTTTTAATTAGTTAATTACAATGCAAAATGTTTTATATGTTGCAATGAAAAGGATTCTGAACTACGATTCTGGCGCCCGAGACGCAATTTTTTGTAAGAAAGTCATTTATGAAATGCCACACTGGCGAAAAGCAATTACAAAGTATCATTACGAAAATATAACACTTTCCCCCTAATAACTGCATAATCACATGTAATAATACTTTTTAATTAGTTATAATTCACGGTGACATAAGCACAAGTTCAATTTTATTTTTCGTAGATATCTATACATAAATTTTGAGTTCCGTCCTACCATAATGACATATAAAGCTTAATAGGATTCTTTATGCCCCCCTGTGTGCGGCTGCAGTACGTAAAATGTTACTTATATTTAATAATTATTTCCCGGGAATCGTGGGGCACTCAGCTAATTATAAAATAATAAGTTCTGGCCTAATTAGTCAGTAAAAATGTGTGGTAAATTTTAATAAAATCATAATTTCTCCATTAATTATTTTATTATAATTATTAGGAAATGTTAAATTATCTGAATTATAGATATCATTCTGTCTAAGATCGAGGTAAATCTTAAATTAAAGAAAATTATGTAAATACAACAAATTAAATATTAAAACAGCATTAAAACACAATAAATAATTTTCATTATAGGCAAATTATTTGCGACTAATTTTTGAAGACAGGATAAGAAATAACCAACCTACGTTTATGGCATTTGTAGATTTAGAAAAAGCGTTTGGTAATGTCAACTGGAACACACTATTAAGGATTTTGAAGATCATTGGAATAAAATATCGAGAAAGGATGCTTATACATATCTTCTACAGAAGACAGGCAGCAGTAATTAGAATAGAATACCAAGGAAAGAAAGCCGTAAACCCATGCAATTTAACTTATATATAGAAGAATGTCAAAACGGAATATGGAAAAGGAATCATACTGCAAGGAGAAGAAATAAAAACCATACGCTTTGCCGACAATATTGTAGTATTAGGGGAATCAGAAAAAGAATTGGAAACCATAATAAATGGAAGAACTGAATTCAATATGAGGATTAATAGAGGCAAACCCAGGTAATGGATTGTAGTATGGGAAACAGTGGAATAACAAAAGGTGTTAGATTGGGAAGGGATATTTTGACGGAAGTTAAGGAATTCTGCTACTTGGGAAGCGTAATAACTACGGATGGTAGAAGTATAGTAGACATAAAGAGTAGGATAGCACAGGGAAGGAAGGCTTTCGGGAAAAAGAGTATTTACTTACGGGTAATACAAGTGTGAAAATTAAGAAATCGTTGCTAAAAATGTTTGTATGGAGCGTGGCGTTATATGGGTGCAAAACGTGGATGATAGGAGTTGGGGAAAGGAAAAGAATAGAAGCTTTTGAAATGTGGTGCTATAGGCGAATGCTAAAAATGAGATGGGTGGATAGAATCACTAACGAGGAAGTTCTAAACAGAATAGGGGAAAAGTGAACAATATGGCGGACGTTGACTAAGAGAAGGGATAGATTAATAGGCCACGTTTTAAGGCACGAGGGTCTTGTAAAATTAGCATTAGAGGAACGTGTGTGGGGTAAGAACAGGAGAGGGAGGTCAAGGATAGAATATGCTAAGCAGATTGGGGAGGATATGGGTTGTGATAGATATGAGTAAATGAAAAGGCTTGCGGAAGAGATTAGATAGAGGGTGCATCAGACCTGTCTTAGGACTGAATACCACAAGAAAACATAGAGTAAAATTGAATCAAGATTAATTATTATAAAAAATTAATTAAATTTCAATATTAACAAACCTTTTCCCTGATTTATAAGTCTTGGAAATATATTTCTGAAATGTTAGGTATTTTAATGCTGTGTTAAGAAAAAACCAATTTATTAAGTCCTAATTTATTTAATCATTTCATACGTCAATTATAAGATGACTATTATTTGTTTAAAAATGTGTAATATAAATGTAATGATCATGTATACTGTTAAATCTGATGTTTTACAGTTGAATATGCTAGTTAACAGCGGAAGCTCCTTTCAATTTTATAATTGACGTGTTCGTGTGAAATGAATTAATAATTGAGGTTCTAATGAATTGGTTTTTTCTTATTGAAGTATTATATAAAAATTAGATATTTTAATTACTAATTTGAAACTCTTATATGTTGCCGTGAAAAAGCTTACGATCCAATATTGTACTGTTCGTACGAATATCCAAAGAAACGACTGTGCAAGTCTACAACAAATATGCAAGAAATAATCAGAAAACGTTTTTTACTATGGTAGTGTGTAATGAGCGACTCACGCGTACCCTTAATTTGAGGCGCAGACTGAGAAGGATCTTTGCGGCCCATCTGCAGCAACACCTCTGGCGGAACTGTGCGCCAACTCTCCCCGTCGTGTAGCAGAAATTCCGATAAATCTGTCGTCGGTACGCGCGGGGGAGAGGGGAGGCCCATTCCTCTGAATTATGCCCGCCCTCGCTTCCCCTGATATGATACGGCAATTTGTTTTCGCTGGCATCAAAGGCGTCACGCGATCGTGACACAGGCCGAAATTCAGGAATAAGGTCACATGCATGCAGGATTTATTGACCTCGGCGGAACCTGTGGCGGAAACTCTCTAAATTCGTTCTGGCATTTAGCTGTTCTATTAGCAAAACAAATGGGTAAGCAATTTGCAATGTCAAATTCCTGGTTAAAGTTAGTTCAATTACGTCTAAGCCGCTTTTCAAAACTTATAGTCATACGATAGTGTAATAATGGGAATAAATTAGCATAGTCAACTTTGTCGTTGTTTAGCTATTGAGTCCTAAGACTGATCTGATGCAACCCTCCATGCTAACTATCTTAGGCTAGCTTTTTCATTTCTAAATAACTACCAAACCCCACATCCTCCCTAGCCGGCTTAGCTTATTGCATCCTTAGGTCCCTCTTCTGTTCTTACCCCACACACTTCCGTTTAATGCTAATTTTACAAGACCCTCATATCTCTGAACATGAACCTTGAATCTATTCCTTCTTTTGGTTCAAAGCCCTCCAAATTGTTCTCTCTTCTCTTATTCCACTTAGAACTTCCTGGTTACTTACTCTATCCATCCATCTGAATTTTAGTATTATTCTATAATGAAGTTTAAAGTGTAATAAACCACATGTAGTGGGTATTAGATATTAAGTAGTTATTAAGACATATGTACTAGACGTTAAGATATTAGTTATTAAAATAGATTCCTTTTTTGTTTAGTATCCGGATGACCGCATGGAATACACGTTGTTTGTTCCATATAGGGAGGGGGGATGAGAAAAATAACGTGAGAACATCGGTCTGAGGATTTTAGCAGGTTAATTGTGATTTTTTCGAGGACAAAGAGTTGCGAATTCCTGAGTATACCTGGGAGGACGTGCCCTTGCATAAATTATTTCTCCTCGCCAAGGAACAAAATGGCGAGGATTGATCAAACCCGCGGACAATTGAGGACGTGATCTTCCCAAATTTATAAATATAATTGTTGGTCAAGATGGGAAGAATAAATTACGTGTGACGAAAAAGGTGGGGAAAGAACATAGTGGTAGAGAACAACGATGTAGAGAATCAGAGTAGAAAAAGCTCTCTCCGAAGTTTGGACAGTAAGTCCAAAGCCTGCAATTATTTTCTTGGGCGGTAGAACTTTGTTGAAGCAAGGTAGAAGCAGTCCATGGGCAATCAGTTGCCAATTCCAGCGATTTGAGAGATCAGACGACACAGCACCGGAGGTCCTGGCTTCATCGTCTGCCTCCACCACATACGATCATCCGAGACGGAGCAACCAACAGCTCAGCCATAGTAAGAGCCCAACCAGATTAATTACCATTGTTCTCACGTTGACGCGGTAATTAATTTTTTTATACATAATTTATAAAATATGGGTACATAAATTATTTATTTTCTTTGCATAATCTCAATGGGGTTAAATATAACGGCGCGGTATGTTTTCTCTATTTAAGATTCGACATGTAATTTGGTGTAATTTTCCTAACCAACACGGTCAACCTGTAAGTTAATGTGGATAGCCGGAGCGAGTTTAAAAATGAGGATAGTAAATTTTGCAAATATTTAGTAAAATAATGATCATAAATATTTTTAATATATTGTAAATAGTTTATTGCATAAACTTGGATAAAAACCTAAAATTAAATGTGGTGTGCCGACCTCCTGTGGTGTAGTTGCCTCGCATCACAGAGGTCCCGGGTTCAAATCCTGGCATGGGCATGGATGTTGTGTGTGTGTTTTCACACTGTGAAAACTACAGATCACGAGTTTCCCCTACTGTAGTCGCTAATAACCATAGTAGTTGATGCGACTTTAAATAAAGAGATTAAAAAAAGTGGTGTATTTTTTATGGTTGAAGGTAAACCAACAGCCTATATATATCCCCCACCACAAAATTGATAAAATGTATGGTCCCGAGTCAGAGAACTATTTACACTATTTTTCTCACAAAATATCCATTTCACAATGATGTTTCGTCCTCTTCTGGATCCCCTTCAGGTTTAACGATTTAAAAAAAATTCGCATACAATCCTACCTTACATCAATAACTTTGACAGGAGTATAATCAGAGGTGGCCGAACGTGGCGAATCTTTTTCGATAACCAACTACAAATTTAAAAATTTTACTAGGACGGTATATGACAAACATTAAACTAATAATAGTACGAGATGACAGTCACTAATTATCTCTAAATAAATATGGAAACGGTGATTACCGTGGGGAAAAAGGCAAAATTAATGAGAAGTTTAGAATTTTTACACACCTACTCGCACGAAGCACGTTACTTAGCCTCGATCGGTTGGCATTGCACAAAATAATTGGTTGCATACATAAGTACTTTGAATAAAAGACATACTTTGAATTGAAAGCTTAACTAATCGTGGAAAACTTTAGAAAGTCATGTTATTTTGAAAATAAAATTGGTTCGTCCACATTTTGAAATGTCCTTTCGATACACAATTGTTCATTGGCCCTTTGCAGTGCAACTTCACATCTCTTATTCGACAATGAAAATATCTAATGTTTATTTTGTAATTTAATGTCTTCATTTCATACATTTAAAACAGTCAAACTTTTTTTCCCATTTTTACATGCTGCTACCTGAATTGTCGCTGTACCTATATTGGACTGATGTCAATATATATCACGCAGCAAATGACAAGCATGATCTCGGTGGTTCCAGTTCTTTCGTTGTCATACCCACTAACTTTCCAGATTTCGTAAAGGACAGTTACATATGGAATTCCTATACAACATACAAATAACCCTTTCCGCTACTAGCATTTCGTGCACAGTCCAGTTATTTTTCGTCCATATTTCTGATGTCCGTCATTATGAGTATACATTGCTCTGGCGCTTAATGTAAATTCATCGCATGATGTATGCAAATTAGTGTCTGTTATTCAAAATATTAAAAAAGTCCAGAGTGTAACCTCATGGGCAGCGCCCTTCGAACTGCACCTGGATCCATATGTAGTGGGGGATCTTAAGCGTCATTCCACTTCAAGTGACCAAGAGATCCCCGATTTTTATCAAATTTGACAGTTTGTACTATGAAACCTTATATGAGCATATACAAAATTTCAGTTCGAAATGTGCGTTTCTGACTGAGATACGGGTTTTTTCGTCGAAGCCTGCGGTTCGTCGGAGACGACGTCTTTTCAAAACTTCAATATTGTAGCAGTCATTAGGGAAAAGACCCTGAAAATTCGTTTCCAAGATACATCGCATGCGTATATTACGAAAATAATAACAAATATTTTAAAAAATATATCCCTGGCTGCTATGAGCCCACAAAGTTTGCGAAACAAATTGTACCATTTGTTTTTTTCGTCTTTTTCAAATAATCCTGCAGAGATAAATAAAGTACGTACGGTATTCATAATTTGTAGTTTTCAGAAGATTTACAGATTTACAGGTGAATATACTTTGGTGAACCAAACCTGGCGCCAAAGTGAAAAACGCAAAAATGAGGTTTTTTAGAGGTATAATTCGTTACTAGTGACACCAGATATATTTTTCTAGTTAACACCATTAGATGAGGATTTTTTGTAATAGAAACAATTTCTTTCGTTCTGGTGTCTCGACGTATAAGGTCTAAACGTTTGGGTCAAAGTGCACTGTAGTGCGCTCTCGACAAATATCGTCTCATCATGTTTTATTGTAAATAATCCCTCGAATAACGTGCTCTTAAATGCTATTTCACTTTCATAGGTGTATGACTTACATGAAAAGTAAAAGTAAACTTGTTTCGATCAATCGCCTATTTATTATTATCGTCATGAAGTCTGGAAAAGCCAAAATATACCTAGAGGCGCGAGTTTCTTTTTCAGTACTGTGACATTAAATGATGTATGAATTTCGTAACACGACGAGTAAGAATGGAGTACAACACATTCAAAATTCCATGGTAGCTTTGCACTACCAATCAAAGATTCGTATCCCCATGGTCCCGAGTCAGGCGAGACCAGCCATGGTTTCTTTAACGTTTATCTTCGAAACGAATTTTCAGGGTCTATTCTCAAATAACTGCTGCAATATTGAAGCTCAAAAGTGGAAGTTTTGAAACGACGTCGTCTCCGACGAACCGCAGGCTTCGACGAAAAAAACTGTATCTCAGTCAGAAATGCATATTTCAAACTGAAAATTTGCATATGTTCATCTAAGGCTTCATAGCACAAAATGTCTAAATTTTATCAAAATCGGAAATGGTCGCCCGGGGATCGTTCCTCAAATCAGGACCATTGACATGGAATGACCCTACACTATTCTTCAGCGACGAAATAGACCAACGAATTTTGTTGGACAACCGCTAAGCTGACCAATTACGCTCCAAACAATCCGGAATATGTCATGAAGGGTTGCAGTTTTGCAGTCGTCCCGGTCGACCAAGGCCGCTATAGCGCCAATAAAGAAGAAAAGGTTTCAATGCCTTAGAATTTGTTCCAAACGCTGTTGATTCAAGATATTTATATCGAGTAATGGCCAATATAACTGCGTAGTAGTCGTGCGAGGGCGCGATGCACGCGAGGTGCCAACTAACATGCATGGAACCATTTGGAGACAAGCACGAGAAGTCTAATTCAAATAGTCGCTTCTTATTGGTTGCTCAAATTAAAACATTAAATAATAACCATAAATTGGAAATTTTGAATAGTTATTTCGAGACAACTGTTACATTCTTTGCTGGTATGTACATTATAAGTGTTATTATCCCTGAAATAAAATGCTGGTGCAGTGCCAAAGTGTTATTAGGTGACCTGATACTATATGTGATCTTGGATCCTGTTTTTAGTACCAATACGATTAGAACTGCATGCAGCGTCACTAAAACTGAACCAATTAATGAATTAAACAATTTTTATAGCACTTAAAGAATTTTGAGAAATATTTTAGTTAATGTAATTTAAAACAACTTAATGTTTCTTTTAAATATTGTTATAAACTTTTAAACTTCTTTTTTACGCTATTTGATTAATTTTCTTTTAACGATTAAGGAACACGGGGGCTGAAATTTGAAAAAAAACGATTTTCTAATTATTTTATATTAATATGCCTATAAATTCAGTAAACTGAAAAAAGAAGGTACGTGTAACATATGCTGCAGGGCAATTTTAGTAAAATTTTGCAAATTCCTTGATAACCAAAATATTCTTATAAGGAGATTCTAGGATGTATTCTCTGCAGTTATATCTTACTGGTGTGTATAATTCTTTCAGATATATTTTTGAGCATGTTATGACCAACAATATCAATCCTTTATGAATATCATGACTAGATATTAATATATAGCTATATATATGTATTAAAATATAATTGTGTATAAGAGGAACGTTTTTATTATTCCTTTTTTAGATATTTATCTTGTAATTAGTAAGTTGCAAATTTTGGCCATTAGAGGCGCATAAACACCTTGGTAAATAGCTGCCTGTTACAGTTTGACGCGGGTGTTACGCCTGACATGTAACGTGTGTAGTAGGTTGCAACACTACTGTATAAAATAGGTAATTCCTTCTCCCTGAGATTCACTCTCCCTGATACATTCTCGATTTTATAGATATATATAGATTGTAGATTGAGAATTAATGTGCCTGTTTTTGTCGTTTCACAGCCTGATGATGACCATAATGGTCGCAAGCTAGCCTAATGTTATTTAACAATAAACTTTGAGCACTATAGAGTTGTTTGTTAATTATTTCAATTTTCTAATTTTTTTATATTAATATGCATATAAATTCAGTAAACTGAAAAAAGAAGGTACGTGTAACATATGCTGCAGGGCAATTTTAATTAATATGTTTGATTCTAATTTAATAAATAATTTACTGTTTTTCAGAATTTTTTTTCTGGTTCATGATTTATGGAACCAGTAACCTTCTATGTGTCACAAATATAAAGATATTGTCTTCATTCGTTTTGTACATAACCTATATGCTATAAACTTCAAATACAAGTATTAGCTTTTTAATTTTTTAAGTAGTTTAGGAGAAAAAACTTTTCAAAGCGCTGAAAAGTGATGATTTTTAAATAACCGAATTAAGCTCGTAGTAAAACTATTTTTTTATTCCCACAGTTTTATTTAATTTCATAAATAATACTGAAAATTGTTAAAAATGGTCAGCCCTACATAAAAGGTAAAAAAACTAAAATATATTCAAGTACGTAACGCAAGGAACATTTTCAAAACTGCCAAATTATGAAAATTACTTTCAAAAAATCTAAAAAAACGATTTTCAAAATACCAAAAATCTGTATATTGCTACACGTGTGCGTTGGCAACACACAATTAAAATTTCAGCCAAGTAGCAATTCATTTACAGGAATTTAAAATTTCTGTCCCCGTGTCCCTTAATGTATCATTAAGAATATTTTAATAAATTGACATTTTTGTAAAGTATTTTAAAAAGTTTAATATTGAATTTTTATTATTATCTCAAATTTATAACTTTAAAATTTGATCCTAAATTTTCTAGAGACTTGTTCTGGTATTACAACTGTTTGGTTTCAATGTTGTGATTATTTAGATAATTGGAAGAAAATCTTTAAATGAATTATTATGAAGTGTGGTACTATTTTTGTCTCTGAATTTCGCTATACACCTATACGACGCCCCATAAAGTTCCTCTACTGAACGAGTCAGCGGAGTGAATACACTAAACAAGATGGGATTTTTCATGACGTTGGTGGTTCTAATTTTGGGAATCACGGTAGAAGATGTTCAGAGGAAACATAATTTATAGTAAGACAAACAAATAACTAACTTTTCAGGAAACTTGGAAGTATTGATAGTGAAAAATCAGTTTTCAGAGCAGCCAATTCTGCCAGCAATAACAACAATTTTCCGTCTGGGCGTGGAGTCGAACAGAGATTGGCATGTACAGGTACAACAGTTTAAGCAACTTCATCACAAGCCATAGGGAATGGTGACGTGCCAGACGCTTGAGAACCATTGATCAGACGTTTTTAACTGGTGAGATATTAGGAGAACGTGCTGGCTGTGGTCGTGCATTGCCCTGCTGAGACATTACGTTGGGAAGCCTCGAAGAGTTGAGTCACGGACCATAACACACGAGAAACGTAACGACTCCTGTTCATGGTGCAAGGGTTGATAGAGACGTGTGCATCCCAAGGTAAAGTGTCAGTATGGCGATTTGCGTTCTCCACAATGGCGCCAAACACGCATGAGGCCATCGTGATGCTGTATACAGAACCGGGATTCGTCTTAAAAGACGACGTGACGCCATTCCTGCGTCCAGGTCCGTCGTTGGGGGCACTCATGTCTATAATGTAGCGTCAAGGGTAGCCGAAACAGTCCATGGAGCTGTAAACGTCGTTTAAAAATACTTGTAAATACTTTTGGTCTAGCGAACGACTTAAGGTTTATGATGTGACTGTATGATCCTTTAAGACCATCGGCTCTTAGTGACGGGGCCGCTGAGGTCCTGCACGGCGGTTACGTGTGACCGTCCTGAACCCATCCATTCTATATCATGGGACATCAATCACGTGTTGCGGTACAATAAACCATAATTCCGATAGGCAACAATTCTTCTTTAATCGAAGTCCGACACGTGCCGGTAGAATTTATACTCCTTACTTGAAAAGTCTATGACAAGTCACTGGGAGATGTTAAAACACATTTATGAATGTTTGAGGAGTCAACCAACCTCGAAAACTCCAAGTTTATTTCCTACATAAACTCATAGTTATAAACAACGACCATTCGACGAGTGGAATTATCATCATGAGAGGAAGCCCAATCGTTCGGTGTGCACAGAAGAAAAGTCTTCTGTTCACCTTAACGGATGAAGTGGATTAATATGCAGCATTTTCAGCTTTCAGTGAGATTTGTTGGATTTGAAGGTTTTCTAGAGAACTGGACATGTGAACAAGATGATCTGTTAAAATAACACTTGAAGGGAAAATTCTGAACGAAAAAACAGAATGTTTACCCAAAATCACTTTTGCAAAAGAAAAATTTGCGTCAAACTATAACTAAGGAGAAGTGTGAATTCGGCTGTTGTGTGAAATATGTAATTAACAATTAATTTACTGTTATGTAATTTGTTATGTGAAATATATAATAGACCATTACACTTTATTCTACTGTGATATCTGTTTTCTTACTTGAGACATATACTATGTTGATTATGTTTGATTATTCCATTGAGAATTAGGTCTGCTAGTTTCATATGCCTTATGATGTATTTCAGAATTAGTGTGTATTATTATTTATAAACCGATTAAGGATTTGTTTAATATTGTTTGTAAATGAAGGATTATCAAATTATTATTAAATATATTGTATTATATATTTCATTCTTACTTAAGGTGCGTTTCCATTCTTGCAAGTTTCAGGAACATGTGCGGAAAATATGATGCGCGCCATTGATTAAAATGTTTTAAATTTACTGCGTCGTCTGCAATATTTGTAAATAGTTGTTTGTGCTGTTAATCAGATAGTGTTTTCCAATGTTTCTTGAGTGATTTTTTTATTATTTGAACGAATATAGACAAATATGTTCCTTTACCTTAACGGCAGACGCATGTTATTAATTTATAAATAAAGGCGAAAACGACAGAGATGTTGAATTGTAAGCTTTATCGCGACACTACGGAATTTGTTGCTCATTTCTATTTTTAAACTTATTCGATGGTGCATTCCATAAAATCTGAAATTCGTTACATGGCATATTTATATTATTACAGTTGTTATAGCTTGAATAGTGAGTTTCTCACTTATCTGGCCTTTAGAACTGATTTGACAAGGGATCAAAGTAGGCCTTTTCAGAGGCGCATGCGCGTTAACGCGGTGACAGCTCAGTGAAGATGGGTTTGTTTGTAACTAGTGTTCTAATATTTTGCACATTTTCAATTGGGATATGGGATTACTTCTTTACAAAATTTCATGAGTTTGGAGAGGGTCGAGTGGGAGCCATAGGTTGTTTTTCGGTGATTTGACATGGAATGACCCGCATAAAAATAACACTGAAAAAAATATCGCTGAGCAGTGCAATGTTTGACACCAAAATATTGCCAACTCTTACTTATGGCATTGAACTAATATGAGACAAGATCTCAGCATCCTTGGGAAAAGTCCTCGGATATCCCTGGAGACTAAGTTATGTATTAGGAAAGGAACCCTTCCTCATCCTGCGCATGACGTTGGCTCTGCCATACGCAAGAACACTGAAAGAGAGAAAACAAAAGAGTTTCTCACCACAGAAGCAATGATGAACAGATCACGGGCAGATGCAAACTAACAACTACGACACTTTGTGACATCGTTAGCAGTTCAAGTCCACCATCATAAAATCTGCCAAGATAAAATATATAACGGAAGATAGCGCGTTATGAGCCCTGAAAGAAGAGTAAAACCGATAACCGAGACATTTATGTTCACACTTTGTACAGATTTGCGATACATATGAATTTTTTTTCCATTATTTCGAAAACTTTTATCCGAAGATATTACAGTTTTTATTACATTTTATATATATATATATTTATTTATTCATTGAATAAATAATTGACATGATTGCTTGAAGAAATTGTAGAGTCCATTGACAATCAATTTAAAAGTGAGAGAATCGACAGAACTGTGAACATAATTATGTTATTGTAGTAGATAATATTTGACTGTCGTAGTGATTGCTGTGAATATTAATAGAATTTAGGGTAGGAGGGGGAATCAGATGAAGTAAATGAATAGTTGTTTGAAGAACGGAGAATGAGATGCCAGCTAACTGAGAGAGAAATTATTGTTAGGTTATGAGAGTGAGAGGGTGGAATGATGTAGTCTATTGGTAGTTTTCTTTTGAGTGTGCGGTTGTGCGGAGGAGGAGATGGAGAGGGCTATGACCAGTGTCATTGGAGTGATTGATGGATTTTTTTAAGGAGGATATGCATATTTTTATTGTGGTGGAGATGAGTGGAATTTGGATGTCATTGTGAATTTCTGAATTTCGAAGGAACCAGGGGGAGTTGGAATTGATTCTAAGGATTCTGTTTTGTTTGGTTTGGATTTTATTTGAATTGGAGTTAGCAGTACATCCCCAAATGGAGCATACGTATGACCATATGGGGCGGATTAGGGAGAGGTAAAGGCGTCTTTTGGTGGAGATAAAGATTGGTGCGTTTCTGTTGAGGAGTGGAGTGGATAGAGTAGTTTTATTTTGGTGTTAATTTTGGATGCAAGGTGGGCAAGATGGAGTTTTCAGGAAAGTTTGGAGTCTACAACAAGTCCGAGGTAAGTGATGCCGTTTTTATTGGGGTTTGGGAACCAAAAAGATAGAATGAATGAGTTTGGTTTTGAGGGTGAATGGAACTATTGCCGGTTTATGCTGACCCTCCAGTTTTTTGTCCAGATTTACTGGTCATTTAGAGCTATTTGGAAGGTGCGAACACCCGAAGTGAAGGAGGAGATTGGGAAAGTTTTGGAGAAATGATTATAAATTTTGACGGAGCAAGAGCGGTTGGTAAGGTAATTTGAAAGGATTTTGAAGAGTGTGTCGTCGTTATTTATTATTTTGGATACGAGGGATGAATGATGGACTTTGTCGAAGGCTTTCTCTGCTTCAATAAATACTACAATGCAGGAATTTCGATTATCGAAAGCATTATTGATAAAGGTGATGGCAGAGTA
Organism: Eucriotettix oculatus; assembly: GCA_034510155.1. Classification (NCBI taxonomy): domain Eukaryota; kingdom Metazoa; phylum Arthropoda; class Insecta; order Orthoptera; family Tetrigidae; genus Eucriotettix; species Eucriotettix oculatus. The sequence continues at coordinate 257,902,576 of CM067376.1, forward strand.
TAGTTGGTGAATACAGGAATGTTAAGGCCTGAAGCCATATTGAGCAGATGGGATAAGTGATGATAATTGATTAGAGAGGAGGGGAAAGAATAGTTTTTCGAATAGTTTCGAAATGGTTGGTAGGAGTCTGATGGGTCTGTAATTTCGGGGAGCGATTTCAGTTTGTTAGGTTTGTTTATCATAATAATATTGGCATGCTTCCAGGCGGTAGGGTAGTAGGATGTACGTACGATGGCATTAAAAATTATTGTGATAAGAACAGTGTTTTTTTTTGGTAGGTATTTTAGATGAAGTGCCGATATTAGATCGTGTCCTGGAGATTATTTACTTTTCAGTTTATGGTGGTGCGTTTTTGGGATGGGGTGAATAGTTTAGGCAATGGGGAGAGTTGTAGTGGTTCAAGAAGTTGGTTATTTATTTTGTCATTGAGATGAAAGTTCGTGATTGGGTTAGGGGAGAATTGGGATTTGAGTATGTTGGCTTTTTGGGAGGGAAGTAAACCATTGGTTTTCGTGTTTGAGTGGTGGTGGGGGGACTCGGAGAAGGTTTTTGTCAGTGTTTTCGTTCTGCGCCAAATAGAATTATCTTGTGAATTAAGGTGATGTAGGTGAGGTATGTAGTTCATGTATCTCATATCGCGTAGATGAAGATTTAACTGTCTGGATATAGAGTTGTCATTTTTTACGGGCTTTCTTTTTTTCTTGGAGAAGGTCTTTAAGTGTCTTGGTAATTGGATGGACTGGGATTGTTTGGATGGGAGAAGAATTCGAGCAGCAGCAGCTGAGGAGAGTATAGAGGCTTTAAGGTTGTCAATTGCTGTGTCTATGTCCGCAGGTGATTTTAGTGGGATGTTAAGGAGTGTTAGTTCGTTAATAAGGGAGGTGTAGAGTTGTCAATTAGTAGCGTATTTGGTAGGAGGGGGAAAAGCTAAGGCAGGGTGAGAGGAGAGGTTTAAGTCAGCTAGGTATGGGAGATGGTGGGAGTTAAATATATATGAATGAATTGCCTAAAATGTTGCTGGATTTGAAGTAATATTGCTCCTTAAGAACACAAGAGAGCATAGTTTTGAGTAGGTTATCGTCCAACACAACGAAAATACACTGTACAGCGCGCGTACCTGTTTTTGTGACACGTTGCAGTCCGTTTCCATTGTTGCTGTTGCCATGGTCCCTTGGGATATTTTTGTCCTCAGAACTTGTTGAACAACATGTTGCAGTCTTTCCATTTCGACATATATGCCGACAGCATATTGCGTGTCAAATTTGGAGTAATGGAAACGTACGCCGACGCGCACCAAGCTCGTTAAGCTTATTAAAGGAGAGCCACGGCTCTCCAGAACTGAAACCACTACCACGCGATTACAGATGGACAAAACCGTTTCTTTTTAGTGATAGGATCGGAACCACTCGCTTAGTACCCAGTTTACCAAAATGTATCTTACCTTGTTTCCATGAATTTCCATATGATTTTCTAGTAAATATTAGACTTTAAAATTTTATAACTAAAATTATTTATTAATAAATAATAAAAAATAAATAATAGTCATAAAATGAAATAAATAACTCTAGGAATTTTTTTTATAATTGAGGTATATGGATGGTCACTAATGGATTTGGATTTTTCTTTTAAAGAGAAACAAAATTACTGGTAATATTCAAACATAAGCTTATATTATAATTGTTAAATCACTGATTAAAAATTATTACACCACTCTACATCAGCCAGGCAAATAAAACAAAAGTATTTTTCCACTTAAAGTTATAACGCAAGGAGCACAGTGACAAAAAACTCATTAAATTCTTCCATCTTAAGTTTTGAAATTGCTTTGTCCAAAATAAAATCTTTGGTAGTTCATATTCATATAAAAGAAAATTGGTGAGCCGAACTCTTGCAGTCTCGTGGAAAGGGAGGGGGACAAGTGGCACCGCCCTCGGCGGCACTTTGTAATTTATTGAGAACCATAGTTGACAGTGACAGGGGTTGTACCGTTGCAGAAGGCACAGACATCTGTGAGACAGATGCTAAAGAGTCCGCCGTCGTGAGCGGACGAGAAAAGGAACCTATGAAAATTTATAAGTTATCTGCAGGATATATTGGAGAAAAATTAGGTATTTGTAAGTAAATACGATTTTGGAGTTCTAAGTGCGACTAGTACAGAATATTGGTGACAAAAATATCTAAGCAGAAAATTAAACTCATTACTACAATATAGATACAAATAAAAAGAGAAAATGTGATTGTTTGTTTCGTATTAATATTAATTATTGGTCAGTATACTGCATATATTTTCAAGTTTCTATTACGTCTTTTATTGAGCATAATTGTATTTAGTAAGCAAATTTGTCTTTGGCTGTCTTGCTCCCGCATCCTTTCTTATGCCATTAAAGGTGAATTGCGACCGTGTAGCTTGTCACTCTATATAAAGTTATATAATGAGAAAGTGTTTTAAAAGGCATCTACATCAATGACGTCATCAGTCTTAAAGTATCGCAATTTAAAAATTTCTATTTAGTGTATTACACTGAATTTTTTTTGTACCGATCTTGTACACACGTTCTTTGTATTAATATTATGATGCATTTAACGTAATTAAGGACTTGATCCAAGTTCTACTCCGATATGATAAGAAATTACGTGAATTAGTAATGATGTTAATAAAAGCATAGTATAGAGTAAAGCGATCTTGAGAGGCTAAAGTGAAAAGTGTGGGATAACATTAGCCAGAATAGATGGAAGAGATTATACGATCATATTTGCGCAATCGGATAAGAGAATTTCATATTAATGTTCGTTTACAATATTTTGTGCATCTGCCACTTAATTTAATATTATCAAAACAATCGTCCATAATAACGTATCCAGAAAGAAAAAGATTATGATTCACTCACCAAATACTCTCGGATCGCAGTTCTCGCGATCCCAATGATCTGATTCCTGAGTGAGTGAGTGGTTCAAACATTGGGACCGCGATTCAATGATCACCACACAAGGAGCTAGTTCTTTGAATCATATCGCCCTTCTCTACACGCGATGGAACATACAAAGGAAGTACTAGCTCAATGTAACAGATTTTAGGAGAAGTGACAAAGTTTCCACACAACCTTTTGCTTCCTTATGAACCTGTTAAAAGTGTTCGATAATGAAATAAGCATCCTGTCGTAAGTTCAACAGATCGCAGCGTGTATATGGGCTACAGTGCGACGATTTAGGCATGGAAGGAAGAGCTGATGCAATGTACGCGTGGTCATAAATAGACAGTAGATTGTTCGGCAAGTGCTTGTACCATCCTTAAATTTAAGCGTTCTTATCGATGAATTCAATGTCACACCACTAGAAGGAAATAACAGTCACGAATCATCTAATTTTAATTTGACAGCAGATAATTTAGGTAACATAACATAGTACAGATAACGCAATTCATTTCCACATTTTCTATTTCATATTTTTTATTCGTTAACCTGCCGTTTGCAATGTATTCACGCCATTAAATTACAAATATCTTTGAATATAACTTAAATTAATTCTTTACGTGATCTCAAAGTTATTTAGATTCGTTTGTTCATCTTTCTTTAGCATAAATATTAAACCCCAGGGATTAACCTGCTTCTCGAGTTCAAACCTACACGCGATAATTGTTTAAAACGTAGGCTGTCGCTTCTCAGAAAAGTGAATGTAAGGACTACATTAATGGGAATTCATGGTGCGTGCTTCTAGTCAGAAGTTTACAATAGCCTGATAATGTGCCTGCTCATTATCGCAGAGAGCTTATCAAAGCCCCCGTTGTTGGTATTGAAATCGCCCAGTAGGTTATTCCGTGCCAACAGATAATATCCCACAAGTTTCGTTTCCTGCAGTACCTTCCACCATAGTTGTTTATACTTTTAATGCGCCATTTATTTTCTTCTTGTAGTATCCCTGGGCATGTAAAATTCCAGTTACAAAAATATGCTGAATCACGTTTACAGCAGCTGATATCTGATATATCATTGGTGGGACAAACTAAACGTTCCGTGTATTATTATTATTTTCTATGTGAATTGAAAAATAAATAAAACCATTATTTGATTTATTCTGACATTAAAATGATTGGTAAGACTTATTTTTTTGACTTAAGCACTATTTTATTCTAGATAAAATTGTTGCAAATTTAATGACCTATATACCTGGCGTTGCCGAATCTTTATTTGTATCAGTCCGGTACAGTATTTAACTCGAAACTAAACTCATGGCCAACAAGCAATCATCGAGGGTATCGCTCTTTTAGCATTTTATTTGTCACTCAAACCTATCCCGAAGGAATGTGTATTTCTTAATAAGCAGAATGATGACTCACAGTACTTATCTACTGTAAAGAATTCGAATGGTACAGTGAATAAGCACGCTGTTTTAATAGGCTCCAAATAACCCAGTGCATTGACAGAGCGAAAATATCGCCGGTATTTTAATGGGATTAAAAATTCTCCGGGTACAGTGCTTCAAGCATATAGTGAAGAAAAATACTCCATATAACACAGTGTAGTAAAAAATTATCTGGGTAACTTAATGGTGTCACAAATACCCCATGTAACTAAGTCATTTATTCAATTCGCTCAATATTATTCCGTCATTCACAAATCGTCAAATAGTTTCTCTTGTTTCCGCCAATAATTTGAAGAACATGAAATTTGGCGTCGCATAAATTTATTTAAAACGCGTTCCGTAACGCGGACTTTAAGTTCCTTTTGTTTGGGAAAGAAAAGGGAAGGCTATATGAGGGTGATCCTTAAGCAGGCAAGTCCCCTTTAATAGCAAAGGAAGGGAATTCAGAAAGTGGGATGTGGAAGGTAGAGCAATGTAACCAAGGGTTGACTAGGGCCGCCGGGCTATAGTGGTGCAGGGAAACCTACATCTGACTATTGGGTAATATCACAGAACATAGAATAGAAGCTAAGTAAGCGAGTGGCAGCATCCCGCCCACCCACCCCGAAACGCTAGCCACTGTTGTGCTGCAAGCGAAGATTTTTCTACGTTTATGGACAAAAATAAATAATGCATCACTTCTTTTTTGTAATAACTGGTATATTTACATTATGTGGTAATACATTTATGTGGCTAATACGAATTACGAAACAATTCCGAACCAGAATTAAATTAATGTCCGTTGAATATAACGATTTTATTATTTCTTGCTCCAATTCTTTCTCTGAGAAATTCGTCATTAAGAGTTCTCACATGATGGTGCATTCGAATTTTCAAGTAAAGCTATCCAATTTCCTAGATAAGTGACATATAATGAGTTTATTCTTCTGAAAAGTGATTAGTCTTGTTTTATGCATTGTTTGATCAAAAAGGATCATATAAGCCGCAGAGTCTGCTGTGAGTTCGTTTCTTTTTGCAAGTAAATATTTTTTCAGCAGCTGTGGTGTGACAAGAACAGAAAGGATAAGAAATTAATCCATTCGGGAAGTAATGGGGGTTACATCACTAAATATCTTAGATACAATACAAGGTAGGAGGTTGAATTGGTATGGAAATTTGAGACAAATGCCAGAGGAACGTGCCCATTAAGAATATTTCACTGGTAACCCCCAAAACGAAAGAAAAAAGGAAGACCTAAACTTAAATGGAATGATGCAAGCAATGGCGAACAGATTTATTCGAGAAGAAGATATATTTTGTCACAAACTTTACAAATATTAATAACACACACATCTGATAATATCAATCCTACACGGCCCTTTATTGTAAGTAGGCCTTTATAATTAGTAATGACGTTTTTCTCAATAGCTTTCGAACAGGCTTCACATTTCACCATCATTTTTAGTTTTCTTACTATGAATAGTGTAATTCAAGAAAATAATCACTTTAAAAAGTAATTGGTAGGAGATGTGGTGTAAATAATTTCATTCTAATGTAATTGTCTACTGAATATAAACAGTTCCTATTTTATTATTAATTTATATTATACTCCATTCTTTTACCTGATATACACACGAAAATATCTTACGTTGAGTATCTCATAAATGCAAAATAGTATATAGGGGAATCGAACGTGAAATAAAATGCGTATTACGAGAAGATCACTTTGGTTTTATGAAGAGAAGCAATATTGACCCTGCGCCTAACTTTAGAAGACAGAATAAGAATAAAAGGCCTAAGTTCATGGCATTTATAGATTTAGATATTTTGAAGACGACAGGAACAATATATCGACGAAGTGTAGTATGAAAAACAGTGGAATAACAAAGGGTGTTAGATTGGGAATGCGGCGTAGCACTCACGCCGTGTTTCAATAGTTTCACTTATGCGCACGAACTATGTGAGCTGTAACGAACAGATACAGCTGCTCGGGCTTTGGCGGCGGAATCAAAACAAAGGAGACAGCGGTTGACACTTGGGCTATAAAACCTAGACTCGGCGTCTCGGCTCAGGAGTTTCCCAAACTTCTGTGAGAATCGGAGACCGGGCGGCATGTTTTCCCCAAGTGTAACCATGGATATTGTTGGAGGAGATCCATCCCTGCCACCTTGGTGATAGATGTCGCAGAAGTGGGGAAGAAGTTTTATAGAGGCAGGCGGAGACATTTTGGAAGGAGTATGGTGGTAGAGAATGGAATGAACAGATTGTTGGAGAGATGTTGAGATTGTGGTGATTGATTTGTGATCAGATTGGTGGAGAGACAGACTGGTAGAAGGAATTAGAGAGCGGTGAGATGGAAGTTTGAGACAAATTTTGCAGGAGATTGTTGGAGAGTGGTGACGATCTGAAGAAATGACGAAGAAGAAGCTGGAACCTGCACTGAAACGTTTAGGTAAACTACTGCATCAGTAACTCTTTGTAATTTTCTGTTTTCTGCCAGATCCCAGTGGTTTACTGTAATAAAATATCTGTCCTATGAGAAAGCCCATAAAGTGCGACCCTGAGATTAGTCTTAAAATTGTCAGTGTTTAAGTAATTAATATAAATCATTTTGTAAATATACGTGTAGTTATTATTGAAAAGAAGTGCCGGCGTAATAATTGAAAGATTAATAACTTGTAATTATTATTGTAAATATGTTCTGTTTTGTTAAATTAAATTGTTTATTGATATTATCATAAAATTTTATCATTTATTTAATTAATAATTTATATGACCCCTATATATTCATTATAGAACGAAAGCTGATCAGTTAAAAACTAATAATTGAAGGGAATCAATAATGAAGAACGCGAATTGGAAACGATACACGTTTGTCTAATTAAAAACAGCGATTTCCAACAATGCCGAAGTGTTTACTAAGAAACATCAACGTTGTGAGATCTTTATGGGGGTATTGGAGTGGGGAGAGGTCTCCCTTCGCCTGCCGCTCCTACTCTATTCTATGTTCTGTGGGTACTATTCTCACGCCCTTTCGAATGACGGGAGAGGAGTTTGCAGCATTCCCTTCCAGTTTTAGAAGACAGCTGGCCTACTGATCCAATGGGTCTGCGACGCCAGTACATACATATCCTAAAATAGATGAAGATGCCTTGGTATATGAGAACCTTGAAATGGAGAGAGAACGAGGGAACCCTGAAGGGATATCCGTATAGAGAAAAATCTGCGAGAGAATCCTCCCACAGTTAACCTAGGACCTCTTCCGATAGGTGGGTGCTCGCAAACTTTAACCCTGCGTGCGCCCATTAACCTGACCTATCTGACGCAGATTTTCTAGGGTCTTTTCTCCTGCAACTCTTTCAAGTGAAACACTAGGTAGTATCCTTAAGCTATAGCCTGGGGGCGCTAGTCAACCCTTCGCTATCTTGCTCTACTTTCCACATACCCCCTTTCCAATTTCCTTCCTATACTATTAAAGGGGAGTTGCCTGTTACAGGATAGTCGTCATGTAGCCAGTTACACCCACCTACCGTAGGGGGGCCAGGGTACCTGTGAGAGGATTCTCTCGCAGGATTTTCTCTATACGATGATTACCTTCGGGGTTGTCTCGTTCTCTCTCCATTTTCAAGGTTCTTTATGATGCTATAATATGTTTCCATGACAAGCATAAAAAGAATTGAACATAATATAGGTAACTGCTTTAACGTTACACGTGCTGTAGGCATGCAAAGTGTTATTTACATTCGCAGCCTTTGAATATGCATTTAAATAGCAGTTACCGAAACCTTGTGTTTCCCAGGTTTATGTACATATTGCATAATAAAGTTCTAAAGATATTAACTTCAAATTTAGTACACTCATTACTACAAACAAAGTCGCGTTTTATTAAAATTGGTTGCCAAATGTAAAAGTTACAGTATTCAACTTTTTTGGGTTTACAGGCTACATGAGGGTGATACTGAAACAGGCAACTCCCCTTTAATAGCATAGGAAGGGAATTGAAAAGGGGGGATGCGGTTTCGACTTTTTTGAAATTTTAAATTCAAGTTGTCACTGCACGAGAACTAAGAAACTATATATAAAATAATAAGAGTTTGAGACCTCTATTTTTGGTCTATACATGGGGCCAAGTTTTAACATTTGTAGCTGTAATAGTTCTGAAGAATCATGTACCTAATGAAATGTGTGTCACAAAATTATTTTATTCAAATTGCAGAATTTATAATATTATTAAATACTTAACACCGCCTCTTGACTGTTAAGTGGATTCAGTAGCTCAATCAGCCAGGTGCCGGTCCCAAACCCGGATAAAGGAGGAGTGTTAGGCAATAGGCCAACACCCAATTCACATAAAAAACTTAAAAAACCCAAAACCACGCCTCGGATTAAGACGGAAAATCTGATACGGACAAAGCGATGGAAAAGGACATTGAAATTAGGTATGTGGAATGTGCAAGGAATAAACAGAAAATAAGTGAAATAATTACGGAACTAAAATAACTAAAAATTGATATGGCCGTAATTACCGAAACAAAAAGACCACTTCTTTAGTGGAGTATCCAAAGCAACACAAGTCAGTAAAGGAGTATCAATCGTAATACACAGAAGGTGGACACAATACATAACCACATGGGAAGCTATAAATGAAAGACATAAAAGTAAATATATGTATATTCGGATGCAAATTGACGATAATTGGTGTATATGCCATAAATAATGATGAACAGGCAAATGTAAAAGATGTCTTCTTTCAACAACTAAATGATGAGATCCTGAAAGTTGGAACATCAAGAGAGTTTATCATACTCGGAGATTTAAATAGAAGACAGGAAGGAAGGATAACGACAATACTATTGGTAGATATAGAGAAGATACTTTAAATAATAACGGAGAAAGACTAATAACGACATGTGAACAAAAAATATGAAAACACCGTGACATACATAAATATACACGGAGACAAGAAACTCAAGGAATGCAGTCCGTTACTGATTATGTCATAACAAAACAAAAAACCGTTATAAAATTTCAAGATGTTAGAGTTTGCGGAGGACAGAACTGTGGTAGTGATCATTATTTCGTCAGAACTACAGTATTTTTCCGCGGACGAAAGAGTCAAGGTATAGAGATACAAAAAGAAGGTGAAAAACTACAACAAAGAAGATTTAATCTAAAAAGCCTAGAGGACGAGAGTACGAGAATACTATACAACATCCGGTTAGATAAAAAAGTGCAGAAAAAAACTTCCAACATAGAAGAGCAATACATCCATATAAAGGAGTGCATACATGAAGCAGCCCATATTGGTGGGATGAAGAGATAGAACAGGATATCAAAGGAAAAAGGAAGAAATATCAACAGTATCTTAGTTACAAGAGCTTAGAACATAAATTAATGTACAAGAAAGCCCAAGGCGAAAAACGGAAAAAATTAGTATTAAAAAAAAGGAACATGGGAAAGGAAATGCTCAATAATTAATACATACTTGGGCGGACAAAGAAGCACGGAGAGCTGGAAGATACTGAAGAACATGAGAAGCGGAAGAGCAAGCTGGGTTTGGAGCAGGTAGATCGACAATTGGTCGTATATTCGCGATTACTCAAATTATTGAAAAGAAAACGTCCTTTCAACAAGAATTACATCTACTCTTTGTTGAACTAAAGAAGGCGTATGACAGTGTCCCTTTAAAAAAACTATGGGAAGCCCTTGAAGAAATTAACATAGAACTAATAAAAACGGTAAAGACCCTGTATAAACAATCAAAGACAATTTAAGATAGGCAAAATGGCCACAGAAGGATTCCCAACAACCAAAGGATTAAAATAAGGCTGCTGCCTATCTCCCACATTGTTCAAAATCTACCTTGAACACACACTAAAGTAATGGAAGAAAAAGTGTCGAAACATGAGACTACCCTTAAAAGATAACACCTTATTCTCGTTATGTTTTGCGGACGACCAAGACTATGACTATATGAATTACATGACCCGCAAATTAATAGAGGAGTATTCAAAATGGGGATTAGAAGTAAATGTGAACAAGACTGAATACATGTGTATTGGAAGAGAACAACAGGACATGGAAATAGAAAATGGACAACAAATAAAACGATGCAAGGAATATAAATATTTAGGAATAAAAATATCACAAAAGGGCACACTGGATGAGGCGATTCAAGAAAGAAATGTGCAGGGCTGGAAAGCGATAGCCATGCTAAATAGCACTTTATGGGACAAAAGTATTACTAAACAGAACAAACAAAGAATATATCATACAATTGTAAAAAAATATAATAACTTATGGCGCTGAAGTCTGGCCACTAAAAGAACAAATGGCCTAAAAGTTAACAGTGACCGAAATGGATTTCTGGAGGAGGGCGGTAGGTAGATCAAAAATGGACGGGATACCAAAGACAAAAATTGGAGAAATTATGGATGTGAAACACAATATAATTGATAACATAAGAGACAAACAACTGATCTGGTTTGGCACGTACAAAGGCTGCCAGAAATAAGACTACCGAAACAAATTCTGCAATGGAAGCCGGAAGGAAGAACGAAACAAGGCAGACCCAGAAAGAGCTGGATTAGTGGCATCAATGAAGAAATCCGAGAAAGAGGAATAGAAGAAAATTAATGGAAAGACAGAGAGGGAATCGGAAGACGCAAGACGTTATAAAACGATATATATATATATATATCTATATATCGTTTTATAACGTCTTGCGTCTTCCGATTCCTAAACGCCACTCCCCTCTTTCTTTCCATAAATTCCATATATATATATATATATATCTTCTTTTTGTTGGCTCTGCAGCGCATTAAGAGCCTTGGCCTACAAGGACGACTGCGGACTGTTATCTTATATGACACATTCCGAATATGGAGTGATACGTGGTCAGCGTATAGACTCTCCATCAGTCTTAACCCCAGTCTCCGTAACCATTACATCACAAACGTCCAAGCCCATGTCAGGATTCGAACCTGGGACCCCTGGGTTGTGAGGCAGCAATGCTAGCCACTACGCTACAGGAGGTCCGCTATATATATTGTAATAAGTGCCTGCTGATTTTGGTTCTACAGTGTTATTGTGAAGTGCAGTTGGGCCTACAATGAATGAAGTTTTGTGAGCTACAATAGATGCCAACAACAATGTAGAATTGGCTGAAGGTGGTAAACTCCCGATGGGGATCTCCCGCCGGAATCTCCCACGGGGCGTGTGTAAAAAATGGTGGTGGGAACGTCCCGATGGCGGGGAACCCCGGAATTTTGTGAAAAATACCGATGGCTGGGAACTCCCGGGCGGGAAGTTAAAAGGGAGCCGTTGGGAGGCTGAGACAAGCAGATGAGTTGCGGAGAGAAGGGTCGACGGATCAGTCAGTCAGATCAGTCAGTTGGAGAGAAAGAGGGCAGTCGGACGAGATCAGATTCAGTTAGAGGAGAAGCAGTCAGTCGGAGAGAAGCAATCAGTCCGGGAGAAGTCGGACGAGATCAGTAGAGGAGGAGGGAGCAAATGAGGAGTTGGACCTGGATCACACTACATTCATCGATGTAAAAAACCTGCAAGACGCACTAAAGCCAGGGAGACGCGGAAACATTCGTGAGGTTGAATGTTTGTAGGCCCAGTAATTTTGGGTAAGTTCATCAAAGCTGTGAAACTTGCTCATTGAGCAGATTGTATAAATTTAAATGATTCCTTTTCTATTTTTCAGTAACTGCATACTCCACTTCTCGAGAGACCCAAAATCCCCTGAGATATTGTTTCATGTAAGCATTGTAAAGTTGATAAATATAAAATTTTCAAACCGATTAAAATTTGTTCATTAAATAAATTAATGTCCTATCCCATGAAGAGGATATTACAATATATATATATATATATATTAAATACTTGTTGTTGTGGTGGTATTCAGTCCTAATACTGGTCTGATGTAACCCTCCATGCTAACCTTTCTTGCGCAAGCCTTTTCATTTCCTTATAACTAGCACATCCTCCCTAAATTGCTTAGTGTATTCCATTCTTGGCCTCCTTCGTATGTTATAACCACAAACACTACCCTCTGACAATTATTCTGCGTGTTGGTGACTATAAATTTTGGTGCACTAGTGAAGTAAAACTCATAACTGTGTAATAAATAAAATAGAAAATACAGGATTTTTAAAATAGCCAATTTTCACTACGTTACAGCAACCCTTGGCGTACAAGTCCCCTTGTGAAACAGCGGATAGGATTATTACAGTAAAGCCCGGTGGCCCTAGTCCACCCTTGGACGCCTTCCTCAATCTTCCAGATGCCCCCTTCCTATGCTATTAAAGAGGAGTTTTAGGGAAATAAGAGACATGGTTGGTCTATTTGATTGCCTTGGCAAGGTTGTGGGAATATAATAAATAGCTAAGTTCGTCAGTCGGTTGGCTAGAGGCATAGGTTCCGAGAATATTTGAGACACAATTAAGAAGGATACTCTTAACTTATTTACCTTACGGTACAGGCAGTATTTTCCATAATCTGTATGCTTGACTACTTCAATGTTCAGGCAGAAATTTTAACTCCATTAAAGTAGCGGGGAGATTTTCTCTCAACGCACCGGGAATTTTAGACTCTTTCAAAGTAGATGTAAAATAAATATACTATGCATATTTATAATAATAATATACTATTGAAATCAAGTAACGTTCATAACTGAATCACCACTCTACGTTCTAATATAATTCTAGTGAGAATATGGATGAAGTGAAACTTTCAGATCGACGGAAGAGACGTTCTTCTGTACAACAATGCTCGACCACGTGCAATATTCACACGGGCAGTGATGACTGCCAGAAAAAGAGGAGCAGTGATGTCAGTGGCGTATAAACATACGTCAGTGCTGCACTGACAACTGCCAATCCATTGCTGACACGAGAGCACTGTCGCAGTTTTCTTGGTGCGTGTCAACAGTATGTCAGTCATGACTGACGTTCCCCCTCCACCGACCTAGATGCTGCCCATACTACTATCACACGTAATGAAAAATAATTCATTTCGTTTTGTTCAGTAATTGACATCTTTAAGGGGAATAAAACAACAAGTAATAGAAACCGACCCAATGAAACACTGAAAACCAGCTTCAAAGTACAGGTGCTGTTTTTGTAGCAATAATATTAAGCAATATTACTAAACAACTGTTTTCATTTTTATGTACCTATAGAACAGTAGCGTAATACTGAGTTTGACTTTGTCGTGAGAATTTCACGAACCCTTCTTCGTTACGTCTATTCTATTACAAATACAAAGTGATTAGTTCCTGTTTATGGACATTATACGTGCGCGAAAATACAAAGGGGAAAAATATTCAACTTGATATATCGACACTATGCAACAACAACATTCCAACCGGTCTTAGTTGCCAAGAAATAGCAGAGAAGTATGAACTTGCATCAGAGTTCTCTGCCCGTTCTGTAATGAGGACAACACTTCCACAGAATTGTCAGTGAAGAAGTGGGCAGTTATCTGCCCAAGATGTAAACGGTAGGCAGTGCACAGCCAATCCAACTTCGACTAACATCACTGCCCGTGTAAACCTAGCTTAAGGGATTTTTGCGTTATATAATTTTGACTACATGGAAAAAGCAAGAAACGTGCGGCAAAATTATTTTAGTGGAGTGATGAAGAGCATGAACTCTTTCACGTTACTCGGTGATGGCAAAATGCAACACAAGCGCCCTGTAGCACATTGGAGAGACACTATTTAATGAAACAACGCACATTCACACTATCTCACGAGTTAATAATAGAATCTATTATGCAATATTTCCCTATATTTATACATCGATGCGTAGATCGAGCCGTAAAACGATTGGAAATATGAAACTTAACAAATTTTAAAACTTAAAAGTAATGTTTGAAGACGGATTCCCAGGTCAAGTATGGGAAGTTTTCATTTTCTTTTTCAAATTTTACTCTGAAAATACGAAAAACGGGTACAACATTAAATTACATTACAAAAATGAGTCCTGTTTCATGAAACTGTTCCCTCTTATTTCATGAAACACGTTTCCATGTGTTGGTTTCATGAAACATGCTTCCTCAGTGTGCGTAGCTCTCTGTGCCCAGTAGACAATAGATAACTGTGTGGTCTACGTGACGAAAAGCACGCTTTCACATTAGACCAGGGCCGGATTTAAGCGCCCTATGCAACAAAGAAACCTGTTTCATGAAACCGATACATAAGATAATACGGGGACGTGCACAGATTCGAAACGTGTTTCATGAAACACAACTAATTTTTGCCCAAAATTTTAATGATTCGCACGTTTTTTTGTATATTCAAGGCATAATTTCTAACAAAAGCAACGACTTTTCATACTTAACCTGCGAATCCGTCTTCAATCGTAATTTTCAGTTTTAAATTTCATCACATATATAGTTAAAAATTTATATTTTATTTTTCAACGACAATTCACAGCGGGATCTAGGTATCAACATATAAATACAGGAAAATATATCATAATTCTCTCCCCCTCCCCTCCTCCATGACGAAATAGTTCTTTTTATTTTGTCGTAAAAACGAAACAACAGGTACAGAATTTTGATCAAGTTGAATTCATTGAATATATAAAGAATACGGTATCATTTATTTATGATCGCTTAAAGGCGTAACTTATAACTCGCAGATGGTTTTGAAATGGTCCCGCTTTCATATGTTTCTCTCGCAGGCGCTTCACCCCGAAGAGTGGACTGCGGGAGTCTCGACGCCTGATTATGTCGGGAATGCCTCGTACTCTCTCTGGTTTTTTTATCAAAGTTCTCACATGCCGAGACACCTTCACCAATTTTAGGGGGTATATCTACTGGAGTCGAAGACCTTGGGCATATGGCAAGAGTTGTCCACTGATCCCATTGGATCAGTCAGCAAACTGCCTCCTAAAATTGGTGAAGACACGGCGAAGGGAATGCTGCGACCGCAAAGCAAACTCGTCTCCCGTCATTCGGAAGGGTGTGAGAATAGTACCCAATGCCCGACCTACCAGATGCAGGTTTTATAGTGTTTTCCCTGCATCTCTTTAGGTGAAACACCGAGTAGGATCCTTAAAACACAGCCCGGGGGCCCTAGTCAACCCTTGGCTACCTAGCTCTACCTTCCGCATCCCCCCTTTTCAATTCCCTTCCTATGCTATTAAAGGGGTTGCCTGTTTCAGGAACACCCTCATGTAGCCTGTTAACCCAAAAAAGAGCAATTATTAAATATTAAAATTTACTTGGCGCGACCAATAAAACCAATTTACATCGTATTCTCAGGGAGTTAGCTGTCTGCCAACAATAGGTTAATAACGACGCGAATCCTACTTAAACAGTAGATGGAGTGCTTCGGAGCATAAACAGATCAAGACTATAGGTATCCAGTGTTGAAACTTTAATGCACGTATAACAAATATTTATATTATATATATTATTGTATTAATACCTCCTACAATATATTGACATGAATATGAACGAATATTAAGTTGAATCTCCTGGTTTTAAACCCTTAAATTTCCATTGAAATCCGTTGAGCCATTTCTCAGCCTATTCGAGACAAACATACGGACAGTCAGATAGACAGGCACTACAATTTCATTTATTGGTATAGATATTTTACTATTATAATGGCATGATGGAGTATGATGGTGCGTTGTTTCATGAAACACGTTTCATTTTGCTCAGTTTGAATTATTACATTAACTTTAAATTTTAATGATAGTGATTCGTTTATAATGTTTATCTATCTTAAAAGTAGCACTATTGGTTAGCCTTGTGGAACTGTACTAGTCTTTCTCCGATAAAAGAGGAAGCACCCAAACCTGACGATAATAAAGCCATAATGCAGAAATTTGTTTACGGTTCATTGCACACCACTTTACAAGTAAAGCTTCTGATCGTTAAGAAGTGCCTATTATGACCATGCTGCCAATTTCGAATTTTCATCGTTCGACATATTACCATGAGTGTAAAAAGATGCTAACTTGACAAAACACGGACGAAATGACGTGGATTTTTGCAGATATGTTTACAGCACCTTAAGGCTTGTTTCACACTATCTGCTATTCCCCGTCCAGGTAACATGCTGACGGCGGCAACACGGACGGGTACATGTTTTAATTGTAAAACACGACATGCAGAATTTGTTGGTACGTAATCAAAGGCAAGCTGCGCGAGGGAAGTTTAAGGTTATAGACAGGTGTAATAAAATCCTCTGAAGTTGGCACGACTTAAGTTATTTTCAAGATTCGGTGGCATCTGGTTGTTAGGGGAAATGGAAATGGAATTTTGAATTGCGGGAGGAAGACGTGCTCGAGGACGGGGATCCAAGGTGCTTATGATAACAACGAGCAAGAGCGGCAGGAAGGACTCCAGAGGCAAGGCCCAGGATAAGCTGAGAAGAAAGGATAATCACATTGTTTTTAACCTTTTGCCGATTTGCTGGTACTGCCGCGTAGAGTATGTGTTTGTATTCTGCCCCATGGGAGGGTACGTTTAGACGACCCTTAGAATAGAACTCATGTCTCTAGTTACTAAGTAATTTAATGTGTGTAAATAGTTTAAAATATATATTGTTACTCATTAAAAAGGGCCGGCTTTGAAACTTAAAAGTGATCCAATTAGTGTATATTGTCATTAATAAATGTTAAATTTAATATTTTTTCACATTTATGGTGAAATTTGACGGCATCGAGTGGTTTTCCCCCAAATGTCTTGAAGGAGAGGGGCAAACTGTGACCCCAGAGAGGAGTAACAATAAATGTTATTGGTTAATATCCATCCCTGCCACCTTGAAGATACGAACTCAAGAAGTGGGGAGTAGGTATTAAAAAGGTTTTCATAGAAATTTTTGAGAGAGATTTACAGATATTTCGAGAGAGATTTGGAGACAGATGATTGGAGTTTAGGCAAGGGAGATTGTGGAGACGAGAAGATGATTGGCATTATCGGACAGGTAGTCCAAGGAGACGAGGATAGTAGGATATTCTTCCTGAACCAGAAAGAATAGCGGCGGCGGCTCGAGTACGACCGAAATAGGAGAAAGACGCTGGAAGGTCCATTATGACGACACGGTAATTACCCCTGTAACTTTTCGCTGCTTTCCTATACTGCCCGATCCCAGTATATTTTGTGTGAAATATTCTGATCCAAGAGAATGCCCATAACATTTGACTCTCAGTTTTTAGATAGAGAATTGTTAGTTTTAAGGAATTTATTTGGATCATTTTTATGTAAATATATATGTAGTATTAATTAAGGAGGAAATTACTCCTTAAAGGTTGAAAATACCAAAATTGTAATATTGATTTTAGATTAAAGTAAATTATTTTTCTTTATTTATAGAAGCTTATTATTAACATAATAACATTACATTAAAGTAATTAATATCCTACCGCTATTCATTTCAGGCTTAATAATTGAGACTAAAGAAAAGAAATCATCAAAAAGTATTATGTACACTGATTCTATTTAGACATGGACAAAAACAATTGACTAAAGAAACGTAAAATTTTCATTTTCATCAATATCATCAGATTTTTGGAGGAGTTCTACGGAATCTTCATGCAGTCATCTTTCTTAAAATTTCTATCTTTGTATTTGTCATTAAACCTGCCCCATAGCGCAGGTCTGGCTTCTCCAAAGGTAATTAAAACTTCTTCATCAATATCTTCCTTTAACTTACTAACGTTAGAGATTTTTTTATTTAAATTGTTAGTTTACAATCTGCAGTACAATGCAATAAGTAAATTTTATAAAAGTATGATTTAAAACCTAAGTAGGGTAATCGTCCAATGACGATTCCCTAGAAGTTCAACGGTACATATATGTATATATATATATATATATATATTACTAGTTTCTGTCTTGCTAAATTAAGTCTGTTGGTCACGATCTTCTAAGTCTTCCCTGTGTTTCAGGAGGGTGGATTATTTCGGCTATTAGCCTATTTTGGTGTCTTTCCATTCGCTCAAGATAGTGCGTTGTTAGTCTTTTGATTTCCTCAATGATAAATGGGATCTTGAGATCGTTGTCTATTGTGAAATTGGAAACAAACCATGGCGCGTAGGTGATTGTGCGGAGTATTTTTGACTATCCTTTGAATTATTTTTTGGTTTGATGGTTTGGTGCATCCTCACAATTCTATGTCATATGGGCTTAATGATACTTTTTTATAATAAAATTTCATTGTCTAAAGATAATTTTGATTTTCTTCCCATTATCCAAGACATTTCCTTAATTTTAGATTTATGTGCTGTCGTTTTTTTGGACATGTTATTTCCAGGACATTTTTTTGGTCTAGATGTAAACCCAAATACTTTGTTTCGTTCTTTATTGGAATTTGAATGTTATTTGAAAACATTATAGTCCCACCACGGCTCACACAAGGATGTGACGTTGTTTCGCCGGACGTACGTAGTAGCAGTTCCGGGTAACACAGTCGAGCCTGTCTCATTTTTCCTGTCTCCGGACTGTGAACGTGGCAGTCGCAGTCCTTTAATCCCCGGACTGAACAACCTGGGAGGAAGGTGATCAGTGTGAAACAAGGCCAGGTAGACTTGTACAGGAATGATGTGGCCGTATGACAATATATTTAATGATTTTCGATGTAATACAGCCGGGTTTCCCAAACTGTGTTCAGCGGGACCTGAATAGGTCTTCCGCAAAAATATGGATTGATTCTATCTATTCTATGGATTTTAATATGTTATAATACCATTAATCACTTCGCAAGACAGAAATTCAGTTTGCATCGAACGAGAGAATATCGAATCACAACGTTGCGAAACAATGACACCCTATTCCTTGCTTCCCCCTACAACAGGAAAAATGACTAACAATGAAAAAGTGTGGACGATTTTAGTCAACCACTATCCTGCACGAGTGAGATAGAATGCCATAGCCGAGAATTATAAGTTGATGCTAATACATAACCTATACAGAAGACAGGCAGCAGTAATTAGAATAGAAGACCAAGCAAAGAAAGCATAATGAAGAAAGGCGTAAGACAAGGATGCAGTCTGTCGCTGTTTAACTATACATAGAACAGGCGATGGAGAAAGTGAAAACGGAATATGGAAAAGGAATCATACTGCAAAGAGAAGAAATAAAAACCTTACGCTTTGATAGTTGAAGATGTAATTTTGTTGAAGTATTACAAAATAATTCATGATTGATTAAACTCGCATGTCTGGCAGATATTGTTACGAAGTGCAATGAACTTACCATTATAAGGAGAAAGAATTGCAAATTTTAATACAAGAGATGAAATTAAATCTTTTAATAAAATTAATACAATTTTGGATCCACGACTTGAATCTAACGATCTTAATTGATTTCCTCCCATACATGAATGTTTGAAGGAATTAAATTTTAAAGGAGATGAAGAAGTATCCAAAATGTTATTAGAACATCTTTATAACTTATATTTTCCGAAACCTAGTAAGGACGATTCTTGGGTAATTCTATGTCAGTTCAACGCAACCATGACACTCAATATTCCCAATCTAACACCCTTTGTTATTCTACTGTTTGTCATACTACACTCCATTACTTTGCCTCTATTAATCCTCCAGGATTACGTTCATGCCATTTATTATGCTTTCCAAGTCTTCTTCTGACTCCCCTAATACTACAAAGCGTAATGTTTTTATTTTTTCTCCTCGCAGTATGATTCCTTTTCCATATTCCGTTTTAACTTTCTTCATCGCCTGTTCTATATATCTTAAACGGCATAGGCGACAGACTCGATCTTTTTCTTACTCCCGTCTTGATTACGGCTTTTTTTTTTCACGGGCAGTGATGTTCGTCGAAGTTGGGTTGGCTGTGCATGGCCTACCATTTACATTGTGGGCAGATAACTGCCCACTTCTTCACTGACAACTCTGTGCAAGTGCTGCCCTCACTACAGGACGGGCAGAGAACTCTGATGCATTTTTTAACTTCTCTGCTATTTCTTGGCAACTACGACCGGTTGGAATGTTGATATTGCATAGTATCGATGTATTGTTTGTATCAAGTTGAATATTTTCCCCATTGTGTTTTCGCGCACGCATAATGTTCGTGTTTCATAAACAAAAACTAAACACTTTTTATTTGTGCCAGAATAGGCGTAACGAGGAAGGGTTCGTGAAATGAAAACAGTTCTTTATTAATATTGCTGTATATTACTACTACAGAAATTAAGCAATAATGAAAACAGCGCCTGTCCTTTCAAGATCGTTTCCAGCGTTTAATTGGCTCGGTTTTTATTACTTGTTGTTTTAATCCCCTTAAATATGTCAATTAGTCAACAAAAAAATTAATTATTTTTCATTTCGTGTGATAGTAGTACGTTAGTTTTTTTTCCCAGTTAAAGTTTGTGCTGTTGGAGGGTGGACTATAATTCTTTTTGGAAAGTTAACATAAAAATTTATAGATCAGTAGTTACAACATACGAACTCTATCCCAAAAGCTTTCTGAACCAAACTACCCACCACTGTTCTCAATCGATAATTGATAATCGTAACTGCCACTAACTGGTGTCAGTGATGGATTGTGAGTTGTCAGTGCAGCACTGACGTATGTATATACGCCACTGACATCACTGCGCCTCTTTTTCTGGCAGTCATCACTGCCCGTGTAAACCTAGAATTATACACTGACAACCAGCTTGACAGTAGAGGCGCTTAACTTCTGTAGTAATAACAATAATACAAAGTAATATTACTGAAAAAACTGTTTTCATTTTTACGTATCTATACTGTAGCGTAATACTGAGTTACTTTTTCGTGAGAATTTCACGAACCTTTCCTCCTCATTCTTTACGTCCTTCCTAATAACACAAATTGATAAGTTTGTTTTAATGAAACACGGACATTACGCGTGTGTGAAAACACTTAGTTTTCTTCCTTGGTGCCACGGTCTCGAGTACGCCTTCCTACCGTTATTCAAATGTCCATGGCCAGTACAATCTCCAATTTCGTACTACTTCCTCTTAATGATTAATATATTGAACTCAAAAATCTTAGCGTACTAATGCTCAATCACCATGTTCACTCTTCATAACCACTCTTAAACTTCAATCTCAAGTTTCAAAATCCTTTTTTTCTTGTTGTTTAAAATCGTGTTTCCCCACTTTATTATTTCGTTTTCGACGGTTACGGGGCCAGGTCCTATCGAATGAACATTATTGACCTATCGTCTCTGGAGAAGCCATTCGCTCTACTCCACCGATGTTTTGGGGAACACACCACGTCCCCTCACAACCTGATGTCGCCAAATCTCAAAGATTGTAGAAAAACCAAATCCGCGCGACTTTTGGGGTTTTATTACCTCTTTGTCTGTAACCTTCAATTTCCCTCACCTCTCATGCCACATTCCGTAGTTGTGTTTTACCATTACATATTAGACATCAGTACATAATAGAGTTTAATATATACAACACAGTAATATTATTAACCCAACCAAATTAGACCAAAAAAATTAATAAGAAAACAAAATTTATAACTACTTAATAAATTATCATGACATATCGTTTCTTATTTGGAACCTCTTCAGGTTGAAATAAACGAACATACAAATAACTCCTTTCATTAATTTATGGCAGCAATGTGTGTAAAATAAACACAAGTTTAAAAAAAATTATTAATCAATCCAGAAAAATTGTGTATTTATTTGCCGCTGAAGAGATTCCAATTGGTCAATACTGACTTTTCTGATCAGTAAGCTAGACTTGTCTTCTGTGCACATGCCAGTCAGGCTTTTATTCGATTGGTGCTAAAACCTACTGTAACTAATAGAATCTTCTGACGTAATGAAGCCGGCTTTAAGAAGCCACTTCACTAGACAGCATTGGTATTGTTTGATTCGTGTACATAATGTGATCTAAGGTTCCTACACATGTTTCTTAAAATCATTTAATATGTTTGTGAATATCGGCATAACTGCGTTTAACAACACTATTTTTTAATTACCTATGTTAAAGTAATGTGAACTGTACAGCTGTGTCGGAAAAAAGGATGAGTTGTTGTTGTGGTATTCAGTCCTAAGACTGGTTTGATGCAACTCTATCTTACGCAAGCCTTTACATTTCCTTATAACTAGTACAACCCACATCCTTGCCTGTACTATTCTACTCTTTATGTGTACTATACTTCTACCATCCCTAGTTATTACACTTCCCAAATAACAAAATTAACTTCCGTCAAAATATCCATTCCCAATCTAACAGCCTTTCTTATTCCACTGTTTCCCATACTACACTCCATTACCTTGATTTTGCCTCTATTAATCCTCTTATTGCACTCTTTCTCCAGGACTACGTTCAAGCCATTTATTATGTTTTCCAAGTCTTCTTTTGACTCCCCTAATACTACAATATCGTCAGAAAAGCGTAAGTTTTTATTTCTTCTCCTTGCAGTATGATTCCTTTTCCATATTCCGCTTTAACTTTCTTCATGGCCTGTTCTATATATAAGTTAAATAGCACGGCCGACAGACTGCATCCTTGACTTACTCCTTTCTTGATTACGGCTTTCTTTTCTCGGTCTTTTATTCTAATTACTGCTGCTTGTCTTCTGACGTGGTTATGTATTAGCCTCCTTTCTCGATATTTTATTCTAGTTGTCTTCAAAATCCTTAATAGCGTATTCCAGTTGACGTTATCGAACGCTTTTTCTAAATATACAAATGCCATGAACGTAGGCCAGCTTTTTCGTATCCTGTCTTCTAAAATTAATCGCAAAGTCAATGTAGCATCTCTTGTCCCTATAGTCTTTCTAAAACCAAACTGATCTTCTCCTAAGTCGCATTCTATTTGACGTTCCGTTCTTCTATATACTACTTTAGTTACTAATTTGCATGCATGGGATACTAAACTAATTGTTCTTTGCTGTTCGCATCTATCAGCCCCATCCTTCTTCGGTATGGGTATAATTATGTTTTGACTAAAATCATCTGGTATTCTTCCTGTTTCGTATATTCGCTAACTTTCCCGAACAGTCATGATACTACTTTTTCGCCCGATGCTGTTATTAACTCTGCTTGAATGTATCAATTCCTCGCGCTTTACCATAATTCAGGTCTCTCAGGGCCCTATCAAACTCTGACCTTAAAATTTTGTCCCCCAACTCTTCATCATCCATTTCTCTTCTTTTTCTTCGTTTACTGACTGATCTTGATTTCCACCGTGGTAATATTTCCTAATATTTTTCCTATCGCCGAATGTTTCTTTGATTTTCCTATAAGCTGTGCCTATTTTCCATTTCACCATTAAATCTTCAACCGCTTTGCACTTCTCTTTAGCTGCTTTGCATTTCATGTCTATCTCATTCTTCAAGCGTCTGTGCTGCTCTTTACCATTTTCATCTCTCGCGTTCTTATATTTACGCCTTTCAGCAATCATTTTTATTATTTCCTGTGTTATCCATGCTTTCCTATTGGTCTGAGCTATTTTTCATATTTTTTCTTCTGCTGCTCTAGTCATTGCTTCCTTTAATGGTGCCCACTTCTCTTCTATATTGTTTCTTTCACCTTTCTCTATTAATCTACTACTGATATATTCTTTGAAACTCTGAAGCACGTCCTGTTGTTGCAGTTTTTCTATTTCCCATCTTTTTGTCCTAATTCCTTTCTTGAGTTTCTTCATTTTCAGCCTGCATTTCATAACCAGCAGATTATGATCAGAGTTTATATCTGCTCCTGGGTACGTCTTGCAGTTTAGTACCTGATTCCTATACCTCTGTCTAAGCATAATAAAATCTATTTACCTGCCCGTGTCCCCCGGCTTCTACTATGTGTATAGTCTTCTTTCATGATTCCTAAACCAGGTATTTGTCACGACTAAACTGTGCTCAATGCAAAATTCTGCCAATCTTTCTCCCCTTTTATTCCTTTCCCCAAGTCCATAGTCCCCAACTACATCACTTTCTCTTCCCTTTCCTATTACTATCAAATTCTCGTTTCCCTTGACATACTTAATTATTTCTTCAATTTCTTCGTAGATTGTCTCAATTTATTCTTCCTCGGAGTCACTTGTGGGCATATAAACCTGAATAATTGTCGTCGGCTGCGGTTTTGTTTCTAATGTTATCGTAATTAACCTTTCATTATATTCTTTGTAATAACTTATGGGTTGCCCCAGCCTTCTATTCATTACGAGACCTACCCCTGCATTTCCTCTACTCGATTTGCTGCTAATCACCCTATATTGATCTGACCCAAAAATCTTGCTTCTCCTGCCATCCAACTTCACAAATTCCTACCACATCTAACTTGAACCTTTCCATTTCCCCTTTTAGATTTTCTAACCTATCAGCACGGTTTAAACTTCTGACATTCCACGCTGCGAATCATAGAACGTCACTCTTTATCTTTCTTATGACATTCTCCCGAGTAGTCCCCGCCCAAAGATCCGAATGGGGGACTATTTTACCTCTGGAATATTTTACCCGAGAGGCTGCCATCAAATTTTTATGCATTGAGCGTTGCATGTACGCGGGAAATTAAAGACACGGCTGTAGTTTCCCCTTGCTTTCAGCCGTGAAACAGTAACACAATCATTAAAGCTATTCCAGTCATGCTTGTGTTTGACCAACGTTGAGACCATTCCGAATCACTATCCTCGTGCCTCAAGTGAATAATAATGAGGCCTGTTGCCCCTCAGTATGCTAGTTTTTGTCAGCCCCGAAATATCGGTACTACTCATGTCTGAGTCGTGGTCCCTACTGCGCAACTGGGGAGACGGCCGATGGAGGACTAACATCCCCACATGGTTATTCTAACATACGCACATATTCATATACACATACAAACTTATATACCCCTACATCCTTCTCACAACAATCCTAACTGATGGCCAACACCGAGCGTCCCGACGCACAAATCTTCTCTCTTCATTAACTTCACTACAAAAATTTTTACTCTTACGACCTAACCAAATTTATTATATTTAAACTTTTTACTATTATTCAAATTATTCTTCTTAAATATAATAAGTTACTTTTCGAGCATTCGATAAATCGATAGTGTCTATGTTAGACATTGAATTCCTTACATTTACTTTTGAACTCAATAAGTTAACTGTTGTATAATGTTTTCCAAATGTATGTCCCATTAATACTGCCTTTAACATCGAATAAAGTTGCTACTTGTTCTAATAAAATATTCTATTATCCACAATGCTTGCCTAACACAGGTCTTATTGTCGTAACAATACTCCTTTGTGTTCGCCTAATTATAATCTTTATTTATTTCGGCCTATAAAAGTTAGAGTTAATTTATTGAAATCCACAATTAAAGGATTCGAATTGATATTATACTCCAATTTCCAATCATTACAGTTCGTTTGCTATCAATCACGTCCGTTATGAATACGCGAGGCTCGTAATACAAAGGAAATTAAAATTGCTTTTAATGATCATTGCTAATTAAGTTTATTTACATGTACAACCAAACTGTAAATATATTTGCCGTATAAATACCTGTGGTTCCGAAGGTCTCTATTAACTGCACTTATCACGCGGAGAACCGTAAAATGAATGCATTTAAAAAATTCATAGTGGTTGACACGGATATATCTATACTAAAAAGCACACACACACAAGAAAAGCAAGAAATTTACTTCCCTGAACATTGAGTATACGAAAATAAAGTAAATCATTCTTTATTCACTCATAATAACAGTCGGATTACTTTATTATCTATGTACTCGATAATGACAACACGATAAAAGTAATTTTGAAGATCACAATCTTTTAAGGGACCTATTCACGATTTGTGCAAGCAATTTAATGATGTACGGTGTGGATTGAATTCATGCACAAACTGTTTCAAATAAATCTTCAAATATGATGAGCACCACTTCGGTGTTTTTACGTACTGTTGTAACATGTATGCCAGGGTTTCACAAACTTTTTCTTCAATGGAACACTTAGTAAAATCTGACACACTAACGGAACACTTGTTTTATTTTTTAGGATGGGTGATTGCTAGTCGTAAAAAGTAAAACATGATTTAAATTAGTAATTATTTTTAAATATAAAGTATTTAGTGACTTTAATGATTTTAGGTCCTTGAATTGCATATATTAATTATTTTGCTCAGTACAATATTTGTAAATTGAATTCTAATTAATATCTTGTGTGGCGTCGGGCGTGTTTCTGCTCTTTGACTTCATTGCAGTATAATAAGAAAATCTAGCTTCACATATTTAGCAAGTAGGAAACTGAATTAAAGCAATAATTGCATGTTTTGAAATATCGGGCTACTCTTTTGAACAAGCCCAGTATCACATAAGACCGATCATTGTATTTTTCATTCACTGATTAAATAAACTAGATTTTAGTAGTCACTTGTTCCTAAACTTGCTGGTTTAGCTGTCACAGAAAAAGGATTCTGAACCAAGGAATCGTCCTTATTCGTTATGGAAATGTTGCAAAAGAGTTATTTTCAAGTTATATTAATGTTGTAATAACATTATGGAAATTTCTTCATCTACCTCAAAATTTAATTTATTCAAACATTCATGAATGGTAGGAAACCAATTAAGATCGTTAGATTCAACTCATGAAATCTAATATTAAAATTTATAATTCATTCTCCTTGTAACGATATGTTCATTGCACTTAGTAAAACTATCTGCCAGATTTGCGAGTTTAATCAACCATGAAGGATTTTGTAAAACTTCAACGAAATGTTGTCCTGAATTATTTGTGCCTTCAAGAAGATCAACAACTTATTTCCAAGTTCAAAAAGTCATATTAGTACTTTTCCGCATTTCAGTATGTAATAAAAGTGTTTTTTGTGTTCAGTAGCCATGTTATCGCACAAAATTTTTAATAGCTTGGATTAAAGTGGCCACTAAAATTTTCCTGTGGATCTCCGGTCGACAACCGCGGTACTAGATGTATAAGGTTGTCTTATTTTTTGGTCAAAGCTGCTCATTGTCAAGTTAAATAAAATATTAAGTGTATAATTGTAGACTATGGCAATCTCTATCTCACTCGTAAAGGATTCTGATTCAACACGTCCACACTTTTTCATTGTTACTCAATTTTCCTATTGTAGCGGAAAACATAAATAGGGTTTATTTGTTTCGCAACGTTGTGATTCAATTTTCTCCCGTTCGATGCAAACGGAGTTTTCGTTATACGAACAAATTAAGTGGGTCAATCAATCCAAACCAAGTGGTCCAGAGGTGGTTGCTACACCATCTCATAAAAAAATAATATTTTGTTTATGCATTCCCTCACGTTTTGACACTTCAAAACTAATTTTGTTTCATTTATATTGTGTCCGGTTAAAAAATGGCAGCCGTTTTTGTTGGAGCATACCATAACTTCCAAAAGATCTTTATAGTCAACTTTAATATAGTTCAAAAAATTGTTTGTAATTTTAATTTTTTTAAGTTTATAATTCTTTTAAATATCTCTGTATTTCATTGCGCCTTTTGAAATTTAATTTACATAATAGTGGAACAATATTTATCACAAATTGTTACAAAATATTAAATATTGTTTTAGAAACAGTTGTCTTTGTTTAACAAGTCTAAATATTCGAAGTATTATTCTGATATACCCACTTATCTTACAAGTGGAAATCGAGAGTTTCTTGCTATATTTAACGATTTTTATAGTATCTTTGAGTAAAATCTCAAAGTTCAAATTTATACCGTAGTTTGCTACTATAGAAGTTTATTATTTGAACAAGTTTCAGATTTTTATCTATATGCCCAACAGAGATATCGCGTCTCAAGCATTGAAAAAAACTGAAAAATCTCATTTTTGAAGGGCTGTAATTTATAAAGGGAACGTCAGTTCACATGCATAATTTACACAGAGTAACTACACCATTATGTGTAAAAGCACAGAAAGTATTGCGGTTCGCAAATTGTTTTTTCTTGGAGAAATTAGCCTACGAAAATCGAATTTTCTTCATTTGTAATCGACAACTTCGTGTTACACAGAGTACACGAAAAAGTAATATTATGTTAGTAAATATGCATTTAATCTGAACACGATGCAGTTTATTTGAAAAGGATACATCCACACAGTCGTGATTAATTTAAAAATTCGTAGATACCTGCAAACGCGAAAAACAGCATGCGCGCTGAACAAAAACGTCTGCCATTTTTTAACCGGACACAATATAAATAAAACAAAATTAGTTTTCAACTGTCAAAACATGAGGGAATGCATAAACAAAATATTATTTTTTTCTGAGATGGTGCGGCAACCAATTTATTTTTTTCTGGACCACTTGGCTTGGATCGGCCCAAGTGGTATTATAACATGATATTATAATCCATAGTATAGAAAGAATCACTCCAAATGTTTGCGGAACATATATTTAGGCCCCGCGGAACACTAGTGTTCCACGGAACACAGTTTGGGAAACCCGGATCCATGGCATTGCTTGACAGTCTTTAAGCAAATAAAGATCCCACCGTGTTCAATTGCAATTCAATTTCGTCTTTCGGTGTTCCTTTATCATTACTTATTAGCTGGGTGTCCGGGTGTTTACTTCTAATAGTTCAGAAAATTAATTAATTCCGTACTTGGTCAAAGCGTGATATGACGATCATCGAGTCCGTTACGTTTTTGAATCATTAACCCCTGGATGGCCACACCCCGACCCATGTCGATTAGCAACAAATTAACCGGGATGATGATTCGCGGTACATTAACCAAGTTAATAATACTCCTGGTTAAACCGACGCCACACGATGCGGTGAACGTTTCACTCAAATGTTTGCCTGTAATATTTGAGTCAAATATCGACTACACTGGTCAACATGATTTTTGTCTCATGAGTACCAATAGTTGTACTTAATGCAGTTTTTATCGTGTTTTCAAATATGTATTCGGAATTTCTCCATCACTCACAGATTTTTAATTTTAATTTCAATTAATGGATCAATACCTGTGGCTCACTCTGCTAGTATGAAAGAAACATATGAAAACTTTCAATTTATATTGGCAAAGCTTCATTATGCAGTGTATGGATGAAATATTTGTGGTGATTTGAAGGTAAATTCACTTTTTCTTTGTCTGCAGCTTGGTTACACAAAGTACTGTTGTTTTTTGTGTCTTTGGGATGGTGTAAAAAAAACATTACATCAGAAAAGAATGACCTAAACGCGAATCATTCATTCCTGGACAGAAAAATATGAAACATGACGCAATGTGTAATCCTAAAACGTGGATCTACCTCCGTTACATATCAAACTAGGATTAATGAAGAATTTCTTGAAAGCCATGGGCAATACTCCTGGTTTCATGTACTTAAAACAGAAGTTTCTTAAAATTAGTGAAGCAAAAATTAAAGAAGGGATATTTGTGGCTCAACAAATACGATCACTAATGCATGATGAGAAGTTTGAGTAACTATTGAATCCACTGCAGAAAGCAGCTTGGCAAGCATTCAAAGAAGTAAATCACAGGTTTTTTTTGGGAAATCTAAAGCGGAAAATTACCGTGATATTGTCAATGATCTTATAACATCTTATAAAAATTTGGGCTGTAATATGTCCTTAAAAATACAGTTCCTGCACTCGCACCTAGATTTCTTCCCGGAAAATCTTGGCGCAGTGAGCGACGAGCACGGGGAACGCTTTCATCACGAGATTTCAGCGATAGAAAAGAGATATCAAGGCAAATGGAATCCTATATCATCAAGAGGGATGCTCCACAGGCGAAATATATCAGAAAATCGTCATTTCTTAAATTCTAGGTGAGTCGGAATGTTCGAATATTGTGTACTTAAGAATGTAGAAAATATTAAAGTGCTTTAAATTATAAATGCCTGTCTCTCGGAAACCTTGCATGATGGAGAATATCGGTAAAATATTTTAATTCGCCCAATGCTATTAGTTGTGGCAAGTGGAGGGAATGTTTCATCCAATATATTCGATTCAAACGTTGGTTCAATATTATCTTAGGTGCGAGTGTTATAGACTAGATAAAATGGAAGATAATTAAAAAGACGGCCAATAAGTCAGCAATTGATTTTATTACTATTTAATTAATACAAATACTACGTTTCATAATTTCGTCAGTAACCTTCATGGCCCGCTATACCAATTTCCCCTCATGTAAATAATTCATCCATTGAATAATATACCTGAAGAAGTCCACAAAGTTGGACGATACGGTATTTGTATTTTATTTCAGCCTATACCTTCCTACACGCTCCTCCACTTTTGCTAGTCAATTCTTCCCACTACGGAGCTCCGGAAATCCCGAGCATAATAGATTCCGCCATTGCTTGGTAGTAGCAGGATGCTAAATTGTTAAGCCTTCTTACATCTGGCTTTCCCTTCATTGCTCTTTCTGGAACGTTTGCAAGAATACCATGTTTTATTGTTGTTAAACTGTGGGTCTGCCTCTTTAAGCTACTTTATACATGCGAATCCAGGTTTATACAGTTCCAAGGATGTTAATTCTTTTATTATTTTTTTTGGAGCGTCCAGCTTGCGTGGAGAACTTAGTTTCCATGACGTTTTAAGAGATTATCTGAACATGCTATATATTCGTCTATTCCTATTTGTTTCTAATTTTTTCATTCTCTATTTGTCATACTTCATTTGCAAGATCCTTCAAGATTGCCACCTTCTGAGGATCTTTTATTGTTTCTTCGATTGAAACATTCCTTAACTCTGTTCTTTTAGTTTTGTCCATATCGTGAAGAGCACATTCCAGGACCACCTGCTCCGGGATCCCTCATTACCGCAGTCACGCCGACTGCTACTTTTCCTATTTATTTCTTCCCATACGGACCATATCCTGTAAGGAAATGAATTAAACCCTTTCATTGGCTAAAAATGGGTCATCCAAAGTCCTTTCTCTAATTCTTGGTAAGAATTTGTATGTTCTTCTTCCATTCGTGGTAGCGTCCAATCTTTGTTGCCATAAATCTAGAACTGTTTCCTCAATTTCCTCTTTAGTACCAGCTTCTTTTCCAACAATTTCTTCAACTTTCCTTTCTTCAGCCTATATTGCGCACCTCGCCCCCTTTTTTCCAGGTCCATTGGGACTACCCCATCAGTACCGTGAGGGCCTCTGTTGATGTCCTCAATGCTCCTGAGATGCTTAGGAGAGTTTTCCTCTGGATCTGAAGGATCTTTTGGGAATGTTTGACAAGTTTCAGTCTGTGTGCCCACACGCTTGTTCCATAGGAAGCTATTGCAACCATAACTGAATTATAATATATTTTAAATATTCTTAGCGGAATTTTGAATCTATTTAAGGCTAAACTTGTTATTTTATTCATTATTCTTGTTGTTTATTGATAATATGTGGTCCAAGAATGCGTTATTTCCGTCTAGCCAAATAACCAGGTATTTCATACTTTTTACCCGCTTAATGTTGTGTCTGTCCAACCGTGCCACTGGATTGCGCTCCAGGTTGCCTTTTAGAAACATATAGCATGTTTTATCCAAGGAAAATTGTCAACTTGTTATCATCACACCAGAGAAACACTCTACAGTGCATCAGATTCACCGGATTACCCAAACCATAAATAAAGCTTTTGAAAATTAACAATATTGTAGTGGAGTATTCCTCGACATCAGCCAAGCTTTTGATAAAGTCTGGCACCCAGGATTAATTTATAAAATCAATACTATCTTTCCACCAGCATACTTCAATCTCTTAAAATCATATTTTAACGACGAAAAATTCCAAACTACAGTAAATGGAGAAAAATCCGACTTCTTTCCGATCAAATCTGGATTACCGCAAGGTAGTGTCCTTGGGTCAATCCTGTATGTTTTGTACTCGTCAGATATACCACTGGCACAAAATACAACAGTAGGAACATTCGTCGAAGATACAGCTCTCTTGCTACGAGGACCCTCAGCCTCAAATATTCACAAACGTATCTAACCAATCTACAAAAATGACTAGAAAAATGGAAAATAAAAGTGAACGAGAATAAATCTGCACATATCAGATTCAGTCTCTGGAAAGAACCCCCCCCCCCCCCGGTCACAATGTACACTTTACACAAAGAAAAATAGTAAAATATTTAGGACTACACTTAAGATTCTAAATTGACTTGTAAAAATCATATAATTAAAAAGAGAAAACAAGTTGAGATAAGGACAAGAGAACTACTATGGCTTATAGGAAGAAATTCAACGTTATCCGTGGACAAAAATATACAGCTGTAATCAAACCAATATGGACCTATGGGATTGAGCTATGGGGATATGCATCAAAATCAAACATAATAATTATTCATAGCTGCCAATCCAAGATCCTCCGGTAAATTGTAAACGCCCCATGGTACATAACGAACTACACACTGCGTGAGGTCATCCATAAGAAAGCCAACAAACATCACGCAGTGTTGAGCAATATACAAACCCACTTCTAGACATACTCCTTGAACCAGCGAAAAATAAAAGACTTAAAAAGGTGTGGCCTAGTGAACTATTTTAAGTTAAACGATTCATTGTTTATTTCAATTATACAGGTGATATCATTAAATATCCCCCTGTAAATGTTGTTATTAATAGCTGTCAGAATTTTAGCTTATAGAACTGTATTCTGGTTGCTAATTAAATTATGATAAAAAATATACTTGTAAAACCTAAATGTATTCATTAACACAACGTGGTGGCAGCGGTAAACTAGTGTAATTACCGAATATTAAATGGTTACCCTTGAGTGGGGAGCCCTCCGCGTTTGAGACGACACATGCATTTAAATGTGACCTGTGGGTAAAACGCTACCCGTCCGGCGATAATTGGATGGGGGAAGGACTTACTATTGGAACATTATCAATTTTATAATCTTAAGTCATAAACTAGCATCATTGTTAAACTAAACATGTCGATTTTAAAATTACATTTGATACTTCTGATTTATTAATTTCAGCATGGGTTATTTCCAAATTTTATTATTATTTATTAAATAATATATAAATTCATTCAAGATATACAACCTGACTAAGGCAGAAATCATTTAAAAAAATTAGAAAACAAAGTTCGAGTCTGTCAATCCATGCTAAGTGATCCAGAAAAAAGGAAATTGATTACTCATCTTTTCAGAAAAAATCAATATTTGTTGGTGCATTCCCTCGTGTTTTTTCAGTTCAAAACTAATTTTGTTTAATTTGTATTGTGTCTGGTTCAAAAATGAGCGACGCTTTTACTGTCGCCGTTTTTTGCGTTCGTAGGTATCTACGATTTCCTAAATTATTCCGAACTATGTAGTTATATTCTTTTCAAATATACTCTAACGTGTTGAGTACATTCAGGCCTACAAATTAAACCTCTATTTACTTGCCTAATACTATTTTTCATGTACTCTATGTAACAGGAAGTTGACCATTCCAAAGAAAATTCAGTTTTTGTAGGCTTATTTCTTCAAGAAGAAACAGCTTGCGAACCTCAACATTTTTCGTGCTTTTCCACATAATGATGTAGTTACTTTATATATATATATATTGTCAGTGGTAAGTCACGAACCATTTATGAATTACAGCCTTATTAATATTGGATTTTCAATTTTTTTTGAGTTGCAATATCTCTGTTGGGCATGCGGTAAAAATTTGAAAGTTTTATATTTAATATATCTCCATAGTATCAAACTACAGTATAAATTTCAACTTTGAGATTTAACTCATAGTCGATATACGAATTTCTTAAATATTGCAAGAAATTCTCGTTTTCCACAGGAAGTCTCAAAAATGAGCCGAAAAGTCGTTTTTGAATAAATAGTGATAGTGACTTATTGGGCGACTTTATTTAACTGCATCTTTAGTTTGAAGTGTCAATGTTACAACTCTTGCAACTTGGTGGAACTCACTTTCTGCTGACGATGACGTATTATATGACGCGTTATATTTAGGAAAATTACAATTTTCCGGATCTAATTAACAGACCTCCTGACTCGAGAGCAGCCACTGTTGCAACAAAACACTGTAGCACGAAACATAGTTGGAAGTGGCGCCTCTCCGTTAAACGCTTTATCAGAAGAGGAACAGGTAAATGCATTAATATATCTGATTGGGAGAAAAAGCTAACGAAGTGATGCTCACTTTTGGGTTAACGGAAGCTGAAGAAAAGGCGTATCAAATTGTGATTACTAAATTTGACAATCACTTCGCGCCTAAAACTAATATAATTTATGAAAGGGCACGTTTTCATACCAGAGCCCAAAATCCTGGGGAATCAGCGCTGTGATTTTATCACCGCGTTACATAACCTTGCTATAAATTGCAACTATGGCAATTTGAAAGACGAATTTACTCGAGACAGGTTTATCGTAGCTGAGCGAGCGTATGCAGTTAGACGATACGCTCACGCTTGATAAAGCCGTCAAGATGATTACGCATTCTGAAGAGGTCAGAAAACAAGTCGAACAATTGCAACAACCGAGCATAAATAGATTCGGGGTATCTAAGAAAAACGACGAACGCCCTAATTTCTCGTTACGGAAGAAACAGGATAAACAATCAAATTCGCGTCAATGGTGCGGCCGCGATAAACACGAACGCAAATGCTGCCATCTGTCACAATTGACATAAGAAATGACATTTTTCGAAAAGTTGCAGATCTAAGAGAAGTATCACTGCCCACTTCTGTGCAAGTGCTGCCCTCACTACAGAACGGGCAGAGAACTCTGATTATACTTCTCTGCTATTTATTGGCAACTATGACCGGTTAGATTGTTGATGTTGCATAATGTCGATATATTGTTTATATCAAGTTGAATATTTTCCCCTTCGTGTCTTCGCGCACGCATAATGCCCATAAACAGGAACTAATTACTTTGTATTTGTAATAGAATAGACGTAACGAGGAAGGGTTCCTGAAATTCTCACGAAAAAGTCAAACTCAGTACTACGCTACTGTACTATAGATACATAAAAATGAAAACAGTTGTTTAGTAATATTGCTTTATATTATTACTACAGAAATCAAGCAATAATAAAAACGGCACATGTACTTTGACGCTGGTTTTCAGTGTTTAATTGGGTCGGTTTCTATTACTTTTTGTTTTATTCCCCTTAAAGGTGTTGTGGTGCTGGTTCTATAATAGGTAAGTGGGGAAGAATGAATTTAAGTTGTTTAATTAATACGGGATAAAAAATTATAAGTTTTAAATTTTAACAAATGCAGATTTATGAAAATTATGAAAAGGCCAAATTTGATCCCTTGTCAAATCAGTTCTAGAGGCCAGATAAGTGTGAAACTCGGCTTAACGATAGATATTTTCAAAGTTACATTTTTCTCGTCTGCTTTCATGTGCTTCAGAGACCCAAGTCTTCGTCAAAGATATAAAGAAGTTCGGCACGGTCATTAGAAAGGCAGACCAACCGAGGTCGTGTGCCGTCCATACCGAAAATAATGACATACGTCGTAACAGACATACAATTTGTCCGACGCTATCGTCAGGAGGCAACACACTAGCTAGTGTTTCGAATAGGACGACGACTGACGTGTCTACTACGCCCGAGGACAGCAACGTCCTTACGCCCGAGACCATCGAGCAGCAGACGGGAGGTCGACGAACGAGATCCGGCCGAGTATCAAGAGCACCGCAGCGACTAGATCTTTAGCTTTGAGAGGAGCAGTGTTAGCTGTTGGAGCTCTCTGACGGCGTACACAGAGCCTCGACAGTAGCGAGACAGACAGTGTACCCGATGGACTTAGCAGACAATGTGTACTTGTTGTATTCATTAAAACAACAATATATATATAATGAAAAATAGCGGATTTTGGTGATATTGTGGCGTTATGAGGCGCAGTTCGACCAACAACAATGAGAAGTTGGCTGAAAGCGGGTGAACCCCCGATGGGGATCCCCCGCGGAAAACCCCCTCGGGGCGTGTTTAAAAAAATACGATGGGGATTCCCCGCGGGAAACTCCCACCGAGCGTGTGTAAAAAATGATGGCGGGGAACCCCGGAGTTTTGTAAAAGACCTATGGCGGGGAACCCCGGAGTTTTATGAAATAAAGCTATGGTGGGGGACACCTGAATTGTGTAAGAAAACCGATGGCGGGGAATTCCCGTGTGAGAATTTAAAAGGGGAGCCGATGGGTGGTTCGAGATCAGATGCTGTCAGACGAGTTGGGGAGAAGACGTCGTTAGATACTGTAAGAGGTTTGCAGAGGTCAGATGTTTTGAGGAAGCAGATGAGTTGCGGATCTGGTTCATACTACCTTCATCGATAAAAATCCTGCAAGACGCCAGAGAGACGCGGAAACATTCGTGAAGTTGGATGTTTGTAGGCCCAGTAATTGTGGGTAAGTTATTAAAAAGCTGTGAAACTTGCTCATTGTGCTGGTTGAATAATATTTAATGATTTTTTTTTCTATTTTCAGTAACTTCATACTCCATCTCTTGAGAGACCCAAAATCCCCCGAGATTAAGCCCATGTAATCACTTTAAATTAATAAATGTTAAGTTTTCAAATTGATTGTAATTTGCTCAATTGATTAATTAATGTTTTATACCCTGAAAAGGATATCACAATATATATAAAACTCGACACTCGCAGTTGGAGAATCGGCCACACGATTCGTCCAACCATCAAGCGTCTAACGTTGGTCGGAGTTCGTATACACAATATTTGGGGTTGATTTCCCTCATTTCGGCCCTTGGATATTGCGGTAGTAACCAAATTTCTGATAAGGTTTTAATTTGAAGTAACCATATTAAAAATGGGCTATTTAACTGTTTGAATGTTTGCAAACGAGGCCAAGTTATGTTACAATTGTAGTGAACGATCAGTCACCTACCTTGAACGTTCTACTATAAGACACCCCGGCGAAGACGTAAACTTAGAATTAATATGAGCTGAAAAAATCCCGTCAATACGAAGGCCCGGTACACATTGTTGCGCGACAGAAGTACGGCAGTGGAGTACACAGGGGAGCGATTTGGGCCATTGTTGACAGTCTGAACAATGCAGAGTGCTGGATTTCCAGTATTAATAAGATTTCACTTTATTTCAAATATAGAACTATAAGAAATAAAATGTCTTTGGTCATCTTTTGTCGATAAAAACGGCAGAAGTAACAGGTTATCTCGTATTTTAGCAACACTCTACTCAAAATTGTGGTATTGAGACACGAATTTTTTAACTAAACTTTATTATTTACATTTACAAATTATGTTGCGTATAGATTTTTTACTGCTGAGTATTTGGCCTCAAAATGAAGTCAAAATTTGCCGCGACAAATTTTTGTGGCGACTTTGCTTTAACAGATATCAGAACAACTAGTTGCAATACTATTTTGATCATACCACTACATTCTGGGTTACAAGTTGTATCGATAAGGCAAATTATCGCCGCTAAACCTGATTTAACAAGGGATAAAAGTTAACATTTGCTGCGGCGCGTACGAGTTATCGATCGAGGTGACAGCCTGACCATTGAAGTTGATGTTCTAAATTCTGAACCAGTGTACAATGAGATTTAATATTTTTTACACTTTCCGTTGGGGTCTGGGTTTACTTCCTTACCTATGAGATTTAGAGATTCGAGTGCGAGTCATAAGTTGTTTTTGATCCAGTTTACTTCATCTAATTTTCCTAGTGGAATTCACTATTATTTCGTGCTGGATAAAGAACAGTGACAAAATAGAATTGTATAAATTCTACTATTAGTGTGTTCATTTATCAATATTATTATTTGCAAAAAAAATACTTTAAAACAAAAATAAGTAACTTACGTAGACTTGTTTTCGTTTGTGTAGAAATTTAAAAAAAAATTCTATCATTTATTTCCAGGAATAAATCTCCGTTCCTGTAGTCCAAAATTTGCCTGTTTAATATAGCTGGCCTTTTGTGACACAGAAACGCGCATTCGAATAATGCCACGTCTTGTTGAATGTGATAAAATTTGTAAAAGAAAAAAAAACTATTTCACCACTGTACGGTCAAAATTATTTATAAAATTAGAACACACAGGAGCTTCTAATCTCTAGTGAGATGATACTAATCGATTCTGCGGATTAAAATCTGAGTACCGTCATACGTCCGTTATACTGGTTCACTTATAAAGTTGAATTTGTAATGTATAACTGGTGTATGACGGAACTCAGAATGAGTATGAATACATTTTAATACAGAGAATCGATTAATATCATCTAAGCAGTGATCGAAATCTCGACTCTGTTCAAAATTTATAAATAATTGGGATTCTACAAATGTTAACTTATTTTTTGTTTTACAAAATATTATCTGTCCTCAATAAATATAAGCTGCAACAAACATAATGCTGTCTTGTTCTTCTTCCAATGGCCTAGGCCTACCGAGACTGTCATCTGTCGTGACACATTCCGAATTTGGGGTGATACGTGGTCAGTGTATCAATTCCCCAGCAGCCTTAATCCCGGTCCTCGCGACCATGACACAAACATCCACGCCCATGCCATGATTCGAACCCGGGACCCTTAGGTTGTGAGGCAGCAACGCTAGCCACTACACCACAGGAGGTCGGCAAGACAGTTCTGTCAGGATTCCTTATGTTTCGCTAGTTTAATTCACATGTTACGACAACATTTATTAATCAGAAGTATATATATATATATATTCAATTTTGTCAGCAACATCATTGTCAGTATAATATCCTAAAAACACCCTAAGAGGACCGCCGATAGTGATAGAAACGTCGTATATTTAATTATACTTTATGTAATATATTTATTCATTTAATTACTTTTCAGAATCATTTTGCTATCAATGTTAAATGTTATTTTATAAATTAAGTCATAGCAATATAGATATTATAAATGAAAAGTCCACATGATACAGCTGGGCTGTTTGGTATTTCGTCGTTAAAGAAATCGAGAGCACTGTCGTTTGAGGTAAAACGCGCGATATGTGTGTACAGCTCCAGAATAAACAGTGTACTTGGAGTCGCGCTAGTGACAGCAGGGAGGCATCCCCGCTACTGACAGCCCAGAAATTTCATAAAACCGTGCTAGTGACACGCAGCATGTGTACGCTCTCCTTTACCACAATGTACCCAGAGTCGCGCGACTATTGTATTGTATTGTATTTGCAAATAATCTACAATTGGGCGCAAGCCCGGTGGCAGATACATAATTAAATATACATAATTATAAACTAAAGAAAGATAAACATGTTCCGTGGATGCCCTGAAAGAGAAAAGAGAAACACTTCACTTCACTTTTTTATATTCGGAAACACATTTATATTAAATAAATATCCACTTCACTTCACACGTTTTTTCAGATTTGACCTAAATTTATTTTCTTGAAGAGGATTTCCTCCAAACACCCCCACAGGTAAATTATTCCAGTCGTTGATAGTCCTATTTAGGAATGAGAATTTGCCAACATCTGTTTTTTGTTTTCTATATTTCACTTTGAATTGGTGATCCCATCTACCTATATAACTGGGCTTTTGCATTTTGTAGCTAATTCCAATCCATGGTTTTTGCCCCGTATAAGCTTTGAATAGCAAATGCAGTCTTGCTTTCTCCCTCCTTTCTGACAAGACCTCCCAACCTAGCTGTTTTACTTTTTCCTTCCTATGACCTGGCCCTACTTGCACAAAATTTGCAGCCCTTTTCTGAACTTTCTCTAATGATTCTATTTGATTAATTCTATAAGGATCCCAACAAGCCGCCCCATATTCCAAAATTGGTCTAACTAGAGATAAGTATGCCACCTCCTTTGTTTTTGAACTTCCCTTTTTTAAGTTCCTCATAATGAAATGTAAGGAATTCCACGCTTTTCGGGCCGTGAAATTCACTTGTTCCTCCCACCCAAGTCTATTGTTGAAAAATATCCCCAGATATTTGCAGCTCGTTACCCTTGGAATTTGTTCCCCACCTATTCTATATTCTGTCTCATTTAACAAGGTGCGTTTAGTAAACGAGATTGAGCTGCTTTTCTTTCCATTAATTTTCATTTTATTTTCCAGAGCCCAGCTATTAACTTTATCTAGATCTTCTTGTAATAATAAAGTGTCTTCCTCGTTTGTTACCTTTCTGTATATGATACAGTCGTCAGCGAAAAGCCTTACCCCTGACTTCAAGTAATTCGGTAAGTCATTAATGAATATTAAAAACAGTAAGGGGCCGATTACAGAGCCTTGGGGAACTCCCGATGTTACAGCGCCTGAATCCGAAAATTGTTCCCCGATTTTGACTTTTTGCGATCTGTCGCTTAAGAATTTTTCTACCCATAGTATCACTCTTTTATCTATACCTGTTTTATTTAATTTATCCAATAGGATATCATGAGGTACTACATCAAATGCCTTAGCGAAGTCTATGATAACCCCATCTATTCTACCCCCATTATCTACTTCATCTGCTAACTCCTGAAATAGATTTATCATTTGACTTTCGCACGAGTACCCTTCCCGAAACCCATGCTGACCATTAAAAAACCACCCTTTTCTATCGAGTTCAGATCTAACGTAGGCTGCTAATAAGTGCTCCATAATCTTACACACTACTGAAGTAAGACTGATGGGTCTATAGTTTATGACGTCTGTTCTTTTACCAGATTTATAAATTGGTATAATAATAGCTGTTTTCCAATCCGCCGGA
Organism: Eucriotettix oculatus; assembly: GCA_034510155.1. Lineage (NCBI taxonomy): Eukaryota > Metazoa > Arthropoda > Insecta > Orthoptera > Tetrigidae > Eucriotettix > Eucriotettix oculatus. The sequence goes on from CM067376.1 coordinate 257,943,434, forward strand.
AGAGCCGAATTATTAATTGATACGTTGAAAATTCTTTGTAAATAAGGAATTATTGCCTCCCCACCAAGTTTTAATAGTTCTGTGGATATATCATCTGGACCCCGTGACTTGTTGTTTTTTAATTTACGTAATTTTTGTCCAATTGCTTTCGCCTTGATCTCAAAAAGTACCGTACTTCCATCATTTTCCTCTAATTGAAATTTGTTAGCACTAACGTTAAATACTGAAATAAAGTATGAATTTAGTAGATTTGCCTTTTCCCTATCCGATGTTACCTTGTAGCCGTTGTTCTCCAAGACCACCACTGAATCATTGTTTTGCTTCCGCTTGCGAACGAATTTGTAAAGTTTCCCCCAGTTGTTCTGATGGCTACCGCTTATTATTTTGCATAAGAACTTCTCTTGCGCCCTTTTTTTTTCTATGTCTAATAATTTTAATAAACCTTTGAAGTTTTGGGAATTTGCAGTATTTACTTTTCTACGGGCATACGCGCGCCTTACGCGCCTTTTTAACTGTTTTATATATCTGGTGTAGTATTCTGGATCGTTATTTATTTTTAATATTTTCTGTGGAACGAACCTATTTCTAGCTTCCTTTATTATGTATTTGAAATTATTCCAAATGATATCTATATTTTCCCCACTACACATGAATTTAGATAATTGTTCCCATAGAAATGCTTGTAGTTCTGAAGCGTTGGTTTTGTGATATTGCCAAATTTTTCGTATTTCCCTACCCGAGACTTTTACCCTTGAACATTTTATTTCTAAAAGTACGGTATTGTGGTCACTCATACCTGGAAGAATTTCACAATTAATAACACAGTCCTCCGGCCTTAACAGGAAAACATCCAGTATATTTTCGTTTCGTGTGGGATTAGTGACTACCTGCGTTAACCCATTGTCCCAAACTAAGCTATTCACAAGCTTTTGTTTTTCTGAGTTCCCTACTTCACCGTCCCAATTAACCTTCGGTAAATTTAGATCTCCTGCCACAATGACTTTCCCGGAAGATCCAGCCTGCAGTGTTTTTTCCTGGAGTTTTCTTAGAATTGTATAATTATCCCCAGGTGGTCTGTAACATGCTATTAGCTCGATTTTTTCATCTTTTCCTGATTCTATTTCTAGGGACATTAATTCGTCTTCTACATCTGACCAAAGTAGTAAACTAGTTAATTTTAATTTTGTTAATACGAATATACCCCCTCCCCTAGACCCTCTATCCCTTCTAAAAATTTTGTATTGACCTCTACATATTTCGTTATCATTTATTTCTTTTTGCAACCACGACTCAGTACCGATTACAACATCCGGATTATAAATTTCAACCAAATTCCAAAATTCTTCGAGTTTATTTACTAGCAGCCACGGTGCAGTCACTAGCGCCACCATGTGTACATTTAGTAGTTTACAAAATCTCTTCTTATCATTGCAATTGATGCTACATTAGTCAAACAATAAGATCACTCAACAAATGTGCCATTGTTGACTGAAGTTTCCAAGACGTCAAAAATGTCAACTGCAAATATATTTATTGTTATTAATTTTCTTCACTCGTGCGTCGGGTGGATAATGAGTTGATTTCTAAAGAAGACAGAATACGGAAAGTTAGATCCGTGGCCGATTATTTGCGTACCAGTTCCAACAATTATACATTCCGCAATAAAATGTCGTCATAGACGAATCCCCAAGAAATTCAGATGGCAGATGAATTACGTACAATTTATAGCATCAAGACGAGCAAGATTTGGAATTAAATTTTACAAATTATGTGAATTCAACTATGAATACTTTTATCGATTCAAAATTTACACGGAAAAAGATAAAATTGAAGCAAGTGTCACCTCCATCTTTTATTTCAATAAATCTTATTTAGGACAATCATTATTGCGAATAAAATTGTAGATAATTTTTTATAAATTGCATTTTTCCAAGGACTGAATTGCTGATATACTTAAAATGGATTCGTGTGCCGGAGCATTAAACAAACGCCTAGAGTTTAGGATGCGTCCCGCATGACCTGCAGCTTTCGACATTAATTCATGGGTCGATTGTGGTGGACTGTGGAATTTTATAATGAAGAAAAGTAAATTGAGCAGACTAAATCTCAGGCTGAGCTATATCGAAATGTAAATGACAATTTTAGATAGCTTCTAAGTTATTGCGCCCTTCCGAATGACGGGAGTAGTTTGCTGTGGGGTCGCAGCATTTCCTTCTCCAAGCGTCCGCAAGCTTTTGAAGGCAGCTGATTGACTGATTCAACAACTCATCGTATGCTCAAGGTCAACGATCCCAGAACACACACCTCCCAAAAGAGATGAAGATGCCTCGGCATGTGAGAACCTAAACTCAGAGAGAGATCGAGGCATCTCTTTCTGTTAGAAATACCTACGAGAGAAAGTTCCTGCAGGTATATCTCTGAATACAGCATTTCATAGAAATATGTCCGGCCGTTTTCTTGTGATAAGTGAACATAATCTGACTGAATGAATACAGCTAGTTTTCTCTACATGTTACGATTTTAATAGTTATTTTTAACCGACTTCATCAAGATAAATGAATACAACTGCCAAATACGTTAGAAATTACTTTTAATAAAAAATAGCACGACGTATCGTTCGTATTTTTGGAACCTCTTCAAGCATTTTTTTATAAATCTAAAAATTCAAAGAACCATATTTGCCAACATTATTACAATTTATTTAATAATTTCAATGTTGTATATAGAATGAAGCAAAATCTTTAAATTTCAAATTTATGAATAAAAGTTTTTTAATTAAGTTTATAACTTAAATGTACAGAAGGAAAATCATTTACAAAATTACAGGTACTTTAAAAGTTAAATTTTAATATAATGCATTCACTGAAAATGAAGCTTCAACGATTGCGACATCAGCGTTAATGGGCGTGGATTGTTCGGAGTGTGTATATGAAGTAAACTTTTGGGGCCTATGATTCCCCTTTATTCGTAATTTTAAAAGGCGACAACTTTCTTTCTTGTTCTCCAGTACACACAGGGTTTTGGCTTACCGGGTGCATTGCGAACTGTTATCTTACATGACACATTCCGAATTTGCAGTGATAAGTGTCAGCGTATCGATTCTCCAGCTATCTTAATCCCAGACTCCGTGACCATGACAGCACAAACATGCAGCCCATGCCAAGATTCGAGCCCGGGACCTTTGTGCTGTGAAGCAGCGACGCTAGCCAGTAGACCACAGGAGGTCTGTTGTTTATCCATACATTTCGAATGTAATTTCATGGTATTAAAATTACGATGAATTATATTGAGATAAGGAAACCTATTCGTCTAACTCGGAAAGTCAGAGTAGCAATTCCAATATTTCAGAATTTCTTTTTCATTGCATAAGGTTTAATAAATTTTTTATTAATTTAAACAGTGTTGATTAAATAGTAGCTTAGGACAGTATTGATGAAAGTGTGCGATTGTTGGGGTAATCGTACTCATATTTTCAGCACCGTCTTCGAAGATGTTAGAAGCTATTTCATAGATAAAATAATTCTAAACGTATAGAAAATTAGTTTCGTTTTTAAACCAGAAGGGTGTTGGTTTCACGAAATACTAGTACATAATGGCCACATTTATTTTTGAAGACAAACGGAAATTACTTTTCCTCCCCTATAAATATTTTGAGTGCTACTATAAAGGGTATTTGAAGTTAATTTCCGATACATCATTTAATAAAATTAACAGATTTTGAAAACTGTCGAGTTACTCCCCGACCCCCACCTCTCACAAATGAATGGTGCAAGTGTTGCTGGAATGCAAACTATTTGAATGCAAAAATCCTTAAAGATTAATTTGAAAAGTGTGGCTATAACGAATGCAAATCTGTATTAATATAGGCAATGGGCGTGGCTTGCTAGGTGAGGGGATATGACGTACACGTCTCGGGAATCAAACTCGTCTTTAGCCGAGATTTTGTTATAAACCTATATAATTTGGTATGAATCGACTTTCACAGTTTACGACAGTTAACTCGAAATCTGAGGTTGTGTACTGTAATTATCACAGATCATATAAAATGTTCTGACATTTGAGAACGAAATATTATATTCAAAATCACGATAAGAGAATATAGTTATAAATGCCAAACAATGTATTTATAAACTAGTTTATGTAAAGACTATTCTCAATTACCTTCTTCTGCACTCATTTTCGAATATGTTGTTGACACTTTTTACGCCAAAGGGACACTCGTACAAACAATTTCCATACGTCAGCGCGCAACTATATTATTGGAATATCTATGACAGTATCTCGCAAATAACAAACGTTTTTGTGACTTATTTCGTAAGATACTTTTGAAAACAATAACTACCGTATAAAATATGTCATTTTGATTGTTCCTTTGAAACTTTCACAAATTTAGATTGCATATTTTCTCAGAATTTATTGCATTACTAATTTACGTTAGGTTATTACAATACTTCGGCTGTTATAGAAATATATTTTTGTATTAATTAATCAATCACAGAAACAACTGAGACTACTTAATCTTTAGTAAATATTGACTGTAATCTGAAGTTTCATTATCTGTGTTTGTGTATAACTTTAAATTGTCCTGATATTAGTCATTCGTGACGGCTACGTGGATCTGCGCTTAATCTCCTGCGTTTACAAGTGACCCCTTACAAGCTCGGACAGGCTTTGAATACCCAGAGACTCATACTAGTTTCCAGCATATATTTGAATCCAATGAGTTTAAAAAAATAATAAGAAGAAGAAGATAAATTTTAAAAAAGGCGCGATTGCGCAGAGCTTCCCGTAGAACATCGTGAAACATTTTGATTGAATTAAAAGTACAATTATATCCTGAAATAGGCACTGCAGGCGATAATGCGTAGAATGTTAAAAAGTTTCTAAACAATAAGAACTTATTTGAAAATGTAAGTTACCACAGTTTCTAGGATACTTTTGTAAATCTTCCTGTGCCGGACACCTTGCGGGGGTGCCACACCATTGTAATGAATAAAAATCTTACTCAATGGTATTGCAGTATTTGAAAGAAAATATGCACACAGTCGGTAAGTGGATGTGTTGGCCTCGCGGTGGCAAAGCTTGCCGGAGCAGTCAGACGAAACGAAGAGTTGTACCCGTGTTGACACGTCTTGTCAGTTCCGCGTTTCTTTTACAAGTGTAGTTCTTCGAATCTTTCACGTCTTCCTCCCGAAAATACTGACTTTAAAACAAATCAGATTTTTTAAGTCAAACTACGAAGCTGAGTCGGGACGAAACACTAACGCACAGTCGGAACAAAGGCATAGTGCTGGATTTCCAGTATTAGGCTAGGTTTACACGGGCAGTGATGACTGCTAGAAAACGAGGAGCACTGATGTCAGTGGCGTATAAACATACGCCAGTGTTCCACTGACAATCCATCGCTGGCACGAGAGCACTGCTTCAGTTTTCTTGGAGCGTGTCAACAGTAAGCCATTCATGACTGACGTTCCTCCTCCACGGTACTAGACGCTGCCCACATAGGAGGCCAGTTAGTGGCAGTTATGATTGTCAATTATCGATTGTGAACAGTGTGGAAGTATCGATTGTGGGATGGTAAACATTTTTTATTTTGCATTTTCAATACACGTTCAGTTTGGTATAGTGAGCGATTGGATTAAGTGAATATTTATTGTGAACAGTAGCGGGTAGTTTGGTTCAGAAAGCTTTTGGGATAGAGTTCGTTTGTTGCACCTAATCGCATTATTTTAACTTTCCAAAAAGAATTATTGTCCATCCTCCAACAACACAAACTTTAACTGGTAAACAAACTAAGCGAAAGAATGATATAAATCTATAAACGTATAACTATCACACGATATGAAAAATAATTAATTTTGTTTTGTTCACTAATTGACATCTTTAAGGGGATTAAAACAACAAGTAATACAAACCGAGTCAATTAAACACTGAAAACCAACTTGAAAATGCAGGAGCTGTTTTTATTATTCCTTAATTTTTGTAGTATTAATATAAAGCAATATTACTAAAGAACTGTTTTCATTTTTACGTTGTTGTGGTATTCAGTCCTAAGACTGGTTTGATGCAACCCTCTGTACTAACCTATCTTGGGCAACCCTTTTTATTTTCTTATAACTAGCACATCCCACATCCTCTCAAATCTGCTTAGCGTATTCCATCCCCACCTCCCTCTTCTGTATTTACGCCATACACTTCCCTCTAAGACCCTCGTGCCATAAAACGTGGCTTATTAATGTATCCCTTCTCTTAGTCAACGTTCTCCATATTATCGCTTTTCCCCTATTCTGTTTAGAAATTCCTCGTTTTTGATTCTATCCACCCATCTGATTTTCAGCATTCGCCTATAGCACAACATTTCAAAGGCTTCTATTCTTTTGCTTTCCCCAACTCTTATCGCCCACCTTTCGCACCCATATAATGCCACGCTCCATACAAACATTTCTACGTAACTGTAGTCTAGCGTAATACTGAGTTTGACTTTTTCGTGAGAATTTCACGAACCCTTCCTCGTTACGCCTATTCTAGCACAAATATAAGGTGTTTAGTTTCTGTTTATGAAACACGGACATTATGCGTGCGCGAAAACACAAAGGTGAAAAATATTCAACTTGATGTAAACAATATAACGATCTATGCAACATCAACATTCCAACCGGTCGTAGTTGCCAAGATATAGCAGACAAGTATTAACATGCATCAGAGTTCTCTGCCCGTTCTGTAGTGAGGGCAGCACTTAAAATAGTCAGTGAAGAAGTGGGCAGTTATCTGACCACGATGTAAATGGTATGCACCATTGCACCAGTGCACAGCCAACCCAACTTCGACGAACATCACTGCCCGTGCAAACCTAGCTGTAATAAGATATCACTTTATTTCAAACGTGGAACTAGAAGGAAATAATTGTCTTTAGATTCTCTTTCGTCGTTAAAACGAGAGAAACAAACACGGATATTTTAAGTGACAGGTTATCTCATTGTATTTTAGCAACACCCTACCTAAAATTGTGGTATTGAGGGACGAATTTTTTAACTAGACATTATTATTTACATTTACAAATTATTGTTGCGTATAGATCTTTTGCTGCTGAGTAATTGGCCACAAAATGAAGCCAAAATTTGCCGCGATAAATTTTTGTGGCGACTTTGTCTTGAACAGATATCAGAACGACCAGCTGCAATACATTCTGGGTTAAAAGTTGTATCGATAAGCCAAATTATACACTTATTTGGCCGCTAAAACTCATTTCCCAAAGGATAAAAGTTGACGTTTTCAGCGGTGCGTACGAGTTATCGAGGTGACAGCTCATTGAAGATGATCTTTTGAACCAGTGTATAATGAGATTAATTATTTTTCACAGTTTCAGTTGGGGTCTGGGTTTACTTCCTTACAAGACCTATGAGATTTAGAGAGAGTCGAGTGCGAGCCATAAGTTGTTTTTGATCCAGTTTTCTTCATCTAATTTCCTCATTTTCCTAATATTATTTTTTAACAAATAGATATCAGTGTGTGACACAGAAACGCGTCTTGTTGAATGTGATACAATTTGTAAAAAGAAAATTAACCACTGGACAGTCAAAATTATTTATTTATAAAATTAGAACATACAGAAGCTTCCAATCTCTAGTCAGATGATACTTAACAATTCTGTTGATTAAAATCTGAGTAGCGTCCGCTATACTGGCTCCAGTGGTCCTCTTTGGGCATTTTTAGGATACTATAGTGACTGATGTTGCGGAAAAAACTGAATATGTACAACTCAAATATTCTGATTAGTAAATTTTGTCGTAACATGTGAATTCCACTTGTAAAATATAAGGAATCCTGACAGCACTGTCTATGTTTGTTGCCGCTGTATATTTATCGAGGGCAGAAAATATTTTGGAAAACAAAAAATATGTTAACATTTGTAGAAACCCAATTATTTCTAAACTTTGAACATACCAGAGATTTCGATCTCTGCTCAGATGATATTAATCTATTCTCTGGATTAAAATCTATTCATACTCATACTGAATTCCGTCATACGCCAGTCATACATAATAAATCCAGCTTTATAAAGTGAAACACTGTAACTGCCGGTACTCGGATTTTAATCCACAGAATCGATTAATATCATCTGACTAGAGATTGGAAGCTCCTGCATGTTCGAATTTTAGAAATAAATAATTTTGACCGTACAGTGTTACATAAATGTTCTTTACAAATTGTAACACATTACACATAACGTGGCATTATTCGAGAGCGCGTTTCTGTGTCACACATTGATATCGATTTGTTAATGGATAAGATACAAAAACGGCCAGCTATATAAACATGCAAATTGTGGACTACAGGACCAGAGATTTATTCCTGGGAATAAACGAACGAAATAAGTTATAAAATTTCCAGACAAACCAAAAGAAGTCTACGAAACTTATTTATTTTTAGTTTTAATGTATCATAATTTGGATATTGGAAAGAATAATATTGATAAATGAACACACTAATAGTACAATTTATTTTATTTTGTCATGGTACTTTATCCTCCAGTACGAAATAATAGTGAATTCCACTACGAAAATGCGGAAATTAGATTAAGTAAACTGGATTAAAAACAACTTATTGCTCTCACTCGACCTTCTCTAAATCTCATAGGTATAAACATACGTCAGTGAAACTGAGAAAAATATTAAATCTCATTGTACACTGGTTCATAAGTTAGAAGAATATCTTCAATGATCTGGCTGTCACCTCGTTGACTCGTACGCGCCGCTGATAGGGCCAACTTTGATCACTTCTCAAATCAGTTCTAGCGGCCAGATAAGTGTGTAATTTGGCTTATCGATACAACTTCTAGGTCAGAATGTAGTGGTGTGATGAATATAGTATTTCAGCGGCCAGTTACGATATCTGTTCATGCCAAAATCGCCACAGAAATGTGTCGCGGCATATTTTGACCTCATTGAGGCCAATTACTCAGAAGCAAAAAAAAAACAACGCAACAATAATTTGTAAAACGAAATAATGGCGTCTAGATAAAAGAAATCATGTCTCAATATTATAATTTTGGATAGTGTGTTGCTAAAATAGAATGAGATAACCTGTCACTTAAAATATCCGTGTTTGTTTCTGCCGTTTTTAACGACAAAAGTGAATTCAATAATTTCTTCTAGTTCCATGTTTGAAATAAAGTGAAATCTTATTAATGTTGGAAATCCAGCAGTGTGCTTTTGTTCCGACAATCAACAATGGCTTAAGTCGCTTTCCATGTGTACGCTGATGCCGCCGGCTGTCGCGTGACCATGTGTACGAGACTTAAAAGCAGTCTCTGACAGCAACAATCGAGCTCTTCTCCTAGACACTATAGCTAGGTTTACACGAGCAGTGATGTTCGTCGAAGTTGGATTGGCTGTGCACTGCTTACCGTTTACATCTCGGGCAGATAACTGCCCACTTCTTCACTGCCCACTTCTGTGCAAGTGCTGCCCTCACTACAGAACGGTCAGAGAACTCTGATGCATGTTTATACTTCTCTGCTATTTCTTGGCAACTACGACCGATTGGAATGTTGCTGTTGCATAGTGTCGATATATTGTTTATATCAAGTTGAATATTTTTCCACTTTGTGTTTTCGCGTACGCATAATGTCCATAAACAGGAACTAATCACTTTGTATTTGTGATAGAATAGACGTAACGAGAAAGGGTTCGGGAAATTCTCACGAAAAAGTCAAACTCAGTATTACGCTACTGTACTATAGATACATAAAAATGAAAACAGTTGTTTAGTAATATTGCTTTATATTATTACTACAGAAATAAAGCAATAATAAAAACGGCACATGTACTTTGAAGCTGGTTTTCAGTGTTTAATTGGGTCGGTTTCTATTACTTGTTGTTTTATTCCCCTTAATGGTGTCAATTACTGAACAAAACGAACTGAATTGTTTTTCATTGCGCGTGGTAGTAGTATGTTTATAGTTATACATCATTCTTTTGCGTAATTTTTTTTCCAGTTAAAGTTTGTGCCGTTGGAGGTTAGACAATTCTTTTTGGAAAGTTACCCTAAAAATTTATAGGCGATTAGGTGCAACAAACGAACTCTATCCTAAATGCTTTCTGAACCAAAATTCTAGCCGCTGTTCACAACAAAGACTCACTTACTCCAATCGTACACTATACCAAACTGCATGCGTATTGAAAATGCACAATACAAACTGTTTACCATCGTCCAATCGATAGTCAGCCTTGCCACACTGCTCACAATCGATAATTAACAACCGTAACTGCCACTAACTGTCCTCCTATGTGGGCAGCGTCTAGGTCGGTGAAGGGGGAACGTCAGTCATGACTGACATACTGTTGACAAGCTCCAAGATAAGTGAGGCAGTGCTCTTGTGTCAGCGATGGGTTGACAGATGTCAATGCAGCGCAGACGTATGTTGACACGCCACTGACATCACTGCCCCTCGTTTTCTGGCAGTCATCACTGCCCGTGTAAACCTAGCCTAAGACGATGTATGGGTCCGCACATTGTTCAGAACTTGACAGATTCGAAATCAATTCATAGAACTTTGTCAGTTAATCATACATTTGATACGTTATAATCATTGACGTGTAATTCAATTTACAGTAGACCAGGAAGGCGGCACGCCCCACACGTGATATTTTCATGACAAACTATCTGTATAACATGCTGAGATATGCAAATGATTATCTTTTCAACGCGTTCAGACAAAACACATAGCAGTAGTAACACCTAGACCTACAATGCGTATAAAGAAGAATTCTTACAGCAGGATTCTCATACAGATTTTGCGTTTAAGCGCTGTTTTTGGTTAAGAAATATCACTCCTATTTCTCCTATTGGTTTGCTCGAGGGAGAATTGTAGCCTACCGAAATTGCAATTTATCGGGATCCCGTGACTGTGTAGACAGAATCGATGTGTTCCTGACAGTCATGTGGAACGCCGTGTAGGATCTCAGTTGGCCCTTATTACTAACAGTCGGGAAGAGAGGGAGAAGTTAGCAAGACGACGAGTGAATGTACAAACTATTCGACTACGTTTGGAGCATGAACTATCATCACGACGATACTGGCTTTGGCTACCCTTGACGCAGCATCACAGACAGGGGTGCTTCCAATGGTGAGATCACCGATGAACCTGACCGCAGGAGTGGCGTCACGTCGTGTTTTCAGACAAATCTCGGTTGCATATATAGCATCATATACATGTCTCATCTGAGTTGGAGGCATTGTGGGGAAAGCAATCTATCCTCATACTGACCCTTCACCTAGAATGATGATATGGACTGCCATTGGATACTCGTCTCGATCATCTCTTGTTCGCATTGCCGTGCCGATGAACAGCAGCGGTTACATCTTCGAAGCATCCGTAACGTCACGTTTCAACGGGACAATGCAGTCCGAATTTTGGCCGTACTTTTGTGCCATTTCTTGCTACGGAACATGTTTGACTGTTGCACTGGCCAGCTTGGTATCCTGATCTCTCACTTACTGAAAACGTCTTCACTCGCCAATCACTACGGTCGATGTGCTGTGTCATAGTGCTGAAGACACATGTACATACCAAAATCGCTTTTATTCAATGCACTATTATTGTTTGATAATTTTATTTAAACTGTACAGATGTATTCCACACTTTTTGGCATCCGGTGCATAAGTGACAAAGTGAAGAGTTTGTCCCTGGGCGGGGGAAATCTGCGATTTGCAACACTTGTTTTTACAAACGCGATATGTAGGACAATTATTGTAAACACTTGTAGCTAATATTTTAAGGTGATTTAATATTTTTAACTAAGTTATATACTCGAAAATCTATTACATAATACGTTATATTCCGTTTTATCATATACGGAAGGAGGAAAATGTTTACATGTGCTATATACGTAATTCAGGTTCGTTTCAAAATGAAAGGTAACAGTCAAGTATACCAAAATTTCATAAAATTAACTTAAAGCAGTAGAAATTATTTTCCTTTTGTAAAGACAATAAATCTGTTTTATTTATATTTTTAGCGCAGTAGGACTTTCCCGACTTTTATTTCACATTTTCTTTATTTTCAACGATATAAATTCTGTAAGAATATTCAGAGAGGCAGGCAAGAGGCGGGAATCTCTGGATTAAGGAGGTGCCAATGTGTTACCTAGAAATCGTGCCTGCCTGCAGTTGAGAGAGATTAAAGTTATTGTGCACGCAAGTGACAATAACCTCAAAAGAGCCCCAAGGAAACTCTTCCGTTCGTCAACGCAAAATCCCGCGCTTGGGAAAAGTTGAAAAAAAGATTTGTTGAAACACGTCACGTGAGGTGGCGTTTTCCCTTAGTTGGTAGGTTGAGACGGCGAAAAATCAGTGTTGACAGAGAGTTGAAAGGACAAGGATTAGAACGAAGACTGGACAAGGAATGCAAGAACTTCGGACTTTCTTGTAAGGTAAAAGGAAGTGGAATAACTATGTGTTAAAGTTTGGAGTGAAGAAAGAGGAAAACTGGGTTTTCTTCAATCGCCGGGCAGTACCAGATCCAGAGCCTTTTTTCCGTCAACAGAGGGCAAATATACAAACCGACATGGAAGGCGAAGGAAGTGTGAGAGTGGAAGAAGGAAAATCTACTACGCAGAAATTCCGGAATCACCTAGAAGAAACAGGTTTGTCATGAACGTAAAATCTCTGCTGCACTTTGTTACGCCAATAATTAGCCCTGAGAATCCACTTGAAATTTAAACAATCATCCCTTTTATAAATATCACGTGCATTATAAAATATTTTATAGATATTTCATTTGTAGCCAGCACAAAGTCAAGAGTTGGAACTTTCGGGACAAAGGGTGACGCTGGAAAATCCCGTAAAGGCACAATCACGTCTATTTTGGCCCCCTTTCTCAGAACGGGCTAAGGAGGGGATATTGGGTTTAGCCATAGGCTGACCAATAAGAGCATGGAAAAAGTAGAGAGGAAGGGAGGAAAGTTTACCGTCGTCTCAGAGATTTTTCAGAGAAAAACATTTCTGGTAAAGACGGCGAGATATATGGTCCTGTTAGCGCCACAGAACAAGCAGCGTCCGAGAGTTCCTGAATGTTCCGGGTTTTGGTAAGTGTTGGCCATTACCACGGGTTCGTAACCAAAACCACCACGGTTATCCTTGGGAAAAGGAGTCTCATTGTTAGCTTTCGGAATTGGTAAATTTTAGGTCAGATCGATAAATATTTCATTTTTTTGTTTTGTTTATAATAAAATCATTTTCTTTACGATATTTATTTTATTTTATTTATTCCTGCGTAAAGAACCTACGCAGGTGGCGTCTAAAATTCCTGACCACGTGGTATATTCTGAAACGTACCACAATATATATTTGTAAATAGAAATTGTTTTTTAAATATGAATAAAATTATTATATCTTTGGACTCGCCAATTATTTGTTAAATAATATAAATTATAATTAACCCCATCACCTTTATTCATTTACAATTTAAAATCTCTTTTTTTTGTATTCTGCAGTATTTAGAATTCTGAAGATACAGACAAACGCATTCAAATTCCTTCTGAAGTTAAATTTTGGATGGGTAAAACTACTTATGAATTAAACATTACAGGTCAAAAATGAGAAAACTGCCGAAATACTTAAGCTATAATATAATTATTTGTATGAATAATTAATGTAGAGGTTTCTTCATACTCGATTAACGTCTGTGTAAGTCTTAATCCACATTTTCACCAATTTTCAAACCTTTAAATACGGAATCAATTCTGAAATAATTTTAATTGGTTCTATTCTAACTTTAATTGAACATAGTATGTTCACTTATTAACAACTGGCGTCCTCGGACCACAATCACCGTATTAAAAAATTATGAAACTGTTTAATAGATATATAGTAAGTAAATTGTTATTATCTTTCGATGAAATACCTAAATTGATTTTCCCATGTTCTAATAAATATATTATTGTAGATACTGACTCAAAATAGGTAGTTGGGAAGAAGAGGACGTTTCTCACTAATTGCTCTTCCCCTGGAGTTATTGATCGGACTACGATCACAACCGTGCCTGGAACTATCCAAATATTACCTGTACCAATAAATACCTTCAGATGTTTTCTGAATACAAAACATTTTTATCGATTAATGTCGTTATTACTTTATTCCATACGATATTATTAACGTCTTTACTGCACAAAATAGTGTGATTATCTATCGTTTGGTTTTAAAAAGAGATATTGATATAAGAAGAATATAACAGCTTAATAAATAAATATAATGTCCAATAAGTCATAACAGGGTCATATATTAGCATTGTAATTAATAGATTTAGAGCAACTATCACTGTGTTCCGTCCCTAATTTGGGTCATCGTCAGATGAACAACAGAAAAGAGTGAGTCCTTAATGATCAATTAATATTGTAATCTAAAATTTATAAATGAACTTGAATATTCTGAAATCTTTCATAGCATATTTCTCTAAAATTTTCAAAGATTATTTAATACTACAGTCAGGATTTTTGAAGAAATATTAAAAGCATGGTATTTCTTCCGTGCCTGTTGTAACCAACATTTAACTTTCTGACACCTGTTGAAGTCCCAATTTAGAGATGATATGAAATGATAATTGTATTAATTAGACTGTCCATCAATAAATATTTTCCAACCGTTTGACAATTATATTAATTTATTTTATCAACTGTCTTATTATTCCAGATTTATACAAGCGCTTAAAGATTTTAATATATAGTTTCGGTGACAAGCCTGTCATTATTTTTATACAACTTAAATTATGCGCGTAGCAATATGTTCGCGGACACGCATGGGGAAATCCAAAATCTTTGAATTTTGTCTATCAACTAAGTGACTGCCAGGATAAAATAGTGTGCCTTTAGCAAACATGAACAATCTTGTCAAAGTTTAGGAGAACGTGTAAAATTCTAGAGGATCCTTAGCTTTTGGAATGAAAAGACTAATCAGTACTAGAAAAATGACATTATATTAACAGATACTTCTTGATATCGGGAGGTATATTTGAGTTATTAATTTACAGGGGAAACTAAGATATTCATAGGTATGATTGATTGGAATTACAAATCACCCTAACACATTATAGAAGACGGTAAAATTAATATACTACAGAAAATAAATAATCTAATGTGAGACTCGTAGGAGTATATACTCTTACCCCGTGAATTCTATTTAACGTTCAATTTGTAGAATAGAAAGAATAAATTGTGAACACTTTGGAAACTGAAATGAACATGATAATTAAAAATTTAATAATCTAATTGCAGATCAAATTGAAATAGATTATCGCTGCCACCATAAATATTTCTAACTTGAAGTATTTCAATCGTGAAATAAATTCAAGTATTTCATAAAATCTGAATATGATCAAAATACTTCGGAAGGGTTCTGAGAGCGAGCAAGGTTGCACTCTAAAATAGTTTATCCGAGTGTGGTGATTTAAATGACAAATACGTTATTTCAGAATGACGACATTTATTATTAAAATTACAGCCCATTCCAAGACAAATACAGGAAAATCAGAGCGCAGAGTGGCATATAGAAGGTTACACAGAGACTTAATTTCACAAAGGACCTTTTATATTAGACTCTACCAATAGGGATTCAGAACAGTGGAATCGTGAGAAGGAGGGATTGCCAATAAAAATAATTTTATACCCAAGACTTAGTAGGGAAAACGCATAGTATATATGCAGTGGCGGCTGGTGAGTATTTAAAGTTATGTGCTACATCACTCCAAGACAGGGTTGTAAATACTCCATGACCCGTAAAATGCTAAGTTTGTAATTTCGTCTCTGTCACGTGTAATAGAAACGAAGATTTAAAATTGTAAAAATATAAAACCATGTTGGCGCAAATTCCTAACACTACAGTATTTTTACTTATCACATATTTCTAATAAAGAAAGTTAATTTTAGGAAAAAGTCGCAGATTATGGGAATATTGTATGCAAGATCAGACCAGAATTTTCTCAGAATTTTGAAAGTATTCGAAATTCTGCCTATTAAACGTTTTTTTAAATCAACTTTTATCAAACCAAATGAACCACACGTACATAAATAGTAATCTTTTTATTAATTCGTTAAAAACATTTAAAACTGTATCCTGATGAGGCTGTCTACAGCCTTAATGTTTGGAGTGGAGGGAGAAATTATTGTTATTTATAATAATGGCCTTATTTGAGAGATGTGAGGAACGCCCTGTAGGGAAGGGTTAGTTAAATGTCCGTGCACTATGCAATGACGTATCACCTTACTTCCTGTCTCGCCATTCGGTATAATAATTCTTGATACGTTTTCTTAGAAAGTAATATATATATACCTCTAGTGTCCCATTATTTCATGCTCATTTAAAAATGTTTCTAAGTTCACGGAAACTTCATGCTTACCTAGCTGTTTATGTTACAATATTTTAAGGGCAATGCTCCTGCGAACGTTCTCTCAAATAAATATATGACATTTTGTATAACAATAGATTTCTTGAAATATTAGAAATGTGTTGCTTTAAATTAAGGCGTGGGATAAGTCTGCTGGCTTGGATCTATCTAATCATCTTGGTTCATCTTCGATTAGAGTTCTTGCCAGTTGATTTTGGTGTCTTGTAAACCTTGTCTTCGTGCCTATTTCTGAAAGTAGTTATTTGTTGCCTGTCTGTTGGTATGTTTAGGTCAGTTTGTAAGATTGTGCTGGGAACATTAAGTTGCGTTTACCATTGCTCTGAGCACTTTGTTTTGAAACCACTGTATTATATTTATGTTAGATCAATTTACCATTCATCAGATTCGTATACTATACGTCCAGATAGGTTTTACGGTGTTTTTATATAGCAGGGAGTATAATGAAAATAGGGGGTAGGATTTAAATTATTAATTAAATAAATGGTAATATTTTATAATAATAGCAATGAAATTTACTTTAACAAAACAGAACATATTTACAATAATAATTACAAATTATTAATCTTTCAATAATTACGCCGGCACTTCTTTTCAATAATAACTGTACATATATTTACAAAATAATTTGTAAACACTAACAATTTGAAGACTAATCTAAGGGTCGCACTTTATGGGCCTTTTCATAGAACAGATATTTTATTACAGTAAACCGCTGGGATCTGGCAGCAAACAAAATTACAAAGAGTTACAGATGCAGTAGTTTACCTAATCGTTTTAGTGCAGGTTCCAGGTCCTTCCTCGTCATTTCTCCAGATCGTCACCACTCTCCAACAATCTCCTGCAAAATCTGTCTCAAAATTCCATCTCACCGCTCTCGACCACCATTCTCTCTAATTACTTCTACCAATCTGTCTCTCCACCAATCTGATCGCCAATCAATCACCACAATCTCAACATCTCTCCAACAATATGTTCATTCCATTCTCTACCACCAATCTCCTGCCAAAATGTCTCCGCCTGCCACTTTAAAACTTCTTCCCCACTTCTGCGACATCTATCACCAAGACAGAGATGGATCTCCACCAATTATATCCCTGGTTACACTTGGGGGAAACACGTCACCCGGTCGCCGATTCTCACACAATTTTGGGAAACACCCGAGCCGAGACGCCGAGTCTAGGTTTTATAGCCCAAGTGCCAACCGCTGTCTCCTTTGTTTTGATTCCGCCTCCAAGGCCCGAGCAGATGTATTTTTCCGCTACAGGAGTATCTATAATGGAGGTTTTCTATGTAACAGCCAGTACATTTGGATAATTTTTTTACTAAGTCGTTTCCTTATGTTGAATATGTGCTTGAGCAAAGTAAATCTTCTATCCATCTATACTCCTAATTATTTCATTGTTTCTTTATATGATATCGGATCTTCATTTAAAACTTATTTCTGGACAATCTCCTTGTTTCAGTGAAAATGTAATATGTGTTGATTTTGCTTCTAGCTGATTCAAATGTATTTGTAGATTTATGGAGTAGATGATGTGATGGTAATATTGTATTGTCAGTGTGGGGGCAGCGATGCTGCCCACCAGAAGCAGTAAAATCGCTGGAGGGAGATACAGCAGACGAAGACACTCGGCGTCAATAAAATCCTGCGTCAACACCACGTGGCCTCAACTGCTTCCTTCCGCACCTCAACCCCAAAGTCAGCATAGGTAGCAACAAATGTTTGAGCAGTTTCTGGTAAATCTGCTCTGTAAATTGAGTACAACGTGTGACCAAGTATGCTTCCCTGTGAAAAACCTGAATTTTTGAATTTGCTTCTTGATATTCAACTATAAAAGTTCTATTGGTTAAGTATGATTGGTAACGATTATTAACGTAGAACAACAGGCAATAGTGGCAGGCAAAAAGTAATATATTTGTGCACATTTATTGCTCCAACTATTTTACAAAGCTCATTTCAGTTAACATGTACATCCTCACACTCCAAGCTTCACTTTCAGTCTCCCTCAGCCCTTTCAGCTGGTCAACCAGTAACCCAAGCATTCCAAAGAGTATCTTAAATAGAAAGAGAGGCAATGCCAGGCCTCGCGTACAGGTGGTAGCGTGACGGCCATCCCCTCTTTTGTAGGCCCAAAAAAAACATGTAAAAACAGCGCTTTTTGAGTCCACTAAAGTCCTTAAAGCAGCAAAAAACAAATTTAAGTGGATTATTTATTTACACCATATGTTAGTATTTTCAAATATATAAGGTACAAATATTAATTCAAATGGGATTATTAAAAATATTTAGCATGTTTCGAAATTAGTATTGCGAGTTGGATGAGAAGTTATCTCAGTATATTTATCAATGACATATATGTATATATACTTGTAGAAAATACAGTAATAACTACAAGTTAATGGGTACAGGCAATTTACAAACCTGTGTTATAGGATGTACATATTGAGAATTAGATGTTTGTATTGTCACCACACGGACTAAATTGTCTCGTCCAGGTGAGCACGAAACAATACGTATTAATTCCAATTTAGCAGGTGGAAGATTAGTGTTTTGAATCGGCACTATTTCGCCACACAAGACGTTAAGCTTTGCAGATTGGCATGTTTCCCAAATTGTGTTCCGCAGGGTCTGAATAGGTGTTCCGCAAATATTTTGAGTGATTCTCTCTATACTATGGATTACAATATCATGTTATAATACAACTTAATCTGTTCGTATAACGAAAACTCCGTTTGCATCGAACGGAAGAAAATCGAATCACAACGTTGCGAAAAAAAGAAACCCTAATCCTCGTTTCACGCTACAATAGGAAAATTGAGTTACAATGAACAAGTGTGGGCGTGTTCAGTCAATCAGAATCCTGTACGAGAGAGATAATAAAAGCAATATTGACTTTGTGATTAATTTTAGAAGACAGGATACGAAAAAAACCAGCCTACGTTCATGGCATTTGTAGATTTAGAAAAAGCGTTGGGTAATGTGAACAGGAACACGCTATTAAGGATTTTGAAGACAACTAGAATAAAATATCAAGAAAGGAGGCTAATTCATAACCTCTAAAGAAGACAGGCAGCAGTAATTAGAATAGAAGACCGAGAAAAGAAAGCAGAAATCAAGAAAGGAGTTAGAAAAGGATGCAGTCTGTCTTATATATAGAACGGGCGATGATCAAGTGAAAACAGAATATGGAAAAGGAATCATACTGCAAGGAGAATAAATAAAAACCTTACGCTTTGCCGACGATATTGTAGTATTAGGGGAGTCAGAAAAAGACTTGGAAACCATAATAAATGGCTTGAACGTAGTCCTGGAGAAAGAGTTCAATATGAAGATTAGTATAGGGAAATTCAAAGTAATTGAGTGTACTATGGGAAACAGTGGAATAACAAAGGGCGTTAGATTGGGAAGGGATATTTTGACGGGAGTTAAGGAATTCTGCTACATGGGAAGCGTAATAACTAGGGATGGTAAAAGTATAGTAGACATAAAGAGTAGGATAGCACAGGCAAGGAAGGCTTTTACAAAAAAGATGAATTTGCTTACAGGTATTGTAACTGTGAATATTAATAAATCATGGCTAAAAGGTTTGTAGGGAGTGTGGCGGTATATGGGTGTGAAACATGGACGGTAGGAGTTGCAGAAAGGAACAGAATAGAAGCCTTTGATATTTGATGCTATAGGAGAATGCTGAAAATCCAATGGGTGGATAGCATCACGAGGAAGTTCTAAACAGGATAGGGGAAGAATGAAGAATATGGAGGACGTTGACCAACAGAAGGGATAGATTAATAGGGCACGTTTTAAGACATGAGGGTCTTGTAAAATTAGCATTAGAGGGAAGTGTGTGGGGTAAGAACAGAAGATATGTCAGGAGCGAAACTTAAACATGTTACTCTTTAGTTAAGAGAAAAACTTGCTGTGCTACAAAGAGTGGACAAAAGTGTATCACTCAAAAATATTGCCAAGGAACTGAATTTAGGCGTTACAACAATTGAATCAAATACAATGACGATACAAGGAGAAAACCCTCTTAAGAATCGAAAAACATTGAAAAAGACTAAAAGTGTACTGCTTGATAGTGCATTGTGGATGTGGTTTAGCCAAGAAAGAAGGAAGGGAACGCCGATATCTGGTCCAATCATACAGTAAAAAGTAATAATTTTGCTCAAAAAACTAGTTTACAGCAAGTGAAGGCTGGATTGATCGCTGGAAAACCCGCCATGGTATCCTGTTTATTTAAATTTCTGTTGAAAAATTATCTGCTGATTCAGAGGCAGCTAAGGTGTTTCCTGTGAAGTTTCAAGAAATTGTAGAAGAACATGAACTGTTACCTCGAGAAGTCTGTAACATAGTCGAGACAGGCCTAAACTACAAAATGCTTCCAAACAAATTTTTGGCTGCATCAAATGAAACTGTAGCGGCAACGAAACTCATAAAAGATAGGGTAAGAAGCCGAGGGCTTTTAAAAACATAAACTTATCATCCGCAATCAAAAATCTGCTTGGATGGACTTTTCAAATCTTGGTTTTGTTGACGAGTTCGTGCCATGTGTTGAGAAGGACTTGAAAAAAAAATCTTCCTGTTCGAGCTCTACTGCTATTGGACAATGCACCATCACACTCTTCTGAGGAGGATTTAGTAAAAGGGGACATAAAAACTATCTTCCTCACACCAAATGTCACATCACTTATCCAGCCAATGGATCAGGGAGTGATAGAATGCCTTAAGAGACGTTATCGCGTAAAATACACGAGATCAATTTAAGAAAATTCCGATGAAGGATGTGACACATTTCAAGCCATGAAATCCCTCAACATTAAAGATGCTATCTATACCATGGCTGAGTCATGGGCAGAACTGAATCCTGACACACTAAGAAAATCTTGGCGTAAGCTTTGGCCAGAAGTTATGATGGAAATTGATCAGATCCAAGATGAGCAAAACGATGTGCAAGGAAATCGTTAACAGTCTTCAAACCCTAGATGCAAATATCCTGCTGATGAAGTTGAGAACCGGATTGAACAATGCGATAAAAACTGCGAAACCAGTGAAGTGCTTAACGATGACGAAATTGTTGTCGCTGTTTTGGAACATGATGGTGAAGAAAACGTGAACAAACACTCCGACGGTGCTGTTGACGAGTCTCCTTCCCGGATTTCACACACTGACGCCAAGAATGCATTTGAAATCGGCCGTCAGTACATAGAGCAGAACTCAGCATCAACACCGATGGACATCTGGTGGATCAAAAAAATGAAGAACATTGTAGCTAAGTCCAGAATTTCATCTTGTAAACAAAATCTATCACTGACGTTTTCACTTAGTAGTGTAACGTGCGTATTTAATTTTAGCAAAGTAAATTTATTTTATACTTGGGAGGCTGAACGCCACAAGAAAAAGAGAAATCGGGCAAAAGAACCTTGGGTTAATGGTTCTAACAAAAGCTGGACTTTGAGAGAAAAGAGAAGTTTTGGCCCGGGTAATAAAACAAGTGGGAGACTGGTGTCGGAGAGAGACAGTCGGGGAGAGAACGTGGCTTAAGACACCCGAGCCAGGGTGCGGAGCTTGCCTGTCCACGATCAGGACACGTCCGAGTGGAAGTGTATTTTTACGGAGTTTTCGGGGTGCGAAATCGAAGAAGGAAAGATACGCCAGAGGGGCGTAAACGTTTACGGCTCCGACCTTTTGGCGTACGCGACGGAGTCGACAATTATTAAGTGTACACTTTCATCCTACTCTAATTTCTATGTCGCAAATGTGTTTCTGTCTGTCTGCTTGTGTCCCCCGAGAGAAAGAGAACCTCAAAATTCCCCCAAAATTTACAATACATTTAAAAATAAATAAAAAAAACTACAGTAGGCCTACCAATTTTTACGCTACTTTGTTGATTTTTTAATACAAACGCCTGCTTTCTTGCATTTTATTACAATATAATTAGTTATTATATCACTGTAGGAATAATACAGCCGTTTTTATGTACTTTTACTTTTTTATGTACATATTGTTGAATTGTAGATTTTCCCTCTGCCAGCGGAAAGTGGGATGAACCTGGTACTGCCGGTGATTGAGAAACCCCGTTTTTCTTCCTTCTTCCCTCTGACTTTCCTCGTTCTCACTATCTTCTCACTAAAGAACAACAATTAACACCTCACTTTCAACTCTTGTTGCACTCTCAAGCTTTCTACTTCCTTTCAACATTAGCTCCACTCTCCAGCTTTCTCCTCCCTTCTACGTCCTGATCAACTCTCCTCCCTTCCACCTCACCTTCTCGACGTCTTTAACAACTCTCCATACCTACCTCCTCGCCCTCTCAAACGCCAAGATCATACTGAATATTTTTCGGCTTTTCGCCTCCCAGCTAAATTTGTACAATCCTTCTCCAAGGAAAAACGCAATCCCAGGTGGTGTTTGTTCCGCTAATCCTCATGAGTCTTTCCGGTGCGGGAAATTTTCCATGTCACAGAATACAGTGTCCTTTGGAAATTTTGAAGGGCGAATGTTCCTTCAGAAAAAAAGTTTAGTATTATAAATCTGCAGACTGGTACGTCTCCAGACCGGCAGCCTGGCGCCGGGATTCCACTTCTACCCTCCTGTCGCCAGTTAGAATTCTTCAGGAAGTTTCTCCAAGATGAAGTACTAGTATGCTTCTTGAAAAGCCTCCTTGGTGGTGTTGAAAAAATCCTCCTGGAAGTAGATCTTCTGGTCATCCTCGGAAGGCTTGAGAAATTGAATTTCTGCATGCTGCGAACGAAATTTTCCCCAGTCCAGTTCAAGTTTTTGGAGACACCCTTTTAGCATAGAAATCGAAATTGAAAATCTCGCAGAAAGGTGAGTTTTCACGTCCTGAATCTGCCGTTTCATTAAATTCTCCATATACTTTTTTTCTGCTTTCGATATGATGCCATTCTTTGCAGATAATGTGAAGGTCGTGAAGTATTTTACGAACAACCTCGAACAGCGTTGTAATACTTACTATTTATTAATTAGTAAACGCCGAAGCAGAAATATATAACTTCTGCCAGTATTTTGTATCCGGTTACGGAGAACGACTAAATGCTAATTTAATTCTTAACTTAGAACAACCGGCAATATTGGAAGGGAGAAATAATGATAAAATTATTGGTTTTACATATTTGTGCACATTTATTGCTCCAATTACTTTACAAAGCTCAGTTGAGCTAACGTTTACGTCCTCACAATCCAAGCTTCACTTTCCTACTCCCTCAGCCCCTTCGTTATGCTATAATCCGTTCCACCCTCAGACATGGCTCCTTTTCCAAGGGCTCCTCATTGTCAATTATTCTAATTTCAGAAGAGAAAAGATCAAATGCGGAGAGGTTTATTTGACTTTGTATAATGAGTTTTTATATACTTTGTCAATCGCTTGGTTTATGCCTATGCAGATCAGTCAAAAGCTGCCGACGTCCATAGTGAATTTTGTATTTTGTTATATAAATAATCGACAAGAAATTTTTCGATATAAAATTATATAAAGTAATATTTTATTTTTGAAGGTATTCAGATCTTAGTACAGGGTTGAAGATACTCTTCCCGTCATAAAAAACAAATCCCGGGGACTTTTCTTTGTGATGTTATGCTTTATTTTTTATTTGACGTCTAAAATGGTAGATTTTTAACTGGAAGGTCCATCTGATCTGGAATATCCAGTTGTTTGTTTATTTATTCATTCAGTGGCTAAGTGGTCGGCGATGGTTAGTTCTTTCCCAGGCGTTATCTTGATTTATGATTGATGGTATTAGTACTTTTGGATATTTAGTTTTCAGGTATTTTTCCAGAGTGAATAGACGGTGGCTTCGGTTGGGGTCAATCATTCTAGATATTCATACCTGTACGGAGTCATTTCTATGTATGTAGACTATATTTTTTAGTTTTTTTTAAAAGCTCTTTGTAACTAACAATATTTTAAGTCATTATGTATTTCAGTATAATGAGGCATTTCTCTGGAATGTTTCCTCTGTGTCCTGCGTTGCTTGCCTGCGGATAGTTATATGACTGGTTAGTTCTTCAACTGCTGTTGATATGTCTAGGTTAAGCTTTTTATCTAGTTTAGCTCTAAAGAGAATCAAAACTGAACGAAAATCAGCATACAGTTGTGAATCAAATAAATATTTATTTTTAACTTTTCTTTGAGATATGTGTTGGCATAACTTATCCATCCGTTAATAAAATATAACCACTCTTATTAATGTTTGGTGTAAATTAATATTTGTACATTATATGTTTGAAAATATTTAGTTATTATCTAAATATCCCCACTAGTTTCACTTTTGTTGCTGTAAGAGTAATTGGCCCACGAACTGAGGTCCGAACTTCCCGCGACAAAATTTTGGAGGTAATTTTGGCATGGAAACATATCTGAACGCAACAAATTTTTATTTTTTAACTTTGGCATCGATATATACTAGAAGTATTATCGATAAACCTAGTTTCACATTTATCTCGCCGCTCGTGCCCGTTTACCATTCAATGTGAGAATGTAACTTCCGAAATAAGGTACAATATTTTGCACGCTGCGATGAGGGGCCTAGGGTTACTTCATTACAAAATTTCATGAGATTTGGTGATAGTCGAGCGAATTCTCGGTGATTTGACACGAAATGACCATTTGTTCTATTCCCTGTCCGGTCGAGATTTTTCTTTTCTAAACAGCAAATTTCTATTATTTATTTTTGTTATGCACTTTGTACTTGTATTATATATGTAAGAAATTAATGTATTGCTAAGAATAAAAAATGTGTCGAAACAAATCCTTATAAAACATCGTATTTATTTACCTTATCAATGAAACCATGGTTATACTAGTGTACGAAGTAAGTTACAAGTATGTAAAAGACAAAATGATATGTGGTTTTCCTAATTTACTTCTATTATTATCATAAAATTTACATAATATTGAAGTTAACCTAAAAAATCTAATTCCAATATACGATAGTTCTTTTGGTCGTTTAACAGTTGACAATTTAACATGGAAAACATATTTATAAAAACGCATTTTCAAGTTATTCATTAATCAACGGCAAGTAAAACTTATTCATTTTGTTTACTTAGATTTGAAAGAGGTAATCTTTGAGCAGGGCGAAGCATGCTGGCAACATGGCAGGGGAGGAAGCGGAATCAGTTGATTCCGGCGAGTCAGGATCGTCACCGCATGCTATTCCAGTTCAGGCTGCTGGTCGATTGGGATGTTCCTCCGCGTTATGTATGTCACACATGGCTCCCGTCCAGTGCGGTTGGGCTGTGCGGTGTTCCTGACGGGAATTACATTATTATACGGTAAATTGTTCTCGTGGACTTCTTGATACGTCTAGCGTCAATTAGTTATCAGTTACAAGTCTGTTTAATATTAAAATTACTTGTGAATAGGAATATATTGATTAATAAATGCTAAAATAGGTAGCTCTCATGTACCTCCATATACGCGCAAGGAGGAAACGCAGGCATTGCCATTTTGTATGCGCTGTAAGAGTGAAGTAATAGTTTAAGTTTATTCCATTTTGTTCGGTTCCCTCTCTCCATAACTTAGTAAAGGCATTTTAATTTTACATTTGAATGAATTTGATTTTTAATTACCATCGGTGGTTAAATGAAAAGATTCAGTCGCCATATCTCAAGGACATAATATTTGCAATCGACTTTTAATTATTGTATTTTTTGTGATACGATCTGTGAAACTTATTTTCTTTTTTTTATATATTTATTTGGAAAGATTGTAGTCTGCAGTATAACCCACCATGACTACTTCGTCAGAGGACGTGCTACTTCAAGTCGGACAAGTAAGATACAAGAAAGGGGATGGCACACTCTACGTTATGAACGAACGCTTAGCATGGATGTTGGATCATAGGGATACAGTATCAGTCAGCCACAGATATACTGACATAAAATGTAAGTACTATTTTTTTTTCCTGCATGTAATTAAATAACTTTATTCTAATAACTTTACATTTGCTAATCAGCACAGAAAATATCACCGGAAGGTAAAGCTAAAATCCAGCTACAAGTAGTGTTACATGATGGAAGTGCTTCAACATTTCACTTTGTGAATAGACTAGGACAAGCAGCACAAATTAAAGATAGAGATGATGTAAAGGAATTATTACAGCAGCTACTGCAAAAGTTCAAACGTGAAGTCAACAAGGAATTGGAGGAAAAGAACAGGTATTACCCCAATTAATTTTCATATTGTTTTGAGTACTTGAATATTTTCAATTTGTGGTTGGATGTGGGATTGAAGAATGGCATTACTACTTGATATGACTAGTTTTGTTGCAACACTGATGTTATAATCCCTCCTAGCTGAACGGATATATGCATGGGTGTAGTTTGGATGATGTACCTACTGAACTAAAATTTTACACATTTAATCCCCAAATTCATGGATTTATTTAAAGATATTGCAGAAAGAATTAGCCACACTTCTTAAAATAAAGATCAGTAAACATGTATCAAATTTGGGGCAGTTTGAGCAATTTAGTGGATTGTTATGATATAGGGCTGGCAAATAGGTGTAAGAGGTGTGATCAAAATTCTGCTCAAATAACAATGCTAAATCATAAATACTTGAATTAGTGGATTAGAAAAATGAAGGGATATGTTTATATCCATTTACACTTTAGTATGAGATATGTCATTGTTGCTTTAAACTTTTTTTTTTTCAATTTGTGCCAACTTGGGCTAATGTGCCATATAAGAGGCAGTGCATGATGGCATATGGCCTGGAGCTTTCAATCATCAGGCGATTGTTGGGGAGTAATTAGACTATTTCTTTGTGCAAGTTGGCAAAAAATTCTAATGAAATTCAGAAAGTCCATAAAAAAATCTGTGAGAGAAATTAGTCTGTACAAGTATCCTAATGCACAACTGCAGCAACAATGATTTTAATGACTACTCTCCTCACCAATTGCAGCATTGGAAATTGATTCCAACTGAGCTGCTGCAGTACTTTATGTGGCAATTATGTATCCATTACAAATGTACAGTTTCACACTTTTATTTGACAATAAACCAGATTTTGAGATTAGTCTAATTAAAGCTTGTGTAGTTTGTTTTTTTTCCTTCACATTTTCAACAAATAAAGTAAAGCAAAAAGGTGTATAAGTTTTAGCACAACGCTGTTAGAAGTTTAGGAAATAATAAAAAATTGTTTTTGTGGTTTTATTTCTTAGAATGGTCATTATGCAATTGGGCTGTATCATGATTTTCCCATCATTGTATACCTGTTAACAGGCTGATGTCACTAGTTGTGCAACAAACAAAACTTAGGGGCATATACATGGGTAATCTTACTCGACCTGTGTACTGAAATTGTTTTATTTGTTTTGGCAGATTAGTTTGACAAGTTATATAACGTTATTTTCACGTCGTCCACAGGTGGTCGACATGGTGCAAATGAAATATTATTGGTGGCATCATGTGATGTTGCACCAATGCTAAGAAGGGCTATGTTGGCCAAGCTGAATAGAAATTTATATAAAACATGTAGCTAATGCAGAAAAAGTAAATTCATAGTTATGTGTGTTGTCTGGCACTGGTGGACAACATGGCATTCAATGTGTTAATATTATAGGGAGTGGTTTTGGTACCGTCCTCTCAGTTAACGATCCACTTACCCGCATTCACATTAGAGATTTTAACTTGTGTATAGAAAAGAAACTTTCACATAGAATTTATATATATATATTTATTTTGAAGTGAAATATGCACTAATGTCCAAGTTTTTTAAACCCTCCAATTTTAATTGAAATCCATTTCAGAGCCTATTCGAGACAAACATTCAACTTTATTTGTTGTAGATAATTCTTTCATTTGCATTTGTTGTGACGCAGTCTGTTCTAACAGGAACTATTTTCGTGTGTTCTACTCCATTTTAAATTTTGGCTTAGAATTTTTCCCATTTCCTAATAATTGAGGTTCAAGCCATGATATATGCAAACTCGTGGTTCACATAGGCAGAAAAGCTGCTTCCAATTGAAGAAGAGCCAAAGGCCAAGCCCTTACAAATATGTATGCTCGAAATTCAAACAATTTGTCTAAGTTGTGGTGATTTCTCCACTTCTAAACTTTTTGGAACTTTGTTTCGAAGTCTGACAACCATTTGTGTTGGAGTGTTATCAACTGCCTTTTGGATGCCACTTTGTACTCCAGATCCTTTTGTAATTCCGCAATACCAAATAATGTTACTTCCATAGTCAATGGACTAAGTGTAATGATTTTACCAATGTGCTCAAGCATAAGTTTTCAGTGTTCATCTCCTTACTTGGGCTCCTAATCATACGTTCATAGAAAGAGGCATTTACTTTAATCTGTCATCCCCTATTCCTCGTATCAAAATTTAAATCAAACTTCACATTTCTCAAGCATGTTTTTTATGTTCTACTGGAATAATTGGGATGGCTTAATGCTGAAAGCTGTGTTGGTTACTTATCTTTATTGCAGAAATAAAATGCTATATCAAATAAGTGAAGATTTATATTCCCTTAAGTTATAATGTGTTAAGCATAAGTGTATAATGTGCAAAGTTTACCAATTACTTATAAAACCTGTTGCTCTCAAAAGTGCAAGTGGTACTGTTTAACAGTAAAATAAGTCAAAAGTTTAGAATTGGCGTTGATAAATATTTTATTTTTCATTGAAAAGGCTAAAACACTGGAAATTGGACATGTATTTTCCATTGAAGTATATCATTTTAATTTATCAGTATTTTATTATCTTTCTAATATGGCAAAAAGCTACAAAATAACTTGAACTGTTCCAAAGATAAAATTAGTACTTCAAGGGGGGAGGGAAGGTACCATTTTTGACAGCCTGTATTGTAGGCTAGGAAACAAAACATTTTCCTACATTGTCCAGAATTTTAAAATCATTAAATTCAACATGTGAGACTATGAAGGTATCCCCTGCCTGAACAGATATGGACTCTATGTATAAAATGTGAATATAACCTTTCAGTTCTGTTGCGCATAATTTCATGTATAGGATGTGATAGAGGTATGATAATGCCATTGATCTGTCACACAAGTGCATACACATGATAGAATGGAAAGATCCCCACAATGTGACTAAAGTAGGTCAGTCTGGATGTGGTCCTGTCTGTGGTGAAGGGTGTCTACTAATGAAAGTTGTCTCATGACAGTGGGTTTGAATGGAAGGGACTTTATTATTTTTGTGAAACTTGTCTCTTCGAAGAATGTAGCTCTTGGTGGAAACCATGATTTTATCATCGGAGATGTGCCCTGAATTTGGGGATACAAGCAATACATAAAGATAGAAACAAGAAAAAAAGAATAGACTGAAGTTTGCTGTGAAGCAGTTTCATACCTTTCCCTAAGTTGTGCATAGTGATTCTGTGTCTGTCAGTGCTGAAGAAGGGCCACTCGATAACTAGCCCAATTTGTGGCAAACCGTATCAGAAGTGAAACATTGTGCATTAATTAATTTGTTTTCAATAAATATTACAAAATTGTGTTTGGTATTAATGTTTTAACATTACTTCAAATATATGACGGAAAGAAAGGCGCATTCTTTAAACTGTACATTTTTTGTAATTATGTATGTTAAGTATCAATTTCTATAAAATTAGTGGACCAATCGACAATCTACTACTCTTTCCTGTTTTCCTTCCAAAGTGTCTTTAGGTTGAATGCTTCCCCCACTTTGTGCACTCCATAAGTGGCAATGTTCCTGTCCACATGTCAAAACTTCAAAAATTTATGGGGGGGGGAAGTGGTTCTTTCATGAATACTGTGTGTGTAATTATTACATTACAAAATATCTATGTATGTAGGTATATTACATAAAAATGGATTTTTGTAAGTTATTGTCAACATATCTTCAGATTATCTTGCCATTTGTATGTTGTTCATTTGAGTAATAGGAATTTTTTATACTGAATAGCAACTTCTCAAATGAAGGTTCTAATATTCTATAATAATTATTGAAAAAAGTCTAAGGTTATATCTGGAGGTTGGGTTGTTTCATGTAAAAATGTCCTGTTAAAAAAATTGGTCTTCATTTGCTGGATGCACCCAATATTTTTTTTTTTTTGCAATTTCCTTTTTGAATAAACTGAATTTCCACAACTAATACAGAACTACAGGGTTGGCAACATCCATTATGTATGCGGAGTTAAAGTGAAATTGAAATTTGTGAAAGGGACAGAAAAGTGGTCTGTCATTGTAAGTGAAAAAACAGAGAGAAAATTGTCTGCACAAAACTGCTCTTTTGCTGCATTTGTCTCAATGTCCAGAGACATTTACAATGTTTCATTTAATATTTTAGGGTTCCACTTGTTTTCTACATTTGACATGCATTTTATTGGAAGTGGAACTATCAGTGTGCTGAATTTATATTAGTTTACTAAATGTCTAACATCTATGTGTTCGGGTTAATTTAATTATTAATACTTGCAGATTGCTGTCGGAAAATCCTTCTCTCCTTCAATTGTATAGAGATCTTGTCATTACTCAAGTAATATCTTCAGAGGAATTCTGGGCACAACATGCTGTTCAATACACACAAAAGCAACAAAGTCAAAAGCAAGATATTGGAGTGTCTGGAGCATTTCTGGTATTTTATTAAACTGTTAATAATTTCAAACTTGTAATTCTGGGTTATAAAACCTTCCACTATCTAGTTAATATTTTCACTAGTGTGTATTCTACACACCTGTTTTTGAAAAATTGGATTGTGTCACACTCAAATTTTGGACTTGAGAATCCATGTATACGAAATTCTCTTGGGATTCTAGAAAGTTCATCAAAAAATACAATGATTAATTAATGTCAATTAAACATTCAGTATTTCTGAAGGGCTTATCCAGGGAATTTTGAGTGGATTTTATGCACTGTCTATTGAACAACTTTCTGTCGACTATCGACATAAAAATATTGCTGGATGGCAAATCTTGGAATATCATAAATTGTTCATTGTTAAGCCATTTCCAATGGCTCATTATTGAAACCTATATGGTTTGTTTTTTCATCCATATTTGACTTCATCAGGTAAATTGTACTTTATCCATTTAAAATTTATGTAACTAAGACCACAAATATGGACAAAATGTCAAAAATATTAAATATTTTGTTTGCTGACAAATTTGCTGCACTTTTTATTTGATTTCACTTGTATTGTTAATGTAAGAAAAATGTTTGAATAAAAAAAATACTTTGTATGTATGTATGTAATGGTAATTTGCTTTAAAAATATTCTTCACCTTAAAAGGTGAGGAAATAGGAGTGCACATTTTGTACAATGACATAGCATTCACAAGTAATTTTTTAAATTGTTTTTTAATTAAATTCTCCTTTAGAGGAGAAGTAAATTTTATTTAGTAACACATTTGCTCTTTAGAGTTTCTGTGCATGTTACAGTTATTTTAAACTATGATTCTTGCATGATAAAACAAATGAAGGATGGAATGAATGAATGATATCAATTTCAGGAAAGTTCAAAAATTGTTGATGTATTTTTGCTTTTTAAGTCTAATAGATCACTGATCTTAAAATCAAATTTAAATACACTCCTCTGTACATATTTATAAATGTGTTTTTCCTTTTATTATTTCAGGCTGACATTAAGCCTCAAACTGATGGTTGCAATGGCCTTAAGTATAACTTGACAGCAGATATCATAGACTGTATATTCAAAACCTACCCAGCTGTACGAAAAAAACATTTGGAGTATGTACCCCACAAATTAAGTGAAGCCGACTTTTGGACCAAGTTCTTTCAGTCTCACTATTTTCATAGAGATCGTTTAAATGCTGGCACTAAAGATTTGTTCACTGAATGTGCTAAAATGGATGACCAAGGTAAGATTTATATTTTACAAATCAATTGCTATTAATTTTGATAAATATTTAATAAAGTTTTTTGTTACAGAATTAAAGAAAGATATAAGCAGCGGTATTGAGGACACTCTTGTAGACATTACAAGATTTGATGATAACTGTCAAGATGATGGTTTTGGACCTAGTGGAGAGAAAGTTATTAACTCAGCTAGTGGAAACATGGTTCATCAAAGTATGATAAAAAGGTGACTGTACTGAATTTTTAAAATTTGATACATATATTTCTTACAATTATACATATTTACTGATATTTTTATATACAATTTTTAAACCTACTGGTGTTTCACTATAATCAGTGTTTTCACTATATAAGTATTATAGTAACCATTACTGCTTCTTCTTTTTCCCAAAAAATTCTTCATACATATTCTTAAAATATCTCACAGCACTCCTTTTACAATGCCATTTCTTGGGAAATAGTGAAACCCTGTTTTAAGGTTCCTGCTTTTAAGGAATTCCAGTTTGTAACAAAATAATTCTTCAGCCCCGTCAAACTTGCCATAAAAATGTTTTTTCCAACAGAATTCCTGCTTTCAAGGAATGTTTTTACCTTGGATTTTCTATCATTTACACCTTTTTAAGATATAGCTGCACATTTTATTGTAACATATTCGGCAAGTACAATGTGTACCGACTAGTCGAATGTGTATCAATTTTGATAAAATATCTGCTAGAGAAGATAAAAAGAATCTCTCATTAATGTCTATTTGCCTTTGGGAATGGTTCACTCCAGTGTTTTTTTTTAATTTTCTTAGTTGTGAGTATTTTTTCCATTTGCACTTCATTTCAGTTTCCATTTATATTTTTCCCTATTCTATTTGCTTTTTTTAACTTTTATCCAACTTTTTCTGCCTGCGTGGTCCATTCTTTTCGTCTCCTGAATTAGTTTAGTACATTCTCTTTTATTTCTGTTCTAATTGAGGCTTATAAGCCGGAAAACATTTTTAATGCAGACTGAACATGGGTGATTTTTAATCTTCTCCCATCAAAAACATATGGT
Organism: Eucriotettix oculatus; assembly: GCA_034510155.1. Lineage (NCBI taxonomy): Eukaryota > Metazoa > Arthropoda > Insecta > Orthoptera > Tetrigidae > Eucriotettix > Eucriotettix oculatus. The sequence goes on from CM067376.1 coordinate 257,976,705, forward strand.
TTTCATGGTGAGAAGTGTTACATAGAAAAACGTGGCAAAGACAAGAGTGATGGTGTGCAACAGTGATAGGTGCGAGAAATTACTGCCATTAATAATTGACAAATTCAAAAACCCAAGGTGCTTTAAGAATGTTAAAACACTACTATGTAAATATGAAAGCAATTCTAATTCTGCAATGACAAGTGAAATTTTTATTGGTTTCCTGAGGGTGTAAGATGCCAGAATGGGAACAGCGGGCAGGAAAATATTACTAGTAATTGATAAATGCCCTTTGCATCCTCAAGATATCACTTTCTTAAGGAATGTAAAAGTGGTTTTATTGCCTGCAAAATGCACCAGTAAACTGCAACCACTGGATTTAGGCATAATACATTCAGTGAAATGTAAATATAACAGAGCGTTGGTTCAAAAAGCCATTTTGCTTCTTGAGAAGAAGCAGACAATGAAATTGAATATTCTTCAAGCTATGTTGTTGTTTGGGGAGCAGTTACAAAAGACACTATCCAGAAATACTTCAAGCATTCAGGATTTAATTATGGGGTTTCAGTAGCAGTTGGGGCTACTGAAGACTATGACAATCCTATTCCTTCTAAAGCATGGATACAAATAGCAGGTGCTGAGAGTTGTAGTTTTGAGGAATTTGTTTCCTGTGATTACAAGATTCTTACTGCTTCACCAAAATAAAATTCGGCAGGGATTTATGAAGAACTTCAGGAGGAAAAACAAGACAATGAAGAGCAGGCAGAGGAAGACGAGGCACCAGCTGTACAGAGTTTTGCTGCTGCTGTTGATGGGCTTGATACTACTTGGATGTTTTTTTTCTTCATATAATATAGATGGAGAATTTATTAAAATTATTAACACCTGGCACCTGCTATATTTACACCAGGGAACAACTTGTTGCAGTTTTTTAAGAAGTAAAGGTTAGTTACGAATTAAAACGTACCATGCTTGTTAATATTCTAATGTATTTAAAATATTAAAACAGTAACTTTTTTTTTCAGGTTGCCTTGACAGCAGTATAAATAAATATAATTAAATTTACTGTACAAACAAAATATGTATAAACTTTTTTGTATTGACTATACCTGATAATATACTACTTAATTAAATTGATGCATTTGTAAAATTTTATTTATTTTATACAAGCCCTCTTAAAGTAAACCCTGATTTAAGGAAAAAAATTCTGGGCCCCAGAGATTCATTAAAAATGGGTTCTACTGCCTATACTTTGTTATCTTATTCTTGCTAATTATTTGATTATTACATTTATGTTTATTTTGTCATGTACATGTTGGAGATGAAGTAATTTTTTATGTACATGATTTTTAAAATTTTGACTTCTTTAAACTCTCATAATTATGCTGTTACTTAGTAACAATTGTTTTGTTTGTAGGACCATAGATTTTCTGGTCTACAAAAAAGTGTAGGCCTCATACATTTTTCTATTATTTCCTTCCCCCATTCTATCAAAAAGATATACATACTTCTTGGGTTACATGATGCACAACATAGTTACCCACTTAATTAACAACAGACATTTGAAACAGAATGTTGTTTTTGTGAACTAATTATTCATTGTTACTCATTGATATCAAACATGACTATACATACTTCATTTAAATTATATTCACATTAGTCTTTAAATTATTAGTAAGATTAGTTTTACACCTGCACAATTAATTAATGACAGGAAAGGGATAGAAAAGTGGTGGCTTACCTGAAGTGTACAGTTGGCAGGAACCATTCATTTTTGATCAGAAGAATAGGGAAAATTTTGAGTGATGGAAATTTATAAAATTGATTAGAATAGGAAATAAAAAAGATGCCAGAAAGTCTACTTCGAATTTTTGTAGACAACTGCTGCAGCTTGGGAGAGTCAGAAACACATTTTGTCACTGGAATGCATTTCCTTATCTCCTGATGGGGGTGGTTGTCTCCAAAAATTTAAATATCTACCATCCACAATGATGACTTCCTTCTTAATCTTCAGGATCATACCTGTTAGTTGCTGCCTACTCTTTATTTAAGGTAAGTCAATGACCGTTTTCTGTCTCTTTCCTGTCCAATTCAAAATATTTGTTGACAAAAATTGTAAGTAAATACCGTCCTATAAATCTGGTTAGGTTCTTGTTCCTTGTTACAAAAATTTAGCATTTGGGGATTACAGACAATTGTGAATATTTTAGTAAAATAAATATAAATTTGTTTACATTCTTTTAATGTTTTTATTTTTTAACTTTTGAATTAAATTTGTAGGTTTAACCAACATTCTGTTATGGTTCTGAAAGCGTGTAATAAACATGTACTGGATCAGTCAGAAAATTCACCTAAACAGGTGAATGGAGAAACTAATAATGAAATAACATCAAAATCTAAAAAGGTGGGAAATTTACATTTTCAGTATGCATAACTTCCCAATCTAAAGATTTACCTATTTAGTTTGCCAGCACGTTTTTGGAAGGTTTATTACCTTGCATAATTTTATAGATATCATTATAATATTGTCTAACCAGTATCTTGTTAAACCATCTACTTTTAAGTGACTGGACTTCTAATTCTTTGTAAACAAAACTTATTTTTATGGATGTATGTACTACTTTTTCCTCAGTTACAAATACAAGAAAAGCTAACTTATGATGATCTGGATACTGTTGAAGAATCTGTTATTCCGGAACTGAACCTTTCTAGAGTGGACAGGTATTTTCATGGTCCAATGCCAGACTCCGCAGGTATGTACCATATAGTTCTTATAATTCACACTGAATTAGAGTAATATGAGCCTTGTGATTGTCAAAAAAAATGGCTTCACTTCTAATCAATCAAATACACGCTTACTGCACAACAATGTAATATAATATTGCCTGGTGGGCTGCTAGTTGCCGACTAGTTGTTTAGAGAATTGGGAATGGGAGATTTTAACATAGATGTTGTAATTCTATGAAAATACATACTGAATCAAATGCTCTAGAGATGTCATAGAAACTGCCCTATGACAACTGTTTCTTGCTATGAAATTAGAATAAGATATTATTAAAAGTAGAATCACAATATTCTGTCGAATATTCCTTCCTGAATGAAGTCAGTTCAATGTCCGAGGAATCTGGATTAACTTCTATGAGGGCTGTTGTGAAGCAGTGGTCAAAAATTGCATGAACAGCCATTTGTAACTGCAAATGTATTAATGTTTGGCAGAGTGCAGTGGTTAACAGTGCATACTGGGAGAGATCTTTTTGTTTGAGCAATATAAAATGCAGGCATAATTGGTGATATATCTGATTAATGTTATGGGAGGTGGAGTGGTTTGTTTTATATTGTTTTGTGAGCAGGGTTCTTGAAGCAACGGAGAATGTCTGTGGGACTTAATGATACCATCAGACTTGTAACTTGGAGTGGGAATATGCTGTTTAAGTTTAGTGGGTGGCATTATGGGAAAGTGTGGAGTATTGCTGAAGGATTTGGACTGCAGTCCTGTGTGTGCTAGGCAGAAAATGGGAGTAGAGTTTCTGTAGTTCGAAAATATAGATAATGAAAGTGTGTCCTGTATTTATCTTGGTCAAGCTTTTGTGTGTCTAATTTACTCAGTGCATGGAGCATGGGTTTGTTTTTGGGAGATGTATGAATGTCTATTTGTCTGTTATTGAAGTTTAGTGAAGCTTGTCAGACCATTCTGTTTGCTGCATAGGTGCTCTGCAGAGGCTTGGACTAAACAGGAAGGAGTGCCTTCAATGATGAGGGTGACAAATAACTGGTTGATTTGATGAAAAGTTACTTGGTTAGTAAGCCTTAATTCAAGCTGACTGAATGGCTGTTGAGGTTATGGAAGAATTTGAGCTGAAGTTTTTATGGATATACACACAAAATTTTCATGTGTGCTATTATTTTAGTGGCTTTTGGTGTTATATATAGAATTTTCTTGAAAGTATTTATTCTAAATTATTTTGCTTGAGTTCTGGTCTACACAATGAATGGTATCTGTATTGGCTTGGATGCTCAGATGGATGAGTTACTATGTACACATTCAATTCCTGTTCCAGTCAAGATTTTTCCATCCTGATTCTTTGATTATTTTCTACTTTTTATTTTTAATTATAGCGGAATGTATTGCTACTGAAGAACATCTTAGCACTGCTATCAGTTTGGGAAGAGAGGCCCAGAATTGGGGTGTTTTACAGAGACAGCATATGGTTTCGCTTGTAAACCCAGTTGCAGCAGTTGGAGCATTAGGTGAATTAACTCCTGGTGGTGCTCTAATGAAAGGTTTCCAAGAAGAATCCTTATCACGTACGTATGCAAATTTGTACTTGAAAACCTATGTTTTAATAATAACATTCAGAATGTCTGTCAAATATCACCCTCCCCCCTTTCCCTCCCTCACTTCTGTTAAGATAAATTTTTGCGTAGTGAAAATATTTACTATTCATTAATTTGGAGCGATTTAAATTTATGTATTGGTTTAAGAATTTAAATTTTTACATCAGGTTTATAACTTGTGTTACAGAGTTAATGCCATCAGATTTGGAAAAAGAACTTAAAAACCTTTACATGTCTATGTGTGAGCTGCTTCGGCATTTCTGGGCATGTTTTCCACCTACCACCACCACTCTTGAAGAAAAAGCTGTGCACATGCATGAGGCATTGCATAGATTTCACTCTGCTCGGTTAAAACCTTTTGAGGCAAGTATTTACTAAATTGTAATAGATTCAGCCGAATTTCAACTTTTAGTGATTTACTGCATATAATTAAAATGAAAATAATATTTTTATTTACTTTCATGCAGTGAAAACTAGAATTAATGAGCATGTTAATCAGTTTAGTTTCTTATAAAACTTCTCAAATAATTTCATCAAGTTTATTGATATGGGAAACCCTTGGTCTAGAATCTTAAAAGCACGTTTTCCATGCATATTTGGAAAACTGTTATTCCATGAACACCTTCAATGACAAATTTATTGTCATTAGGGTAGATTTAATCCTTTTCTTCACAGGTCATTTCTCCTGGCTCATGATTAGACTGAACGATTTATGCTAAGTTGTCAACAAACTCATTAGTCAAGAGAGCCAAATATCAACAAAACATTGATAAAATTTTCTTTTGACACCTTAATGTTTTAAATTAAATCTTCTTTCACTCCAAAACACTCCCTAAATTCTACATAGCATTTCCAGATTAGATAATAATGAACATGTTAAAATTAACAACAAACTTTGAACATAAAACACATTTTCTTGGTTGTCTACTGCCGGTATGTATTTGTCGTTCTTACATTAACTGTAACTTTGAATTTAATGTTTTAATTCTTACTGTTACTTTTACTTATGAAAAATGTTTATGCATTGCAGGACAGAGTCATGAGGGAATACTCTCCACTTAGCCATAATTTAACTAGTCATCTGAATCAGTTATTAAATGCCGCATATCGTAAGTTTGGTACTTGGCAGCAACGAAAAATGCAAATACTGAGGTAGCAGGAAGCTGTAGGTATTATATAAGTTCAGTTACCAAGTTCTCTCATACCAAAAAATTCGAGCATTTAAATCGAAGATAAATGTGTGAACACTTGCTTGGAAGAACAATTGAGGTCTGATAATTGTAAAACGATATTCATAGTAAGCTGTTCATTTTTTTGGTATCAGTTTATTTGCCAAATTGATTAAAATATTTGATAAGGTTACTTTGTTACACTTAAATAAATTTTGATGTTATTTACTGTTATATTGTTTATAGTGTACTAGAATTAGAAAGTTTACAAATTCCTAGTGTTCCTTTTTTACAGTTAGTAACTGGTAAGAAATAACAATTTAAGAGAAATGTAAGTTGGACTGTGGATTGGTCTGGAGAGTATTTATTTACAGGGTGAACTTTTATAATGTATTTGTGGTATTAAAATCCAAAGAGCAAATCTTTTGTAAAATTTATTCTATTTATGAATATTAATTGTATAAAAATTGTTGATTCTTTATGATGACTGAATGTAAAATATAGTTGTATAACATTTTCTTAGAAATGCATATTTTGTTAGCAAAAGTGCAGAAATGCAAGCAAAGAAGTTGACTTCCTTTCAAAAATAAAATAAAAACAATTGTTTCATGTTTTATTTATAAAAATTATGTAAAATTTTAGGGTTATTTTCTTGAAAATATTCATAACTGAATTAACACTTCCCTCTATGAAATAAAATTTTTCGGAAGAGTCGTTTTTAATAAAATGCTCATTATCAATTAATGGAAATAAGTTGAGCATTTTAATTTTTTTGATGATTTCCTTAAACAAATCAGAGCTATTTTTAATAACTTAAAAATCACAAAACAATATGTACAATAATAAATGCAATCAAATCATAAAATTTGTTCCTTCTACAATCTATTTGTGGAATAAATAAATTTCATTTCATTAATTTTAAGCTGTGGTTTGTTGTCTGGCAAGTATTGTCACTTTACATTCCAGTTAAGGGATAGTTTTCAATGCTAAATGGATTTACTCTTGAATAGTGGATTTGATAATTTGTTTATATATAACAAATACAAGTTGCAAACTATTTGGGATAAAACTTTTACTTTATATAGGACATTGTGGATTACTTGAAATTAAACTCTGCATTGCTAATGAGAAAAAGATATTATTCTCCAAATTTAATCCTCCACCAGGAGAAGGGAGACTCCAAAAATTTGAAGAACTTTGTTTTTTTTTTCATTAGCAATGCTGAGTTTAATTTTCAGTAAGTCACTACATTTCTCTTTCCTTCCATGTCAATTACTTTAATTATTTGAACAGTGTTACATTCTTACTTGCTTATATATATATATATATATACAGCACTGGAAATTTAGTTCCTTAAATTTAATAAATTAAATATCAATGAATCTCATTTTTCCTTCAATCTCGGGGAATTTATCATATGTGGTATTCCTTGCGTGGCAGTTTGAATAAAATAAATATGAAAAGTTTTCTAAGGTAAAACTTGTTTACTAAAGACATGCTGCGGACTTAAATTAAACTTCTTAGTTTAATTCAAAAAATTATTCCCTAAACAGGCCATTGTATCATTTCATTTAGGATGTTCTAGTATTTAATTGATGAAGGTGTTGCTGCAAGTAAGCAGGGTTACAATTAACTCCTTTTGAGAAATTCAAAACCTTAGGTTTCCACAGTCTTTTCTTTATTGGGCCTCCTCAACCGCCTTTGATATTAAAATGTAGAAGTAAAATGACATACCAAATTTGGAAATATTTGGAGCTATTACACATACACTGGGAACTTCGCAAATGCTTCCAAATATTTGTTCATTGTGTGCGCTTGGTGTGGGCAAGGATCAAATCAAAATAGAATGTTTGCTTATTTTTAAAAGAGTAATGAGAGTGGAAATCCATTGCAAAAAAAGTGCTTCAAACTTGAGAATTTTGTTTTACTGGGGTTCCTGAAGAACATACAACAATTTTTCAGAGACTTGATAAATATTTCAACAGTCTTATTATTGTAGAGGACTAAACCTTAACTGCTGTTGACACTTAACCATGCTACATTTTCCTCCATAAGTTGTCACCTTGAAAACTATTAATGTCCACTGACAAGTATTTCAAAATGATGAAACATTTATTAACCCAGAATTTGAATTCAATTGTACAAATAAATTAAAGTTGTTCATTTTAAAGTTTTTGGTAAATTGAAATTCATCTGGTCACTGCAAATTAAATGAACAAAATTTTTGCTGGGTATGTACTCCGATGGTTCGCTCTACATAATAATTTAAGTGAAACTTTGTAGTTTTTAATTGAAAACTTTACAGAAATGGAAAAAGATTACTTTGTCTTGTTTTATGTGATATTGATAGGGTCTCAAACTCTTGGTCAACTGAAGGCTCTGTTCCTTGGTGATGCACGAAATATACGCTCTTGCATGCCTTGGCTTGTTTACTCTCAAATGATTGTTGGCAAACCTTGGAGTTGGATATATTTTCTGTCCTGATTTTCCAGGTTTGGCAGTTGTAGAATGTTCTAGTTTTGGCACGTATAGTCCATGCTCCTCACTCACAGTGGGTTGACTCTCGTAGGCCGCGGTGAAACAGTCTATAGTCAAGATTTTCTGTTTCAAGTTCAAAATTTATTTTAGCCCAAAAACTGGTGCGATACGTTAGTGTCCTGTGGTGTGACCTCTGTTCTTGGCTCCCATACAAACCATCAAAGTTAAGAAAGTTCTTTGTTCAGTAAAAGAAAATATCCAAGTTCTTCATTACATATTATCATGTGACAATAGGAGATGAGTGATGCTTCTGCTTTTAAGTCTCGTTGTAGCACATAAATATTCATTAATGTGGCCGTCAACATGATTAAATCAAGTAATTGACAAATTTGTAACCTAACAATAAATTTAGCATTACACAGTTCCAAATAAAAAAACACCACATCAGTATTGTGTAAAGCAACAACAATTGCTCAGTCAGTGTTAAATTACATTCACTTAATATATACTTTATTTTCTTCAGTGTGTGTGAAGAAGTGAATTTAGGGTCTTGAAAAATCACATCTTCGTACTTCCCTGTTAGTCAACATGCTATTAATTTAAGCTAAATGAATGACTTTTCTATTTGACATTTTTCACATATATACAAGTAAGGATGTGACTCCAAATAATTAACATAATTAATGTGGAAAGGTAAGAGAACTGAAATTAAAGCTGTGTCACAGTTGTGGGGTAGGTGGTTTAAAAATTTAGAGGGGCATTCATCAGGAGGAAGAGAGATGTTTCGAGTGTTGGCCAACTGTGAATTGAAGAGGTGTTTGACCATCTCCTCCTCCAAGAGGAAGATGACAGCATAATGTACAGTGTTGTTAGGATTGGGGCTTAGGCTCTTAAATTTGAAGTGTCTGGTGACACAAACTATCAATTTAGGTCCTGTCCAATAGGAAAGTTGTTGCTGACTAAATTTTTTACTCTAATTAAGGTGAAAGATGTTAAATAAAACCTTTTCTCTTTATGTATGGTCTTTTGTTTGTCTCAGATATATTCAATTTTCAAATATTGAAGGCATTCCGGGTGTACTTCCTGTAGAAAGAGCCCTCATTCTTCAACTGTGATTAACGTGCAATGTTTCATCAACTAACATTTGTTGTCTTTGCATTCTATGTGGAAGACAATGAAATAGCTGTTTCGTTGTTGTAACAGTAGTAATTTTTGTACTCGGGTTGAAACCTTGAATATCCTTCTACAAATTTAATATTTCATTTAAAGTTATCTGAAATTGTAGTATGAGACGTCTTCTAATTTTACAGGTTGTTTGCTAGAGTAAAAGTTATTTTAATAATCAAAATTAAGTCTTTAAATAATTCAACAATTAATGTTAACATAATTCCTCTTATGTTTTGGTCAACAGTTGAATGTTTAATGAACACAATTTAAACAAGAAAAATATTTACAATGGGTGGAAGGTTTAGGATGAACTCCACAAATTTTATAGATTTCATGTGATTGATAAAATTGGTGGGGTTCTGTACACTTTGAATTTAACTTTAATTTCATTATGTATGAACTTAATCACTACTTCATTGAGCAAGTATTAACCATGTTTATGGAGAAAATTTTTCCAGCAGTTATAATTTTTTTTCTGTAAAATATTTGTACAAACTTTCTTTTTTATTTTGTGACAATTTTTTGTTATATGGAGATAACATTACATTTGAAAAAAGTGACTGATAGTAGCTCATTTCTGTAGTATGAATATAAAGTGACCAACAAAGACTTTTGGCATTTTATTAAAGGAATAAATGGAGTGTTGTAACAAGCCAATTTATTTTTATATAAGTAATATGGAGTTAATATAAGTAAAATGTACTTATTTTAGATCTTTGTGTGGGGTTTCAAATTTTATCTGTTGGAAATGAAGTTACATTCTACTAATATGAAATAATCCAATAAAAAAAATTGCTTTTTAATTTAATTGAAATGTAGCAAATTTTATTTTATTTCTGGAGATATGTTTTCCAAGGTCTAAGTTGCTCTGTATTAATGCACAACATTGTCATTTTGCTTCAATTTTAGTTAATTCTCTTGTGCATTTGCTTAACTTCTAATTGATGAAAGAAAATCTGAGTTCATTGCCAAATCAGAACTGTATTTCCTAAATTTGTATTTCAACTAATGACAATATAAAATCACTAGTCGATGGCTATCAAAACTGTTTATTTCAATTTCATATATACACGTATTCTGTTGATTATGTAGCATTACTTTGGAAAATTTTGAATTATTACAAAATTTTTTCTATTTTAAAGAATGCTATTCCAATTAAACTGTGAAATTTTAAAATGAAAGAATGTAACTCAAATCCATCAGAATCTCAGGTTGTCAATAGTTGCCTTGCAATGAAGTTGCATGAAACTTGTGATTAAACATATTAATGTAAAGTTTGTATCAAGTGTATTTAATGCACACATTAATGCTGAATTACAGTTGTTTCTCTTTTAAAAAGTGTGTGATTTTACTAAGAATCATCCTATAACCACTTTAGTTTCACTATTCTGAGATTTGCAGATAGTAAATGGAGATCAATATTGTGGAAGCATGATAATTAAGCCAAATGTAATAAAAAAAAAACTTTGTTTGGGTTTGATGTTGTGTCTCACACCATTCAGCCATGGATAAACACAATGTAGTTAGTATTAATTATACTTGTGGGAAGTCTTCATTAAATGAAGCATTACAGTTAAAGTTTGAAACTTTGTCCTTTGTGCCCAATGTGTTTGGTAATGTATAGATTTTCAAGTAAAAACCTTTACACACACACTACTACTCCATGGCATTACAGCCCCTGTAGGGCTAGAACCTGCCTCACTATAGAAGTCCATCCTCTTATTCCCAATTCCTTCATATCCTCTTCTATACTCTCCGCCCATTGCTTTCTAGACCTGCCCACACATCTTCCTCCTGGTTTCCTTTTCCATATTCTTTGAAGTAGGGTTCCCTCTTCACTCCTTTCCACATTTCCTGCCCATCTAAGTCTTGCGCTCTTAATAGAGCTTACAATTTGGGGGCCACCATAAAGCGCACAAAGGTCCTTGTTATTTCTAATTCTCGGTTTGTCATTTTCATACTTGGGTCCATAAATTCTTAGTAGAATTTTCCTTTCCCATGCTGCTATTTTGAGTTCATCACTCCTTAACATAACCAGGTTTCTGCTGCATAGGTCACTACTGGTTAATTACAGTTTTATATATCTTTCCCTTTTTTGAAAGGTGTTGAGATTTCGGCCCAGTAGCACCTGTTTCCCATTTGTAAGCGCGCTCTAATTTCTTCCTTTATTGAGCTACTTTCTGATATAATTGAACCCAGGTATTTAAAACTCTGAACTCTTCCGATGCTGGAATTCTCTATGGAGATGTTGGCAATATTTGCCCATCTGTGTTCATTCCTGAATACTATCATGTACTTTGTTTTCCTCATGTTCACCCTCAGCCCTAATTTAGCTCCTTCCTGTTCCAATTGTGTGAACCTTAGTTCTAGTTCTTGGGCTGATCTGCTGAGTACAATATCATCTGCACGAACCAGTATTTGTGTCATTCTGTTGTATATTGAGCCACCTGGGCTCAAATCCACTTTCCTGACTGCTCTTTCCAGTACGATATTAAACAGTATCGTTGAGTGTGTGTCACCCTGTCTTAGTCCTTGTTTAATGTTGAATTAATTCTATTTTTCTTCTTGAATTGATACTTTACAATACTGCCTGCAAGGGTCATTCGAATTAGTTGAATCAATTTCCTTGGTACGTAGAAATCAACCACTGTTTCAATAAGGGCCTTTCTATCAATGTATCATACGCTTGTTTGTAATCAATAAACAGCATATGTAGATCAATATAAAGCTTATAACATTTCTCTATGTTGGTCCTCAGGATGAATATATGATGGCTAGTTGATCTCCCTTTTATGAATCCGGCTTGGTATTCCCCCACTATATTTTCCATTATTTTCTTCATTTTATTGGCTATAAGTATCGATAGTATGCTACATTAAGTAGTGCTATTCCTCTGTAATTATCACAGATGGTCTTATCACCTTTCTTATGTACTGGCTGGATTATTGCACCTCCACTCGTCTGGCATCTCTTCCTTAATCCAAACTTCTTTGATCAGTTTAGCAAAATGGGATTCAAATTCTCTTCCTCCATTTTTAAGCTTTTCAGCTGTAATGCCATCTTCTCATGGAGCTTTATTAAACATTGTCTGCCCTATTGCAGCAGCTATTATTTCTCCTTCTTTGGGTACCATTTGCTGTTCTATATACTGTTGTATTTCCATTCCTTCTTGATCTAATCTTCTTTCTTTAGCATTTAACAGTTTACTGAAATGCTGCGTCCATCTGTCAATTATGCCCTCTTTATCTCCAATCAAATTTCCTTCTACATCTCTACAGTAATCTTTTCTCAGCTGGTATTTGCATATAGAATCGTTTTGTGTCCACTTTTTCCCAATCATTTAGCTCTATGTGCATGGAGTCTAAATATGCTCTCCTCTCCTACTTCTTACGTCCAAAATATTCTATGCGTGTCTTCTTCTGATCAATACGTGATATATTTCGTTTAACACCATCCTGTCAGGAGAGACCCATGTCTGTTTATAGATGTCTTTTCGCGGGAACATGGTACTTTTAACAAAGAGGTTCCTTTTGGAGGCGAAATCAATAAGCCTGCTTCCGTTGTCATTGCTAATCTCATGTAGGCTATTTTTTCCGACTACACTCTGGAATACTTCTTCCCTTCCAGTTTTAGCATTAAAATCTCCCAGAATAATTTTTACATCATTCCCTGATGCTTTTAGTATATACAGCCTTCGAGTCATTGTAAAAGACATCCTTTACTTCCGTTTCCAGATCCTCTGTAGGGGTGTATCTGTTTATTATTGTGGTGTAAAAGAACTTCCCCTTAATTCATAAAACAGTTACCCTATCATTAACTCCATTAAAGTCCAATATCAAGTCTTTATAATGGTTTTTAACTAAGAAACCTGTTCTGTACATAATTCTTATCCCTCCACTATAGAATATAGTGAAATCTCCAGACTTCACTTTCCATCTCATTTCTTGAATAGCCAAAATTCCTATGTTACATGATTCCATCACTCCTTTTAGGTTATTGAGGGTTCCTACTTGCAATAAACTTCTCATGTTCCATGTAGCTAACCGTAGGTCATATCCTTTCCTTCTTTGCTTTAGTCGTGTCCGTTGTATCTGTCCGGCTTCATTTAGTGTGGCTTTCTGAACGAGATTGTTTTTACGGTGTTGTGTTGTTAGCCCCATGCCCAACCCCCAAACCTGGAGGGCCAGTGGACTGCTCTTTGTCTGGCTCCTATCCTTTGACCTGTCTGGCTTAGGTGGCCCTACCAGGAGTATACATTCCCTCCAGCATAGCTCCTCTGGATCATTGGAGCACACAAACCTCCCTGCCACAATTAGGTAACAGTTTATGGGGAGGAATGGGAGTGTGTTTTTCCTCATAAATAAGTTCCAAGAAATAAATTTATGAAGTGAAACTAAACAAACTATGATTTGTTGATTCTCAAATGAGTTGATGAAAGATCCACAATGTTAAAGACAGACTTTGTATAGGTTTGAGATGCCAGTGATCTCTCTTCATCTTTCATAGAATATACAAGGCGTTCATAAACTTAAAGGTGGTCAATACAAACCTTTTTAAATTTTGTCTCCATTACAATACAATTCGAATGAGAAACTGATACTACCAGACCACATTTTAACAGAAAATGTCTTGGAAGTTGTGCATGTGTATGACATCAGCTGAGAAGTGCTGCCCATAACATGAAAATAATGCCTTGTCAAGAAACAAAATCAAGCTTCCAAATTCGCTGTTTGTATTTCTGGAGAGGACGATCAGAGGTGCGCTTTTTTAATTCTGTTTCACAAATTTTTATTTTCTTAAATTGAGCATTAAGCATGTCTGGCGAAAATGTTACTCCTTTAAATTTTTGCACTTAATTATGTTACACCCTGTTTTCCTATATGCAAGTGGAGGGTTCCTTGAGGTTTTTGTTCCTAAACATTGCAGAAATGTTGCCAACGGAGACAATATGAAACATGAATTGAGGATGACACCATCTGATGTATTGGTGGCAAAATTTGTAGAAAATTATGGAGAAAATGTATATGTCAGTGACAACTGGTTCAATTTTCCAGCTTAGAACTGGCAGAATAACAGAGCTTCATTTTACTATAAGTTTAATTTTTGGTTAATCTCTTGTTTTGCAATGATTTCTGAAGGATGTAGTGTATTTCATGTGACATTGTAATCTTCAACATCTTTAAGACTTCATTTTAGTTGAAGCTAAGTTAGGAATATTTTTCAGGTGCATCAAATTCCATTTTATTTTTATATAAAGGGGTTAATAATAAAAGTTTCAAATTTTGTGACTTTGCATCATACAATTTGTCTAAAGAAAATAATGTTTCTTATAAGAGTGGTCAAAATGTAGTTGTTGCTACTGTTGTAAATTTTAACTTTTTAAAAGACCTCTATAAAATACTGAAATGATTTGCCTACAATTCTACTAGCAACTCCTAAATAGTGTGAAATCATTAAGACAATGGGGGATATTGTTTAAGATAAGTTTATACTGGTGTAAAGTTAGTGTGAAAATATTTGTTTGAATATTAATAATTTGCTGCGCAATTACCTATGTAGGTTTTTCTGTGTGCAATGGCATCTAGGAAACAATTGCTTTAGCTCACTAAGTGGCAAGTCCTGGCATGTGTAATTCCATGCCTAACTTGTGCTTCTTGAGTGTTGTTTGAAACAATCTGTTCTTTATTTATTTGAATTACTTTCCTTACTACTCAAATCTAATTTTTATTACTTATTTTTACAAATTGGCCAATGTTTCTGTACTAAATCCACAATTATCATTAATTTTATAAAGCAAGATGTGAAAATGAGGTGGTAGACTTTGTGATGACAGCACATTTGAGAAAAAGTATTATTTTACATAATGTACTATTTACCTTATGATTTGAAAAATAGTGACTTAGTAATCTCAAGGAAGGAATTGGAAAAACTGAAACAACAGTAGGTGCTTCAAAGAAGATATCAAGAGTAGATTAATAGAGAAAGGAGAAAGAAACAATATAGAAGAGAAATGGCACTCTTGAAGGAAGAAATGACTAGAGCAGCTGACAAAATAATAGGAAGAATATTTCGTACCAATAGGAAAGCATGGATAACACAAGAAATAATAAAAATGATTGATGAAAGATGTAAATAAAAAAAACTTGAGAGATGAGAAAGGCAAAGAATAACACTTGAAGAATGAGATAGATAGGAAGTGCAAAACAGCTAAAGAGAAGTGAAAAGCGGTTGAAGATTTAATGGTGAAAGTAAAATAGACATAGCTTATAGGAAAATCAAAGAAACATTCGGAGAGAGGAAAAATATTAGCAAGAACAGGAGAGTTGATGGGAAGTGAATTATGGTTAAAAAAGAAATGGTAGAAAGATAGAAGGAATATCTAGAAGAGCTGTATAATGGTGGAAATCTAGATCAGACAGTAATAGAAGATGAAGAGTAGGTGAATGATGAAGAGTTGGAGGACAAAATTTGAAGGTTGATAGGGCTCTGACAGACCTGAAAAATTGTAAAGTGCCCAGAATTGATAACATTCCAGTGCAGTCGACAAGATCATCGGGCAAAAAAGAAATATCACGGCTGTTCAGGATAGTTTGTGAAACAGGAAGAATGCCAGAAGATTTTAGTAAAAACATAATTATACCCGTACCATAGATGTGAACAGCACAGAAAAATTAGTTTAGTATCCCATGAATGCAAAATATTAATGAAAATAGTATATAGGACCATGGTACATCAAATAGAATGCGAGATCAGTTTGGTTTTAGGAAGAATATAGGGACAAGAGAAGCTATATTGACTTTGCGATTAATTTTAGAAGACATGCTATGAAAAAAAAGGTGTATGTTCATGGCATTCGTATATTTAGAAAAAGCATTTGATAATGTGAACTGGAACACACTATTAAGGATTTTAAAGAGCACTGGAATATAATATCAAGAAAGGAGGCTAATACATAACCTCTACAGAAGACAGGCAGCAGTAATTAGAATAGAAGACCGAGAAAAGAAAGGCGTAAGATAAGGATGCAGTCTGTCGCTCATGCTGTTTAACATATATATAGAACAGGCTATGAAGAAAGTTAAAACGGAATATGGAAAAGGAATCATACTGCAAGGAGAATAAATAAAAACCTTACGCTTTGCCGACGATATTGTAGTATTAGGGGAGTCGGAAGAAGACTTGGAAACCATAATAAATGGCATGAACGTAGTCCTGGAGAAAGAGTTCAATATGAGGATTAATATAGGGAAAACCAAAGTAATTGAGTGTACTATGGGAAATAGTGGAATAACAAAGGGCGTTAGATTGGGAAGGGATATTTTGACGGGAGTTAAGGAATTCTGCTACATGGGAAGCGTAATAACTAGGGATGGTAAAAGTATAGTAGACATAAAGAGTAGGATAGCACAGGCAAGGAAGGCTTTTACAAAAAAGATGAATTTGCTTACAGGTATTGTAACTGTGAATATTAATAAATCATGGCTAAAAGGTTTGTAGGAAGTGTGGCGGTATATGGGTGTGAAACATGGACGGTAGGAGTTGCAGAAAGGAACAGAATAGAAGCCTTTGATATTTGATGCTATAGGAGAATGATGAAAATCCAATGGGTGGATAGCATCACAGGATAGGGGAAGAATGAAGAATATGGAGGATGTTGACCAACAGAAAGGATAGATTAATCTGGCACGTTTTAAGAAATAAGGGTCTTGTAAAATTAGCGTTAGAGGTAGGCCAAGGATGGAATACACTAAGTAAATAAGGAGGAAGTGTGATGTGGTAACTGTGTAGAAATGAAGTAGCTTGCGCAGGATATGCTAGCATGGAGGCTTGCATTAGACCAGTTTTAGGACTGAATACCACAACAACAATAACAATAATTTACTTTAACAGCTTAACTGATTTGAATAGTTGGCGTAAAGTTGATATATGTTCGGATCCGTAGCACCGTCAGAAGAGCAACAATGACCCTGCCTGGCGTTTGATTTTGGAGAAAATGTTTTTCTATTCCCTGGTATTTATGACGACCATAATTTATGTGAGGATCAAAATTAGGGAAAATGTTTTGAAATTATTTAACGAAATCAATTGATACAGCTTTTTTAACGAAAATACCAGGACGCATCAAAATTCCGATTCAATAATTTTCCACGTCTGCTTCTAAATGATTTAGTAAGTTCTCCTCAAAGATAATACGATCTGTCACTTTAGCGTGACACAAGTACTTCAATAAAGTATTATGACGGTATTCATTATTCTTTAGTTGATAAAAATAAAATGTTTTAATAGTTGTCAGTTGGACATTTGTTGATATTTGAAACACCGCGCGTCGAACAACCAAATCGATAGATGGCGTCTGCAGTTGTTGATTGAAGTAAAATGGCGGCATATTATGCGAGCGACGATACACTTATTTGGTGTAATGTAAATATCATTTGTTTATGTGAGTGTGCTTCTGTGATGGTGTTAAGCAGTAGCGTAGTAGCGGTTACTCATTCCTGAACACCACAAGATCACGCGTCATGTGATGAAATAGTGCGTCTTAGGTACTAGACAAGGCTGTCTTCAAGACGTAGGATGTCGATTTGAGGCCATATTTTATATAATCGAAATATAAGATATCAAATACATCTAAAGCGACTGACCGCTCAACTTTTTTTTGTGATACAGATTTTTATGTTATTTTGTTTAATTGATTTATACTATAGTAATGACTGCTTTGAAATGGATCTTTGTGATAATTTGATGATGCAAAAGCATTGCATTCGGCAATGTATTGCAGTTGAATAACAATGTATGAATTACAATTTTTTATCAAATGTCAGTTCCTAATGCCAATTCGCATTCCTCTAGTTAACAATTATTTGTAAATAGTGTTAATAATATACGTGGTTAAAGGAAATTTATAATAAGTTGTGGTGTTTGACAGTTAGTGTTAGTTAACACCACAGAGAATGTGGTGATGTAAACTTTGTTTAAAAGGTTGTTTGTTCACACTTTGTATGCAACAAAAAGATAAAGCCAATATATTTTTAAGTTGAACTTCAAATGCTCCAGATTGAAACTAATATTTTATGAAATTTTGAGCAATCACCATTAACTGTTAATGCCGCCCTATGTTTGCAGCAGTGTTATGTACTGTGATATTTGTAATGAAGCCTATGGTGAATTACGTAGTTCTGCATACACAAAGCTTAAAGTATGTGTTAAACTTCATTAAGTGCAGAGACAAAACTTGAAACACGAGATTACTTGATGTGCTTAAAACTTTATCTTCTACAAGATTAATTTACTGTGATGGATCCAGGTGGGCCATGGTCTAGCTATGCTGCTACATATAATAGATTAACTGGTGCTGCAGCTGCCGGTTTTCCAGGTAGTTCAACAAGTGGAACAGGTGAATTTGTTGCATCACATTTATCATCTTCATCAAGTCCAGCAATAAGCCATCAACCAGGCAGTGGATTGCCCTCTACAACATCCCAATTACTGCTCCAGGCAGCACACACAACAAGCTTTGCAGGGCAGTTGACTGGACCTGGTGCTGCACCATCGTTTAGCCCTGGGGGATTTTTGCCCCCGTCAAGTGTTATGTACGATGCTGTGTTTTCTTCTCTGTTTTCAACACCAAAACCTGCACATTATAGTTCTTCTCTTAACGTGAATCCACACAGGCAAGCATTGACACAAGCTAATGTAACGAAACAGGTTGGATCAGAAGTTGACACTGGACTGCGAGATGGTTATAGTGCGGCTCATCATCAGAGTGGAGCTTTCTTTGACCATCATGCAGCTGTTTCCTCTCCATCACTTTCTTGGGCTCATCAAGGGAATGTACAAATTCCTAGCCCATTTGGAATTTTACCACATGAATCTGTAACATCCCCTGGGCCTGCTCCATCTAAAACAACCACAACAACATATGAAAATGCATTTAGTCCTAATTTTAGCACATCATCAAACTCTCAGATTTCTGCTGATTTTAGCAAATCAAATACTAATTATGGTGAAAATGTTCGTAAGAAACCCCACAGACCCATTTCACCGACAAAAGACACTACATCTAGTGTGTCTACCTCTAGCAGTTTCTTTCAGAGTATACCAGTGACAAGTTCAACTTTTACCAGTCCTGATTCTCCACCACATAACAACTGTCCTACAATTCCATCAAGTTTCACACCTTCCAAATCTCAACTCTCAAATCCTGATTTCTCTCCTAATTCAAAAACTTTCTCTACAAACTCTTCACCTTTACAGCAACAGCAGACTTGTATAGTGTCAAATTCCTCTTCTGGTTCAGCAAAGGATTTTCTAAACTCTCAACCAAGATCTAGTGTATCTACTTTTCTAGATTCAAATTCAGTGTCTCAGTCAACCCCACAAATCAGAGAAAAACATTCTCAGAGACAGAACTTTGTTTCGCCATCAAGGAAATCACCTTCACATCGTATTCAAACTAAAGCTCAATCAAAAGTCTATTCTGATTTAGCATCAAATGCTGACCACTGTAATGATAATTCCCTTGAATCTAGTCAATCTTCTCCAATAAGTTTTGTAATGATTGATACAGTCCGTCAGGGGCTTAATTATGCTACTGGTGTCAGTGGAGTGTCATGTAATAGAGCACCTGCATCACCAAAACATATTCCAGGAACTCAACAGAGTAATTCAAATCCTTCAGTTCAAACACCCTCAACCTTGCCACAGGCACATTTCCACCAGGTTCTTAATCAGCAGACCAATCCTAATTCTCCTTCATATGGGAGACATTATTCAAATTCTGATAATGCTGAATATCATAGCCGTACTAAACCTATTGCCTCTTCTGAAGCAGCTTATTCAGAGAGAATGTTATCATCTAATTCTTCTCTCAATGGTGGTGACTCGGGAGTAGTGGTACCCAGAAGGCCTAGCCCTCTTCAGGCTCATTCACAAGCTAGTCCATTAGGACATGTTCCAAGCCCAGCTTACCCTATGTACAATAGTCCCCTAACAACAATGTCTTCACCTTCTCCAATTCAACAGCATACATCTGAGGGAACATCCAATCCATGTTCAACTAATAATATCACACCAAGGCATGTAAATACTCAAAATGTATCTCAAGTTGCACCATTATCACCAATTGATGTGACTTTGCCACGCCCTGCATCTCAAGGTCCTGGAGGACAAGTAGGATATTCCTCTGTTATAATTAGAGCCTTAACACCCTCCAAAACAGGTGCTGAATCCTTTCCTAATGACATTAGAAGAGTCTTCGATAGAGTACCACCTGAATACACCCAGAAGCAAGGAAGTTGGGATCAAAGTGAAAGGCATGGACTTCAATCTAGATTAAACAGTAAATATAATTCTATAAGCCTAACAGATCCTTATAATAGTGGCAATGTAGGAGATATTACAAACACATCACAAATGCCAACTGGAGCAAGTATACATCAACAAATTCAGCATAGGCAACAACCATATTTCGAATCCAATCAAAGTCATCAACCGCAAGTATCATTACAAGATCTTAGTAATTGTCATGGAAGTCCTATGAGTTTAGTAAAAACATTACAACAACAAAGTTCTCATCAACAAAGTATGCACAATGATCCTATCAAGACATTGGCTGAAGAACCATGTCATATTACCAACAAAAGCAGCAAAAGAAGAAAAAGTTCTGATAAGGCACAAAGTATTATTCATTCTGCTCCTCTCACTGAAAATGTGAATGTAGATAATATGTATTTATCTAGTAGAGTTAGGATACCACCACCTGCACATCACAATGTTAACCAACAACAAAATGGAGGTTTTTATGACTTTGACAGATGGGGACTGCCACCACCTCCTCCATCTAAAATGTATAGTAGTGGTCATGGGTCATTTGGATCACAAACTCCATTACACCATCCAAATAACTTTGTTAGTACTCCTGCACATCACCATCAATCATTAATGGCTCCACATCATTCTGCAGCTCCTCCAGGCTTGAGTTATATCCCTTCATTCCAAGTACCACCATCAGGACAACATTCTTTGCAACAACACCAAGAATTTGTACACTCAGCAGATATGAATCCTATATCATATGAACCATCATCCCCAGGAAATTCATTTTCTGCTCAAGAATCTCAAGATGATCAACCAAAGGTAATTGTTCCAAACATAGAGGAAGAATTGGGGCATTTATCAGAAACCATTCCTTTGCCCAGTAATATAGCCTCAGGAGTAGTAAGTGTAAATGTTGAAGGAAAGATTGCAGAACAGAAAGCTCCCTTATTATCCAACCCATCTACTGGTTTTATGGCAAGTTACATGAAATTTCTTCAAGGGGATAGAGATTCATCACCACCTCCACAAAACCGAGCAATAAGGAAACCGTCGTGGACAAAACCAAGCATTTATCAACCTTCAGAGAAGGGAATCCAAGATTTTAGTAACAATTCTATGGCAAATCTCAGCAATGCAACTTTTGCAGTTAGTAACACAGTTTATGGTGACAATCAGGTTAAAGATTGCAAGCAATCCACTACATATGATCCTCAAGATGACCCAAGATATTTTCCTCTTCCAAAATCCGATGACAACCGTAAAAGCTTCTCTGATTCTGATGATGACTTTGAATCGAGTGAGGGGGAAAGGGAAAAATTAGAACTACAGAAGAAGGAAAATGTACAAGAAAGGAAAGAAAGAGAACTTGAAAGTGGGAAGAAGGAAAAGTCAAAGAGAGGAAGGGATCACACCAAAGTGAAGGGGAAAATAGGAAAGTTTAAACTTGAGAAAGACATTAAAGAAAAAAATAAAATTAAAGAGAGTGATGATTCTGAACTGATAAATGATATTAAGCAAAGCTCAAAACTTGGCTCTAAAGCCAAATTCAAATTTGAACACAAATATGAGGATGCGTTAGAAAATTATAATGAAGAGGAGTCATTTGTGAAAGAAAAGAAGATTGAAAAGATAAGGAAAAGCAAATATCCAAAGGAGCGCTCTCTTTGCAAGAAGAAACAGGAGCAATCTGGCAGTAAGTATGGGTTTTCTTCTTTGAATACAACAGACTAATTTTACATAAAATAAAATAGAAGTCTTGAAAAACTTACTCTTACATTTCTCTCCTTAGTTTAAAATAATATTTAAATTGTTATATTCTTAAATTGTACCGTTCTTGAAGGATTAAAGTTGTCAAAAAATTTGGGACAGTCAGAGTTTGGTCATTTTATTTCCTTTTTGAATTAAATAGTTTTATTGTGTTTATATGAGAAGTTTTAAATTATAATGAAATAGGGAGTATTGTGTTAAATGATAAATATTCAGCTGTATGTATAAAATGTTATAATTTATTTTAATTCATATTCTTTCTAAAATCAATTTATTTAATTGTAACTAGATTCAAATTGATTTAACAGTGCATTAATTGTTGTAATTATAGTATTAGTTACTTATTAGATAGGTATTTGTTTCCAAAAAAATATTAACACCTTCTGTCTAATTTACATGTTAAATACTTATATATCAAATCTAACATGGTAGAATAAATTATACAATTTATAAGAGTGTTGAATATAATAAAACAACAGTCAGGATAATGGGAAACAAATACCAATTTAATGTTTTAATTCAGCTATTTAATTAAATTATTATTTAATTTAATAGAAACATGATTAACTATTACAGTCCTATTATTGGAGCAAAATATTGCACTTTGCCATATTTATTGAATTATGGCAACTATTAATTTAACTAATATTATTAAATTTTACAAATTATTTAACCAAATTATTTGGTCTTTCTTAAATAATTTGCATTGTTTTAGTCACCATAAATATCATTCCCTTTTATCTGCCAAGACATGATTTTATATCCCCAACATTGTCTTGAATATTTGAAGTTGTTGGTTACTATATTTCAGATTAATCATTCAATGAATGGTGATAAATATAATAATTTTAACTTGTCCATCTAGCACTTGGTCTTAGGTGCTTTGGTGTCATTGTATGAGCTACCATTGTTGAGGGTGGATGAGAAGCTCCGTTACATGTTAAAGTATATTAATTCTTATCTCAATGAAATAGACATAGTCAAAAGTCAGGAATGGAAGAAATTAAAAAATGTTTTGTCCCCAACTTTCAGGACCTCTTCAGTTCATTAATTAAAATCTGTTTAAAATTTTGCTTGGGATGCAACATAAAATTTAAAATTCTTCTATTTCTGACTTTTGGCCATTATGTATTTGTTTTTTTATATTATATAATATTAAGCCAGATTAATTTGATTATTTTATTTGTAATCTCATCCCAAGTCTAACTATACAATGCTATTAACAATATAAAGGGACTTCTTGCCCTCTCAGTAACTTCATGAGACAATTATTTTCATTAGTTTTGTTTTTAATAGCTGTAACTTAGCTCTGAAGACTGCTGCTACTCACACTTCACAAATCTGTAAGAGTACAATCCTATCTTTTACTGAACTGTCAGTGTTAAGGTATTAGGATATTAGTGTGGTTAAAGTTACATTGCACTTCATCTAATAATCTATAATATAACAGTTTCAACTTCAATAGCCTTATGTGCCACACTTCAGAAGCATTATAATGAAGAATATTGGTCAGGGTAAGGTAAAGTAGCATTTTATAGCGTAAAAAATTTACGTTGTTAATTTTATACCAATATATTTGGCTTGTATATGTGTGTACTTTGACTTATCTGCTGATTTTTGATTATCTGCAACAACTCTCTACCATTACCATGGATAATCAAGTCTACTGTATTTACAATATCATACTGTACAAAAATTAATGACATGTCAATTGTCATTATAGTTGATCCATTACTACTTCCACCTCGTCGAGAGGTTGCACGTAGAAAAGCAAAAGAGAAAATTGCTATGAAACAGCTCCTAGACCAGGATGTGAATCTGGATGATTTTGAAACTGAAGAAACTGATTTGGCTGACTCAGATTCAGATCCAGCTTGGACACCAACTATTAAAGTGAGTTGTTTAACTTATTAAAATCACAATATTTCCATTATTGAACCAATTTTATTAATAATTGAGCAAGAACTGTATTGTTGCAATTTTTCTTTATAATGCCATGTCTGCCTTATACTTCCACCTACCAAAACCTTGCAGAATCCCACCAATGACAGAATGTTGCAGAGGTTAGGTGGGTGCCTAAAGACAACCCTTGGACAAGGGGGTTGCTTTTCAAGTTGGGGTTGGATTGTAGGCCAGGCGGAGAAAAGAGTTGAATTTATGTAGTCCGGTGAAGAAGGTGGTGAATAGGGGAAGACTTCGCTTTGTTTGATGGTTAGGGGAGGGACTGGCTATTTGGTCAGTGGAAAGGGCACAGATTATTTGTTTCTAAAATTAATAAAGAAAGGAAAGCGAGATAGAAAGTAGGTGACTTCCCTGAGATTCATAGATGGTAGGCACCTTCTTGTACCAAAGCTAATTATTACCATTACCATCTCAAAATACAGGATGTCATTTTGCCTTTCTTAAGAAAGAGCGAGTGTTTCTTCCTGTATACAGTTACCAGAAATACGTTTGACACTCTTTAGAGTCTTGGGCAATTTTTATTTCTCTAATGTCCTGGGAGTATTTTTGTACTATTATAAAGTGTTAAGAGAATTTTTATTGTTATTTTAATGAAAATATTTTTAGTGATGAAACTATGAACAGACTCAGCATTTTGTACTCCAATATTTCACATCACATTAGAATGATTAAATGATCACTTTAAATATTTAAAGAAAAATTCATTTAAAATTGATTTCTAATGTCAATACTTACTATTAATTTATTCAGTCTATAAATTTATGTTGTTGACTTATTACTAAAACATTATTAAAAATACAGGGTGCAGCAGAAAAAGAGCGATTTTGACAAGGCTTTTAGAGAACTATATTTTTTCCTGAATCGTACTTTTACTACTGTGACTTACATAAAAAAGCATTCAAGAAAATTTACTAAATGTAACTAATTATTAAAAGTAACTCCAGT
Organism: Eucriotettix oculatus; assembly: GCA_034510155.1. Classification (NCBI taxonomy): domain Eukaryota; kingdom Metazoa; phylum Arthropoda; class Insecta; order Orthoptera; family Tetrigidae; genus Eucriotettix; species Eucriotettix oculatus. The sequence goes on from CM067376.1 coordinate 258,001,823, forward strand.
AATATGATGTCCTTTCAGTAATATACATTCCCCCAAGTTAGCCTTGAAGTTATTCATAACATTCCACAGCATTTGAACCACCTCCTGTCAGATCTGCCCTTTCAGTATTGTAACCGTTTGTGGTGCTTACACTGATATAATTTACTTTTCAGATAATCCCTCAAGAAAAAGTCTTTGTTTTCTTTAATTAAAATCGACATTTTTCACAAACCCGTCATTGTTTCTTTATGAACGTACAGAATTCTGTTCTTGTAAATATGAATATATATATATATATAATTAATAGGGAAAGGACAGAGAGAAAGAATGTAGGTGACTTACCTGAGGTTCATAGATGGTTTAGAGTACTTGAATTTTCGGAGACACCGCCCCCTTCATCAGAAAGTTAGGAAGACATTTCCAGTGATCGGCTAGCCGATGACTGAGACTATCTGTTTTTATCTTCAGCTTGTTCCTTGTTAATTTCCTCCTTAGTGATTGATTTCCTGTCCTCTTTGTTTTGCTTATGACCCTTTGCCACAGCAATCCGTTCCGCATTTAACCTCTTCATCTTCCTTTGCATCCCAATTTTGCCTGCTTAAGTAATCGGCCACCACATTCTCCTTTCCCTTGACATAGCGGATTTTAATGTCGTATTCAGCCAACAAGATAGCCCATCTAGTTAATCGAGCATTTGTATTCTTGCAGTCCTTCAGGAAGGTAAGTGCCTTATGATCCGTGTATAGTAACACCTCCTGTCCCAGAATATCATTCCTGAACTTAGACGTAGCATACACAACTCCTAACAATTGTAATTCAGTTGCCGTATATGATTTCTCATATTTCTTCAGGCATCTGCTTTTCATTGCAATTATACGTTCTTGCCCTTCTTCATTTTCCTGACTCAACACGGCAGCAATAGACGTTTTACTGGCGTCGGTTCTCACTATGAATGGTTTGTTCCCTATAGGTTGACCCAGCACAACACTATTCATGAAAGCCGCTTTGATTTTTTCAAACACTTCTTTCTGTTCCCTTTCCCATTTCCACTTCTTGTTATTCTTCAACAACTTGTACAATGGGGCGAATTTGCCTGCAGAATCGTGTAGAAATCCTTGGTAGAATGCACAACATCCAATGAAACTTTGTAACATTATTGGTTGGTGCACTCAATCTCTGTATAGCCTCAATCTTTTTTGCCATAGGCCTTACTCCTTCACTGGACATCGAATGACCCACAAAATCAATTTCCGATTTGCACCAATCAGTCTTTTCCAAATTAATCGTCAGCCCTTCCTTCTTCATCTTTCCTAATATATCTCTAAGGTTGCCGAAATGTTCTTCCAAATTCGCATCGGCCAGTACTAAATCATCAATATACACCTGCAGGTTGTCCTGCTCATCCCCCAAAATTTGCCGCAGCCACTTGTTAAATATTTGTGAACTGGCTTTTAGTCCAAACGGTAACCTCTTAAAAGCATATTGCTGTGTTCCCACAGTAAAGGCGGTGAGCTTCCTTGATTCCCGGTCCAACGCTATCTGGTAATATTCTTTAGTCAAATCCATAGACGTTAACCACTTCTTCCCATGAAATTGCTTAACCAATCTTTCAATTTTTTCCGGGTACCCATGTGTGTTCACAATCACTTCATTCAATTTCCTAGCATCTAAACATAAACACAGTTGACCTTCTTTTTTAGGTACAATCACAATATTGTTATTGTACGGACTATCACACTGTTCAATGATATCCATTTCCATCATTTTCTTAATTACCTGGTTCACTTCCACTTTATGACATTCTGGGATGTTAAATTTTCTCGTTACAAAGGGTTTATGCTCTACTGTATCTATATGATACTCATAGCCTTTCATCAATCCTGGTTGGTTACTGAACACTTCCTGATGATCTAGCAAAATTTCAATTAACTTCTCTCTCTCCCTCTCATTCAGTCCTGGCACTTTCTGAACTGCATCATGAAATCGATCCTTCCGCATCAGATCTTCCTTTATTGTTACAGCAACCACACTCTCCTTTTTTATCAAATGATCTCTTTGCTGTTTTGGACCATCCTTAGCCCCCAATGGTAGTTTTATTTCTATTTCCTTGGCTATCTCATTTGGTAAACCCATATGACACTCTTTTTTTACTAAAATCCAAAACTACTTTATACTTGATAATCCAATCCAAGCCCAATACAAAAGGTACAAACAGAGACTTAACTACTATACATCTAATAAACATCTCCTGACCTTGGATTCTAAACTTCAAAAGAATCTGTTTACTGCTTTTCTCAAATTTCTTCCCAATGGCTCCATACACTCTCATCCCAGTTATTGGCAAGCCTTCTAGAATTGCTTTCCTTTCCATCAGCTCAAGATATAATTGTTCACTGATAAACGTAGATGTAGCTCCAGTGTCAATAATGGCTCTTCTTTTCCCATCTCCCTCAATGTCAATATCAAAAGATAACAATTCAAGGTTAATATTTTCAATTTCTTCTAATAACTCTTTCCCATTCACCAAAATTGGTATTATTTTATTTTTTTTGTAGTCCCTATTCTTTTCTTCCTCAACCAGGGGACTCGCCATTGAAGAAGGTTTTAGTTTTCCTTCGGTCTAGGATTGTCTTCTCTAGCCTGCTGAGATCTATAATTTCCCCTTTCTCCTCCGTGTTGGTTATTACGTCTCCATGTAATCCGATGATTATCCGTATCCTCATTACTCACATTTTCTCTGCGATTTCTATATCTATTCATTTCGTCCGCCCCCCTATCTCAAGTCTTTCCCACATATGACCTCCTCCTCTCTTCCTGTCCTACATCATCCAGGAATTTGAGTAATTTCAGCATATCTATTACAGATTTCTGCCCCTCACCAATGGCTTTAATTATTTCCACCTCAAAATGGAACTTGATTCTGTTTACAAGTTCTTCATCACCCAACGGGGTATCCAAGTATTTGTTCTTATTTATCATAGCCAGGAAATATTCCTCTCTCATCCCATCCTTACTGCCTCTGTATTTCCCATTATGCAAGGTTTCTACAATCACCCTCTGTTTGTTCTGATCCCAAAATCTTTCCAAAAATTTTCTCTTAAGCACCTCAAATCCCTGCTCCTCCCCTACCACTACATCTAACCAATTTACAATTTTCTCTTTAAGCACTGTCTCATCACTCTTGCTTTGTTATGTTCTGGGATATTAACAATTACAAAGTACTCCTGTAATTCATTTATAAACTTCTTAGGATTTAGTCTTACTCCATTATCGAAATGGGGCATTTGCAGTTCGATTCCTCCCTTTGGGGTCACATTTATGTTACTTACTGAAATTGCCTTCCACTGGTCATATAAGTTTTCTAACGATTTCTCTAAAATTACTATCCTGTTCCTTTCTATGATACCACAATTCGTATCTACACACCGCTCTACTTCTACCCTATCTATTTCTAATTTACATATCCAGTCAGATAAATTTTCTACCTTCTGAACTCTCTTATTTACCACCTTCACCTTCTCCTCCACATTTTCCTGTACATACCTTTCAGAAGATTTTAACTCATCAAATATTCTATTTGTAACTTGTTGCAGTTTTTCCTCTAATCTTTCTTCTTGTTACATTCTTCACTTAACCTATTCTCCAATTCCTCACACTTCCGACCTTGCAACTCGGCCATTCTGTCTAAATCAGCCCTCAACTCTACCTGCATTTTCTTAAGACTATTAACACTATTGTTGAAATCTTCCATCTGCTCATCAAATATCTTATTAATTACCAGGGACAATTTCCTGAGCATAGAGTCCTCTGCCTTCTCAATACCCTGCTGCACTTCTTCCATTTTTAAAACACTACAGAACACACAAACCCCCAACCAAAATATTATGCAAAATACATTTATTTGCCACCAACTTGTAGAACCTGTCTTCTTACTCGTACTTCACTTCTCCATACACACCGTACTCTGTTTTTTTTTTACACAGACACACACCTCTCGAAGATATCCACGCAGCGGTCACTGGCTGTGCTCAGCTATGCTATGCGTAGATCAGTTCTCCTTCCACAGCGTTCCTTCTGCAGTGCCTCCACTTCTCTCAAATAATTCTCGGGTACCACGTACGTCGTCCTCACAAAACTTCGTTGTTCGATGCCCCAACGTTGCGGCGTCAAATGTAGCGGATCCGTCGTTCCTCCGTATTCGAGGATTTCTTAATTCCTTTAGGGTGCCAGGTATTTTTCATAAAAAATACCAAAAATTGATTTTAATAGTTTTTAATTTCAATCAGAGCATGAAAAAATTACATCTACAAGGCGTGGTCAGTCTCTCGTCGTCTCGCCGACACAACCTGCTTCTCCCATCACTCCCTGATGACTGCCACGTCTCGCCCGACCACATTGTTGGCCCGTGTTGCGTCAGTTCCTCAACAATTGCAACTCGCAAGCTGGCCTGCATTGTTGTGCATAACTTTTCATGTTACAAAATATATAGCATATAATATAATATATATATCATATAATAGTTGTGTTTCGTGCACCCAGGTTCAGTCCTGGCCACACGAACTTCTTTCAGTCTTACTCCCTGTGCTTCCATTCCTTCTACGCTCTGACACATTGTATTTCCTTGTGCATGATCCATGCCGTACATATGATTTAAAGAGCGAATTTCCTGCCTTTCTCCAAATATTTCTATCTTTCTTTCTTCCAATTATATGTATATATGAACCATACCTGTGAAAGCTGTTGGACCGTTTTGTTGAAAATCCAGTGTAGTGCTGAATGACTTACATTTTCAAGAGTACATAGCATTGGTTTCCCAGGCTTCTTTATTGTTATTGATGAATTTTCTTCATAGTTTTTAACCAACTTTTAGATTGCAGAGACAGATGACACCAGTACATTCTGATTAATTTGAAAATTGGGTGTGAAAAGCTCATGCCAGGATGTAAGAACAACCATTTTCATAAAATGCTTTGATGGCATAAGCGAGATGCTCAAGTGTCCACAACTCCATTCCTACTTAATGATAACATATGAAGAACGGTGCCAACTGTCGCCACCATCTTTTATCAACAATGCAAGATCTCTGCTCTTTTTTCATCTGCATTCTGTATTTATCTCAAAATGAATCACTTCACATTATGTTATAGCAAAATTTCATCTCTTCTGGCAGTGGTAAATGTAATTGTTATTTTTTTCCCCAATTAAGGACAGCACTGATGAAGAGGGAAGAAGACGCTCTTCAAGAAGAGGACGTCCCCTAATTTCAAATCGAAAAAAATCAAGGTCAATGTCAGCAAATGAGGATGAACTTGCCAATCTTGAGAATCAAGATGAGTTTAATTCTAATCAGTTTTACCATCGACCTAAGCAACAAAGAGGTCGATCCAAAACTCATCTTGTAAAATCGCCTCAGCCTTTAACTTCTGATTCATCAAGCATGAATACTAGCATAGGAGAACCAATTGCTGATACAAATTTTAAAGTAAGTATTAGTAAACTAAAATGGTTTTCTTGTAGTCAAAGTATGTATGCATTATATTGTTTTCAAGTGAATGGCTTAACCTTATCTTGTTTCAATGTCTTCTTGGTCTCCAAGTTGATTCACGGATGAAAATATTATTAGTTTGTTTATATAAAAGATATGTGTATCATTTCTTACTAAAGTAATGTTAATGAAAACCTGAAACAAGTTTAATTTTTATTTTAGAGTGGAGAATTTATTGTAATGAAGACTGACTTAGGTGATGAATACCCGCCAATATGGAGGATTGATGGGAAAACTCTTTTGCAGAAATATGAACCATTTGAGCAGGATGGAAAAACATTTTACAGGAGTATTTCCACTGTAAGTACAGATAAGCAAATAGTATTTTTTATTAACATGCTAATATAGTTACTGTTAACTGCAATCTCTAAAGGTTATGGATAAGCCTAGTTTCTTGATATTTTATCTTCTTCAAAGTCATCAATAGTGTGTTCTAGTTCACATTATCAAATGTTTTTTTTCTAAATCTTCAATTGCCATGAATATAGGCTGTTTTTTTCTTATCCTATCATCTAAAATTAGATGCAAAATCAGTATGGTTTCTCTCGTCCCTAAACTCTTCCTAAAACCAAAGTGATCTCCTAACTCACATTCTATTTGACGTTCCAACCTCCTATGTACTATATAATATTTTGCACGCATGAGATACTAAACTAATTGTCCTGTGCTGTTCGCATCTATCAACCCCAGTCTTCTTCGGTATGGGTATGATATTGCATCTTTGCCCAATGATCTTATCAACTCCACTGGAATGTTGTCAATTCCTGGAGCTTAACAATTCCTCAGGTCTGTCTGTACCCTATCATACTCCGACCTTAAGATTTTGTCCACCACCTCTTCATCATCCACCTCCTCTTCTTTTATTACTGAGATTTCCACCATGATACAGCTATTCTAGATATTCCTTCCATCTTTCTGCTTTTTCTTCTTTATTTTGTATTGGCTTCCCATCCACTCTCCTGATATTCTTGCTATTATTTTTCCTCTCTCCAAATATTTCTTTGATTTTCCTATAACCTGCATCTATTTTCCCTTTCATCATGAAATCTTCAACCACTTTGCATTTCTTTTATAGACATGCTTGTTTGGTTGCTTTGCACTTCCTATCTATTTCATTCTTCAAGCGTCTGTATTGCTCATTACCATATCTCGCATTTTTATATTTACACCTTTCATCAATCATTTTTATTGTTTCTTGTGTTATCCATGCTTTCCTATTGATCTGAGCTATTCTTCCTACCTTTTTGGTGACTGCTCTAGTCATTTCTTTCTTCAAGAGTGCCCATTTCTCTTCTATATTGTTTCTTCCTCCTTTCTCTATTAATCTTCTCTGAACTCTGAAGCACCTCTTATTGTTTCAGTGTTTCTAATTCCCATCTTTTTGATTTATTCCCTTCTTGAGTTTCTTCATTTTCAACCAGCATTCCATAATTAACAGATTATGGTTAGAGTTTGCATCTGCTGAGTAATAGATTATAACAATTTTCCAGCCACTCCTATTCTATATAGGAATGAATGGACTGTTAATATGTAATATTTTCTACATGGACTGTTGGTTATTTTAGATGTAATCCTATGATTATATTATTTGTCCAAGCATAAAATTGAAGCGTAGCTGTAGCTATTATAGATAAAAAATTTGTTTGGGTTGAATTTATATACATTTTTTTTTTAGCTGGGCGTGTTACAGAAAATATCATCAAAAGAATTCTGTTATGAAGTAAAATAGGAAAGGTTAATTATGTAGGTCCTCTTTCTCTCTCCATCCTTATAATGGCATCTCTTGTGGGTATGACTTCTTGTAGTGGCATTTTCCAAAATATCCTCATTTTCTTTCGTTCAATGTTCTTCTCAGCTGTCCGGTCCAAAGGCCACTTTGGCAAAGAGTGTTCCCTGTGATACCACAACAGTAGCAGGGTCAGTAATTCATAACAGGCTACAATGCTCATTTCACTTTATTACTAAGAAATTGATTATAACCTTAGGACCTTATATCATATGACACTTATTATGTCGTTGAAGTCTTGCTACATCTGGGAATAAGCTTATTTAAATTTTTATCTGTAAATGGTAAAAATGTATAGGCAATTTGTAAATATCTAATTAAAATGTTCTTCTAATTTTCATACTATCATTATATATATTTTTTGTACTTTTAGTATTCAGCTTGGACACCACAAAATCGTCACATATTTCAACTAGCTCCAGTTAGATTTGTGCTTCAGAACCGCCTTGAAACAATAATTGAGTTTATGAGGGGAGAGATGTGTCTTGATGATTAGTAAGTATCACATTTCTGCTCACTATATAATTTACTTACCAGTATTAAGAGACTACCTTAAATCAAAATTAAAATGTTTTGGATTACTGAAATTTAGAAGTTTATTTTCAGAGATAAACTTGTAGTCAGACTTGTGACTTATTTGAATAACTTGCCTTTAATGTGCAAATACAAAATGCCTAGTTCTATTTGGCATTAAAATGTTTTTTTTCAGTAAAGTATTTTGCATTTAGTTTAAAATGTTCCAGGTGCTTTTTATATTTGAAAACAGCAAATATTTTGTTGATAAATTTTGCCAATATTAATTAATTGTTATACAAAATGAATGAAAGTTGCCAATTGACCAATGTACCATAGCTAAAATTTAATTGTCATCAAATATGGATTGATCTTAACACTTTTGTAAGAAATATTTCTACTTTTGTCTGCGAAATCATATTCCTTCAACAAATTGGCAGAATTGATTATAAATGTACATACAGAATATGATTTAAGGTGACCAGAAATAATAAAATTTGTAATATGTAATATGGTTCAAATATAGTGAAAGCTGTTAAAGTTTATGAAAAACCTGATGTGGAAATCAAGACAAGTGACGAAACTTTATCTACTATTGAAAATTTTCAAATGAATAAAATTAATGAAGTTGATGACAACTATGATGATGAGATATTACTCTTGAAATAATTTTCTGAATCTCTATAAATTGAGATGTATCAAATGTGTAATGGTGGAAGGTGTGCCACACATGCATTACATTTAATTCACACCAGAAACTGCATGTTGTAGTTATGGCTAAATGCCAAGCAGTTTGAAATTTTTGTTCCTAGTAAAGAATATGATGAAATTTGTTTAGAATTCACAGGTAAATCTCCTAAAAGTTCAAGCTTTTGGATTTTTAGGAAGTACAGGCAAGTTTAAATGTTGCGTAGAAAACTAGGTTTGACATTTTTCAGGAAATTAAATTGCAATTCCTAATTGAAAATACCAACTATTCCAAACATAAAGCTGAAGGTTAGAAGGAGAAGTAATTAAAACCTTACGCTTTGCCGACGATGTTGTAGTATTAGGGGAATGAGAAGACGACTTAGAAAATTAATAAATGGCATGAACGGGGTCCTGGAGAAAGTCAATTTGAGGATTAATTTAGGGAAAACCAAGGTAATGGAGTGTAGTATGGGAAACAGTGGAATAACCATGGGTGTTAGATTGGGAAGGGATATTTTGAGGGAAGTTAAGGAATTCTGCTACTTGGAATGCGTAATAACTAGGGACGGTAGAAGTATAGTAGACATAAAGAGTAGGATAGCTCTGGCAAGGAAGGCTTTCACAAAAAAGAGGGATTTACATATGGGTAATATATTTGTGAATATTAGGAAATCTTTGCTAAAAAGGTTCGTATGGAGCATGGTGTAATATGGGTGCGAAACATGAACAATAGGGTTGGGGAAAGGAAAAGAAGCCTTTGAAATGTGGTGCTATAGGAGAATGTTGAAAATAGGGTGGACAGATAGAATCACTAACAAGGAACTTCTTAACAGAAAAGGAAGATCGAACAATATGGAGGATGTTGACCAAGAGAAGGGATAAATTAACAGGTCACGTTTTAAGGCACAGGGTCTTGTAAAATTAGCATTAAAGGGAAGTGTGTGGGTAAGAATAGAAGAGAGAGACGAATGATAGAATACACTAAGCAGATTAGGGAAGATGTGGGTTGTGTTAGTTATGAGAAAATGAAAAGGCTTGCACAAGATAAGTTAGCATGGAGGGTTGCACCAGATCAATCTTAGGACTGAATAATGCAACAACAATAGAAGGAGGCAAAGAGGCATTCTATGGATGCATTTTACCCGAATCAATGAGAATCCAACATAGTTACTTCTTGGAAATGGATAATCCAACATATTGTGGCATGCTGTTAAACATACTTGAAAAAGGTTATGGAAAAACTTTTTAAAAAGGCTAATTGAACTAGCCTAAATCTGAAGAAACAGTTTTGGCATCAGTATTGTAGCACAGTAGAACCTGGTCCAATTTTTCCTATTTATGGAATTTTAAATTGCATAAATATTTCGGCATGAGCATGTCACTGGGCAGGAAGAAATGGTTTTTCTGAGCTCCGAGTTGGCGGCGTGGAATCAAAACAAAGAGACAGTGGCTGACGCTTGGGCTATAAAGCTCAGACACCTCGTCACTGGTTTCGGAATTTTCTAATGTCTGAGAATTTGGTGACCAGGTGGCGTGTTACCGAAATGTAACAAGGGATATTATTGGACAATATCCAACCCTGCCACCTTGGTGATAGGTGTCGTACAAGTGGGGACGAAGTTTTAAAATATGTGGGCGGAGACATTTTTGGAGGCAGAGTGGTGGAGAGAGGAGATTGGTGGCGAGAGCTGACTGATGGTGGAAAAGAATTAGACAGATTGGCAGTATAAAGTATAATGTGAGGATTGATAGGTGGAGGAGAGTGTGAGGTGTGTTTGATGATTGGAGGAAGTAGAGTGTAGGGTGAGACATTAACAAGTGGAAGAAGACTGTGTAAATTATGGACTGATCCCTTAGAGGAGTCAGTGGAGAGGGGTACCATGTTTTGATCAGTCGAGGAAGTAGCGAAGAAAGGTATTAACAATGAGGGAAGAAAGAGGAAAAAGCTGAGTTTTCTCAATTCCGGCAGCACGACTTTGTGCTATTGTCTACCGACCGCTTCAGAGTTCCACAACAAGGAAGTTCCAGTGACATCTGCAGCAAGGCGCATATGCAAACAACTCAGGTTCGTCAACGAATGGAAAATCTGCTACACGTGGTCACCCAAACAATAATTACCCCTGAGAACATTAATATAATCCCCTTTTAATTCTTTACTTTTGTACATGATATATACATGCTGGATCCAATTAAAAAAAATTGTGTTTTCAGTTAATAAATGTACATATTAAACCTTAATTATTAAATTTGTTAAATAATTAATATCCCTCCATCATTTACAGTATCATATCCTTTTTCAAATAAAAATTGCCAAAAGCAAATACAGACCAGTAAAGGAATTGCTGATTGTGGTAGTGAGAAAACCAAAAAACGTAGATATAAAAAATATTGCCACATCTCAAGACCTGCAGTGATGGCAGAGGGGTATAGAGCCGGACTGCAGAAACGTAGACTCGGGTGCGAGTTTCTAGTATTTTCTGTTTCGAGAATGTTCTGCTTCTGAAATATTCCATGTATGTATAAATGGGACTGGGTCAGTCTTATGCAGTACGAGCTTGTACAGCACTTCGCCGTTAAATGAACACATATAACCTCTACGTGTGTGTGTTATTGAATCTTACAATCCCTCAGAAACGTGACATTTCTGGTGGTGGCGCCGGGTAACATCTAAACTTAACACACAGTGGCTCCTATTAGACCTCTACAAAACCGGATGCTCCAAGGCTTGAATCCGGAATTCATGCCATATACAAAACCAACAAACACTGATGGATCGACAGGACAGAAGCTCACCGGCCTATGCTGCTGTTCAGCAGCAGATAAGGAACCCTGCCATCTTCACAGGAGATGCCGGACAAGACCCAGGCAGATGGCTCAAGGGCTACCAACGAGTCGCTAACTTTAATAAGTGGGACGACACTGTTTGCCTGACCAATGCGTACTTCTACTTGGACGGAACCGCAAGACAGTGGTTCGAAAATGTTGAAGAAAAGTTGACCAGTTGGGAAACTTTTCAGTCCAAGATACAGAAGGCATTCGGTGATTCTGAGCGTCACAGTCGGCAGGCAACAGAATAATTAAAATACAGAGCTCAGAAAAATGGCGAAAAACGCCCAGTCGTATATTCAAAACATTCTAGCATTGTGCCGAACGGTTAATCCAAACATTGAGAGGACGAAAAACTGGCACAAATGATGAAAGGTGTCGCGGAGGACTTACATCAGGCCCTCCTATGAAAAGACGTAAAAAAGACAGATGTCTGGAGGACACGGTGTGTTTCCATTGTGGTCGTCCTGGACACGTAGTTAGATACTGCAAGGACAAGAGACGTGTATTCGACGAAGCAAGAACTAGGTGAGGACAGGATGTATACAACCATGGACACCAATATGATGAAGCCGAACAAACGGAGTTGTTCCGACGAAGATACAGGTCGTCGTCGCCGCATCCTGCCGCAAGGAGAGGACGCTCTCCGTCTCGTCGCTCCAGATCTCCGTCGCCATTCGGCCGTTCCCCTAGCCGACGTAACCTGGAAAACTAGATGACGCGACCTCCACTGGAGATGGGGCCGTACAAGAAGAAAATCCTCCGTCGACGACCGTCGCCTAGATGTCAGGAAATTATATTGATGTAATGTTGGTCCACAAGTTGGTACGAGCCCTAATAGATTCCGGCGCATCTTTCTCTGTTACCTCCGAGACGTTTCAATGACAGCTGAAGAAGACCAAGATCGCTGATAACAGGAATACTGTTTTAAGGGTTGCGGATGGCAAATATGTGCAAGCAGCCGGAAGATGCACCATCAGGCAGAAAATTAATAACAGAATTCAGCCGTTCAAATTCATATCGGCCTGCCGCAATGTAGCCACGACGTTATCCTCAGATGGGACTTTTTGAAGAGCTCGTAAGCTGTAATTAGCTGTGGACGTTCTGAACTTCTGTTAGACGAATTACAAGCTTCTGTAGAAGGAATAGGAAATAAGTATTCGTGGCGGTTATTGGTCCTCGACGATGTGACCATTCGTGCGTTAAGCGCTACCAAGGTTACAGTCACGTGGCCACGTAGATCTTATAATTGAAGCAAAGAATAAATTATCAAGTCATTATTCCAGCGTAGGTCATTTCATTCATGAACGGCATTGGAGATTTATGGTCGGAACGAACCTCACTTTCTTCCGAAACATACGTGCTTAGCAAGGGCTCAGCTAATAACACAAGAACATCTGACTGTCATGGAAGAAAATCCACCCAGCCGCAGACTTCCTACAGAGACGAAAAACAAGGAATTCGAGTTTCATAAGTTACTGGCTCCGGAGCTAACCTTGGATCAGCAGACGAAATTTCTTATACGTGCTTCGACGCAGTAATCAGGGACAAATCAACCACTGTGAAGGTGAAACATAAAATTAACACAGGAAGCTATTCATCTATCAGTCAGAGGGCGTACAGAGTATCACCAGCAGAACGACGCATTATTCAAGAAGTGGATAAGATGCTTGGCCGAAGAATTGTTCAACCATCACAGAGCCCGTGGTCATCACCCATCATACTTGGCACAAAGAAGGATGGAACCTGGCAATTCTGTGTTGAAGAAGGACGTTTATCCACTACCAAGAATTGACGTAACTCTGGATGTCTTAAGGAAGCAAAGTTTTTCTCCATCATGGACTTTGCACATCAGGGTACTGGCAGATAGAAGTGGACGAACCGCTTTCATTACACCAGACGGACTCTACGAATTCAAAGTTCTGCCGTTTGGGTTGTGTAATGCACCGGCAACTTTCGAACAAATGATGGACAACTTGCTGCGCCACTTGAAAAGGACTATGTGCCTCTGCTATTTGGATGGCATAATAGTTTTCTCGGAATCATTTTTCAGCGGCCATCTGCACCGACTGCGAACTGTTCTCAAGTATCTGAGTACATCAGCGTAGACTGAATCCAAAGAAGTGCCTATTCGGTCTCACGAGAAGGCGTACAACCAGATCCGGAGAAAGTCAGGTCGATAACAAACTTTCCGCGGCCAAGAAATCTACACGACGTCAAGGATTTTATTGGGATCTGCTCTTATTATAGGCACGGCCACTACAGAAGCTATTGCAAGGGGACGCCAAATTTATCTGGAGCAACAAACAACAGGAGTCTTTCGCCACGCTGCGACCCTTGTTTCCGACCCCGTTTTAGGGTTGTTCGACCACAGAATTGCCCCAATTGAATTGCACACTGATGCCAGCGGCCACGGACTTGGTGCTGTACTCGTTCAGATATTCGGCAAAAAAGAGAAAGTCATAGTGTAGGCCTCAATACACTTAGCAAGGCAGAGCGGAATTATTCAATGACAGAGAGAGAATGCCTTGCTGTTGTTTGGGCCATAAATAAATTCCATCCGTATCTCTTTGGCAAACCGTTCACGGTTGTGACGGACCATCAGGATGCAGACTCACTCTCTCCCGAAACCCTGTTGACGACGAAGAACCGAAGACTGAGATCCTGGATTGTCTTAACCCTTTGATTAATAATCCTGTGGAACAGAGAAAGGATCCAAAGCTGAATGAGATTATACGAGCTTTGAACTCTTCCCAAGGTGCGAAAGGGGATTTAGAAATAATTATTAACGTACTACACAAGAAAAATTACGACTCATTGGGAAGAAGATGGTTGCTAGTCATCCCCAAGCAACTGCGTCTAGAAATTCTGCGGCAGTTCCAGGACGCACCCACCACTGGTCATCTAGGAGTCGTCAGGACGTATGATAGAATCCATCGGCGATTTTATTGGCCGTGACAACTTCAGACACTATGTAAGCCACTGCACAGAGTGTCAGAGAAGAAAGACGATTCCCCTACGACCACCGGATGCTTTCGAGATCGCCACCTTCGTCGTTGAAGAAATAATACTTAGGCATGGAGCTCCAAGAACCATAATTACAGACCGGGAAACGGTATTTCAGTCTAGACTTTGGTCCGTACCATGTGTTACACGTTTATCCGACGTCACATATGAGGTCGAGGATTACAATCGTAATTCGAGACTCAGAAAGAACCGTGACACCGTCCACATACTGAGGATGAAGCCATACCACAAACCCGACGCTCAAAGGGAGGTTGAAGACCAAACGCGACCCGACAACGACGCGGAATTTTACGGGGACAAAGATGTAGCAATGAGGACTGCCAGCCCAAGTCCAGGAAAAACTGGATCACCATATGTCGGGCCAACGACGAGATCTAGAGGACTCAGGGCAGCTCAGAACTAACAGTGAGATGCTGATTTTTCAAAGAAAGGAGCAATGTCACATATCAAGACCTGCAGTGATGGCAGAGGGGTATAGAGCCGGACTGCAGAAACATAGACTTGGGTTCGAGTCCCACCTGACGCAACCATTTTTATTTGTTAACTTTATTTACATTGTTTGCCTTTACTTTCTAGTATTTTCTGTTTTGAGAATGTTCTGCTTCTGGAATATTCCATGTATGTATAAATGGGGCTTGATTCCAAATCGGGGTCAGTCTTATGCAGTACAAGCTTTGTACAGCTCTTCGCCGTTAAATGAACGCGTATAACCTCTAAATATTTTGTATTTTGCATTTGAAACAGGAAAAAAGAGAACTATTTGTATATAAATACTTTTAATAAACCATTTTGTACATCTCTGCTTGTAGTTAATACATTTTAGCCATGAATTGATTATATCTACACTGAACTAGTTTTTTAATTTGAGCTCTTAGCTTTAATGAATGCATATCATTCTTATAGAATTGAAAATTAAAACACAGTAATATTTGCCTTTTTTTACAGTGAGATAATATGTAAACTAATGGCTGAAACATTAAATTATCAAGACCACTTTGAAGTTTACATACAGACTTTGATTTCTCAAGCTTTAGATTCAAATTTTTTGAATGAAATATTTCAAGAACAAGGTAAGTTATTTGGCTTTTTAAATAAAGTAATTAAATTAGTCTGACTTAATATTTGAAATAATATAAAGTATCATGTTTTGTTAACACAATTTTGATTTTTATATTGATCTAATATTGTTGGTTCAATGACATCAACTCATAATGAAACATTTTCTAATAGCAGTATCCATATGAATTAATTGTTTTGTGCCAATAGAGGTCTATAAATAATGATTTAATAATGTTACCTTGAAATACAATTATTTGTATATTGTTTAATTGTGCTAGGGATACAAATGTATGTGTAATTTATCGACATAATAATGGGAAATTATATGTTTTTACTTTTTGGTGTAATGAATTTGGCATTTAAATTGTAACAATCTTTAAATATGGAAGAATATTCAACAAGTATTATTAAGCTTAATCTGACATAAGACAGGAAAAGGAGCTGAACTTTGACTTACTGCTAATCATGGTGACACCAAAAACATGTCCTTGCCACTCATGTCTGTTGTATACTTTATTAATAACCCCATCTCATATACCGACAAAGATTTAAATAATGCCTTAAACTGTGTCAGCGGTGCCACAATGAATCATGATTGATCCTGATACAAATATTGGTTGCTTCTGCATTATTTTACCAGTCCCTTGTTTGCCACCCCTCAACCCAGGGTGAATTCACCCTGCCTCTGATGTGATACGATGCATTGCAATGTTGGAGTAAGCGAAGGTAATAAATTTTCAAACCATCCATGTGGTTCATACTAACATAACCATTTGAGTAGCTTGATGTGATCACTATTTCCTTTTGTTTATTGTGTGTTGTTATACCAAAAATGAATGTTGAGGTGTTAATAATTATGGTAAGTCAGAACCTATAGTTTTGTACTACAACAGGGACAGGATGCTGGAAACTTTGGGGAAGAAGGTTGCAAAAGAATGTAATACAGATTTTAATTATTCAATGTTTTTAATGTGTTACATGAGGGATGAGCAACCTTTTTCAGAATGGGTCAACTAAAAGTTCATAAATTTTAAGGGGGTCACACAAGAAATACATTTAGGATTATAGACACAAAACTCTTTATTAACAAGTTAACAGTCCTATGAAAAAACACAGATAAATATGTAATTACTATGAAAAAAGCAAAAAATAATAATTATTGTGGAGAATATTTTAAACAAATTTTAATGAGAAGTTTTGTATTGCTTCTTTGCAACCAATTGGTCTATATTTACTGATAATAGATGACACAGCTACTCTCATTTACCCTTGATTTGCTGTCACTTTTAATCACTTTCATTGCTGAAAATAATTGCCAAGAAATAGAAAAAGTGTCATGATTTGCATTGTGTGCGTGACTTAAGTGTATTTTAAATAATCTTCCAATGACACCCAGGCTTGTTATTATTTTATTGTTAGCATTGACTGACAACTATACCTATACTCCAATATGGCTATAGTTACATTACATGGCTTTTGTTCAATTCATTACTTCTCCACTACACAGCTATATATAATTAATAAGGAAAGGAAAGAGAGATAGAAAGTAAGTGAGTTACCTGAGGTTCATAGATGGTAGACACCTTGTGAGGAGAGTTGTCGGCTAGCCGATCACTGGAAATGTCTTCCTAACTTTCTGATGAAGGGTGCGGAGCCTCCAAAAATTCAAGAACTCCAAACCTCACAGTTTTACTGTATGCAGTGGTTGGCAATCCGTTCGGGGAGGGGTCTCTTTGTCTGGCCAATGTAGAGGGCCGGCAGAGTGTGCAGTTAATTTTGTAGATGGTGGGGAGGACAGACACGCTATTTTTTCTCTAATTTTGTATGTTGTGCTGTTGGTGGAATTCTGGAAGCTCGTGGTGGGTGGGAGTATTGGGCAGACATGGCATCTGTTTCTTCCACATGGTCTGCAGCAAATTGTGGGTTGGGGGTGTGGGGTTTGACCAGAATGTTGCAGGACAGGTGAGTAGGATGGACGGGAGGATGTTTTTCATTGTTGGTGGAAATGAGCACTGTGGCATTTAGTTTATAGCTTTGAGGTATTTATAATTCATTTGTATGTTACCATCGACAACACTGGAACTCGTAGGTAGATATAATCAGAATCTTTAAAGTCATTGAAGCGGCAAAGCTTCTGGAACTACATGGCCGAAACTGCTTCTTTTGAAATTACTACCTGGTGTTTACACGTCTGCTCCACAACTTAACTAACTTTAATCTCTTTAATCACTACTCTTTTCTTGTTCCTTTGACAACTGGCTTGACTGAAATATCAACTGTTTAAACTACTGCCTTCTTTGTCTGATATCTTGTTAACCACTTCTCAACAAATGTTCTCTTTGCAATTCCCTTAACTACTTATCAAAATCTTAACCATACCTTCAACAACTGCTCCTTCTCAATTATTCATCCCAACTTGACAATTTCTTAACAACTTAACAGCAACTCCTCCTTACAACAACCTAGCAACAACTAACTGTTTGTTGCTTACATTCTGAATTTTCATTAACCAACTCTCTCTGAAGTCTTCATCCCACTTTAAACCACTTCCTAATGACAACTAACTAACGCAATCTTTTCCACCAACCTTTAAACATCTGATGTCCCCTCTAGTATGAATTACTCACGACTTTATCCATTAGAAATTTATCTGACATTTTAGATTTCCCAATATAGGGTTCACATGGCTTGATTCAAAGTCATGAAAACTTTTGCACGAAGCTATTGCACTTTCTCTGGGAAAATTCCAGGCGTGTCAAAATGTTGAAATTGAAGCTTCTCCATCTGACAGATTTATGATCCTCAACTGGCCAGCGACTTCCAATTCCTTTCACAGGCTGCCACTTTAATGGTTGTTTGTTTGACCCTTTTTGCATTTTGACGGCCATGAGTTCTGCAGCTTCAAAAATTTAGTTTAACAAATTTATGTTCAATTAAAATGAAATAAAGGAATCCTCTTAATAATTTAGTAAAAATGTGCGCACTACAAGTTCGTGAGGTATATAACATGGCATACCAAATTTGCTGTAGAGAAAGGAGAAGGGGAGATGAGTTTTGTTTTTTGAGAGGGAACTTCCCCTTCAAGCTTGCCTACTAAACCCTACAGTCATTGTTGAAAGCCTACATTATATTCTATTCTGGGACATAGAGACTGATTCTATGTCTTCTTACTATACTCTATACTCAACTCAGCATTTATGGTTGTGTTTAAGAACCTACAACATATCCTTAACTGAAAACAATATATTTCATAGAACCAATGTTTTCAGAATTGCTTTTACACTATCAACTTGTCTTGTCAAAATTTAGAGATAAACTTAGACCTGGAGTACCATGACTAGAATATTGGTAAGTTGTCTTTTGCACATCACAGTGACACACAACTAGCTAAATCTCCTCAGTTATACTACAATAACAGATTTAAGCTCCATGAGAGAGAGCACATGGAAAACCTGCTGTGGAGGGCACATATCCGTGAACAAAGCAGTTAAATACATGAGCATGTGGTACCAACTGCTGCAAGCAAGCTCAGAAAAATTTGAGTTACCATACTTGTAGCTCTACTTACTTCTAAGCAAACCCCTATAATATATATTTATTTTATTTTAAGTCATATCAACAGCTAAGGTTGCTAGTGAGTACTTTACCAATTTTGGGGATCTTATCTTCATTGGAAAGGTTACTCGTTTTGGGAACTCACAGACACACACTCAAGCCCTAGCTAGGAATCGAACCCAGGACCTCTGTGGTCCGAGACAGAGACTGTCCCCTATAATATCTCAATTACAATTTATATTATTATATATTCAATCCTAACACCCTGTATATTTGATAAGTGGGAATTGTGGCTGGGATAGTTAAAGGTGCCTTGTATCTGTGATGATCAAGGTTTGAGTCCCGGTGATGTCAAATATTTTCAGTCTTTCTGCATGTTACAATATGCCTTTCTCCAAGAATAAATCTATACTGAGCTAATTTCCCAGCCTTCTACCTATCCTTTTCTTTCTATCAAATTATCTAAATGTGTGTGTGTGCGCAATTATGGTGGTCTGTTTTTTTATGGGGGGGGAAGAGTAGAGGAATTTGAGGACAGGACTTGGAAGGATGTGTTGGTAAGAAAGTTTCCAAAGATGGAGTTTAGCCTCTGAGGGTGATGCTTTGAGGAGGGTTGATGTGAAAAACTGGTCAAAATTATTGGTGTTATGATTTTTCAGTTTCTCTTCTATTACTTTTCCAATCTTGTGATCTATCACTGAGAGGAAAGTGAGTGAGGGATGGAGAGAGTAGCCTGGGGAAGGGTATGAAGGACTGTTTGAAATTATTGCTAGAATGTTTTGTCCATCTTTGTGTACTTCTGCAGGTAATTTGACTGGCTGTTCAACAAAAAGTTTCCTCTATCATAAATGGTATTGAAAATAACTGGTTTAAAAACTTAAACAATAATGATTTTTGTTATGAGGTAATACATATTGTTTCTTTGGGAAATACATTTCAATTTAATTTCTTTATTTATTTAAGGTCATGTGGACTACAAGGTCAACACTGACCATATTACATGTCATATCACACTATCATTATCTTACATATAAATTATATATTTAAATATTGTTATACAGCTTAGTTTTCCTTAAGAATAATAACAGGTTCTTTATAGATTTTTCTTCTCCCAGGATCTTCTGTGGTGACCAGTTGCTTAGGAACTTGCATCTTAGTTGTGTAAATTCCTTACAGTCCTCCAGTATATGTTGAATCGAAATGTCAACATTACAAATAAACTTGTCTGTTGGGGCATTTCAGGATAATGGGTGGTTCATGTCTTTAAGGTTTTGTAAGATGAAACCATTTTATCCTTGGCCCACTAAAAATTGTTATTAATTTCATAAAAAACTTGAACCAAATATCAGTTTATTTCCAAAATCAGACCTTGATAAAATAATAACCAAGTTCTGCATCCTAGTCTTACTTATTTCTTGATTTATGCTTTCTGGTAGATAATGCTGTCAATCTGTCACAAAAAAATCTCACATTGAAAATATAAATAAAACTACTATTATTGTTTTACTAAGTTCTTACCCAATCAATTTCATCAATAAATAATTAAAATCAGATTGAATAAAATCATATATTCTGATAAAAATTTATCAGCTATCAGAAAAGTTAATTTTTATAATTTTGTCTTACATTGTGAACATATAATATAAATGAAGGGACTTGTTTAGTAATTATGGTATTGACGTAGTCTACAAATAATTTAAATTTTGTAAAAACTACTAAAGGCAAAATTAATGTTCTGGAACAGGTGCGTCAAACTCAATTAATGCATGGGCCATTTCACACAACTGGTAAGATTCACACGGGCCTCATCACATTTACAAATTTTCTTATAATTATAAATTGTACTGAGGATTCAAAAATATGTACACAATAATTAAAACACACAATATAATTAAACGAATTTAATGGTAATAATTTATATTGATATGCAATTATTAATTGCTTTTATATAAACATTAATTTTATTTATATTTAAAAAGTAAAATTATTATTTTTTTACGTGAAACTTGCCAGCGCTTTCCTTTTACTAGTTTTATATATATATATATATATATATATATATATATATATATATATATGTGTGTGGATTTAAAGACTGCGAACAGACAATCTTCATTACTGTGGATAGATGTTTATCTGTTAATCTTGATCTGTAGGATGTTTTATTTAATTTCATGGATAAAAATAGTTGCTCATATAAGTATGTACTCCCAAAATAGAATAATATTTGTGCAGCAAATTGTTTAATTTCTGGGTATTTTTCACTTAATAATAGAAATATATATTTGTCTTTTAAAATAGTCATTCTGAAAATCAATTAACTCCAGTTGTATTAAAGAGGAAGCATTTTCAACTTCAAAGGGCCCAGTAAAAAGTGAATTTTTATTATAAATCTTTGAAATCGTTATAAAGTTTATCAAATTGTTTTTTGACTTCTTCAATTTTACCACTATATTGTGGAAATGAGCAACTTTGATTTTGTGCTTTTAACTGCTAGCACATTGGATAATAAGTCAAAACTTTTTTTGTAGATGATTTTTAAACAAAATCAATTTTTGTACAAAGCTTCGCATTCCATTGTACATATTTGTTATTAATTGATCTTTGTCTTATAAGGTAATATTAATATTATTCAGGTGACCTGTAATATCTGTTAAAAATATCATATCTTATACCCACTAAGGATATTTTATAACCCATATATTTGTATTTTTAAAGTTTCATCTCAAAAAATAAAATTATTTCTTCCAAAATTTGATAAAAAGTCTGCAGAAGTGTATGGCAGGACAACCAATGAACTTCTTAGTAAATTGTTAATGGTTAAATGCTCTCGATTGAATAAAGTTTTATGTTTGAGTTATCAGTACTTCATGCATTTTTAATATTTTTAAGCAGAGAACTTATTGGTGATGAAGGCAATGGAAACTCTTGATTTTTGATTTATTTAGTTATATCTTGTTTCTCTACCAGTCTTGACGAAAATTGTTTAGTTTCACCTGCCATCAATTTAGAGCCGTCAATTGTTACATCTGTCTTAAAATGTTCCATACAATGTCATATGTTTTCATCCATTGTTGTTCCATAAAGAGGGACAATTTACAATAATTCTTCAGTGATCTTCATAATATTATCACAACAGCGAAAAAATGGCAAATCTTTCACATCTGAGCTTTCATCAATTGCAAGTGAAAAGAATAGAGTTTTTGTAGTAGGGTTATCAGCCATTTCAGTAATTCTGCCTGCCACCTTATTTCTTGTTAATGATATATCTAAAAAAGACTGCATTGTCTACGGCATTGAATACAGCAGCCTTTTGATTAAAGAACCATTGATGAATGATATTGAATCTTTTGCTAATAGATAGCATTTTTGTAACTAGCTATAGTTATTGATTCATTGGTTTTCATGAATTTTGTAATCACTTTTTGCTGGCTACTAAGAGAATTCTTTGTTGTTTTTCATTTTTCTTCTCTAATTTTTCCTTTGAAGCTTGAGAAATGATTTTTATGATTAGTAATATGAAGTTGCTCAATGTTGTACGCTTTAGTGACACTAATTGTTTCTTTGCCAACTAAGCATGATTTTATTATTCACTTCCACACAAAACTTGTTCAGTTCCCAACTTTCTTAAAATTTTCTTTCCTCATCACAGTTTTTAGTTTCTTATTCAGACATTTTCAATAAAATAATTCATGAAAATACAATTTCAAATAGTTTTAAAATAAGTTATAAAAGAAATACAACCAACAAATCTTTAACAGACCAGTTGAGACAAATACTTTTCAATAAAAATAAAATATAAAAAGACACAATGTTGCACATCTGACAAACGTGATGTTCAAATCATATTGGCTTCCCTCTAAAAATGTTAATTAGAGCTGCTGTTAAGTAGCAGCACTATCCAGAGATCTCCCATAAATGCTAATTTTGACATTAAATAACATTCCTGCTTTCATTGTATTTCTGATAATTAAGTGCCAAAAGCATCACTTTGTGGGCCACTTTTGGCACCCCTGTTCTAGAAAAACATATGTCATTTACAAAATTAACTGTTTATATTGTAATGGACTGTATATTGGTAAAACCAAGAAAGCCATAAAAACACAAATAAAATAACACAAAAAATACCATCAAATGTGATGTTCAAACGTGCACAGTTGTGTTTGAAGTACATCTGTCTAAAACATTATTTCGATTAGAAAATGTGAAAGTTTGGGAAAAAGCAATTAATTATTTCTCAAGACTGATGAGCAAAATGCTCCACATAAGGTGTAACTTTAATGTACCGATTGTAAAAAATGTGTAGCATTTTTTTAAATGGTGGTCACATAATTTCTTTAAAATTATCAAATAGTTTGTGCCCGAATTAGTATGTCTTTGGTAGAAAAAAATCTCCCCAAGTAAAAGTAAACTTGTTTGGATTGCTTGTGCAATTTATATATAAATTATTTTATTTTTGTCTGAGATAAAATTTAATATTAAGTAGTTACTTAATCTTAAATGCAAATAAAAATGTTATGCTGTTGATAGTGATATTCATTACATTATTGGATATTCATTATAGGTAAAAGCATCATAATTCATAATAATGCTACTGTATTTTCACTGAAACTGCAGAAGTTAGTTTTTAAGACTTCTCTGAAGATTTTATATTCTCATTATTTTATTTGTATTACAAGAGAGTCTGGACCAGTAAGAGTGGGGTTCAAACAATTACATCTAGTTGAAATGAGAACAGACACCGAATATTGTCTGTATAACTAATACAATACAATCATAAGCATTACATTATTGGATATAAATTATATATGTATATTGATATCCTTGTTAATGCTTATTTTTTTCATTTGCAAGTGAACATGGTAATCGGTGGAACAGAACTCGTCTTCTGACGTCATGATGTCAGAATCTGTACCTGCATCTTTTCCAAGCTTGCAGACCTGATCCTGCCAGTATCCTGAAATATTCTGTATTCAAATTTTAAAATGTATTTTAAATTGTTTGTCTAGTTGCTTGAGGAAGTCCACAAATATGGACGAAATGTACTAGAATTCTTAAATAAATTTTAATATGGTTGGCTGACAAATTATCTGGATTTTTTATTTACAATTGATGATAATGTCAGATTATTGATTTATTGAGTATTAGTTTCATGGTTTTGGGCATGAGATGCTGTAGGTAATTGAGTTGTGGACAATTTGATGGTGTTGAGGGAGTGGTTGTTTAGTTTGGCCGATATAGAAAGTAGGACGGAGTTTGCAGTTGATCTGGTAAATGATGTGGGAGGACAGTCGATTGATGTTTTCTTATATTTTGTAGGTGGCAATTTGGGGAGGATTTTTAAGTATTGTGGTAGGTTGAAGTATAGGGCATGAATGGATGGCACATATACTCAATGGATGACCATCACTCAAAATCCTTTTAACCTTCTGATGAAGGGAGCGTTGCCTCTGTGAACCTCAGCAGGTCACCTACTTTCTATCTCTCTTTCCTGTCCTTATTAATTGTTTTAATTAACCTGACTATGTTATTTCCTGACACATATATATAAACACACACACACACAGTCTACATACATACAAGTATGGATATGTCATTGTAAAAATAATTAACAATTAAGGACTGAAAAAGGAGACTGAAAAGTGGTGGCTTACACCTGAAATTTAAAGATAGCAGACTGACTGTCGACAGTTCAGAATGCATTTCCTTATCTCTTGACAAAGTTGGCGGTAACTGATGAAAAATTGAAGAATACAACCTATAACAGTGACTGCGTGTTTAAATGTCAGGTAAGCCACCACGTTTCTTTCTCTCTCCTTTGAGGTATATTATAAATATATTGTGAGTTTAATTTTTTTTTTCAAACCAAGGGCGAATACACGTAGAATATATATTTAAATATTTAAAAGCAAAGCTTAATAAATGCCTCACAAAAATGTTAACTAGGCCAATTACAATATTTTCTTAAACAAAAATAACTTAAGGACAGGAGGTTAGTGTCATCGTTGTCTGTTGAATTAAGTTGAAGATTCTTCCAATTATATTTTGCCCTCGTAGAGGATCTGGTGTTTGATATAATCAAATGTTGAAACAGACACAAAACAGCTCCAAAATGTTTAGCTGTCTTGCCTTAACTATCTTTAAAGGTAATGGAACATGCCACACTGTTCAATTTGTGAACCTAATGAACCCCTTTGGCTTATCCTAGCGCTGCTCTCAAATAAAATCATTGCAATAGGGTCAAAACGAATTATTGTTACTGCTATAACTGTCTCTACAAGAAGAGCCTGATAACAATTAAAACTTTACTTCGTCTCATCTGCAGTGTGAATCCATATTAAGGATACCTTACCACCACAATGATTTTTTCCCATCTGTATGTCTAACAGGATTTGTTGAAATTGCTCCATCTATTGCAGAGTTATGCTGAACATAAATCAGTTATGGCAGAGAGTATTAAAATAACTTTTTACATGTTTAATTGAAATTGGTCTGTTTTGCAAATTTTGCCATTTGGCCTCCATACATAACTGATGGCAGTAACTTAACAAAACCATTGCATTGACACCCTATCACTCACAAACTAGGCACATACCTAAACCCTGTCACCATCTGTCTACTGTGCTCTACCTCTAGAAAAGCAGAGTAAAATTGAATTCTCTGTAGTTTTCAAATTACCCACCACTCTCCACCCTATCCCAACCCAAGATCCATTCAGATTTGCTAGTGACACCTTAAAAATTCTGTGAAACTTTCTATTCTAAGATTACATTATTTTCCTTGTAGTAATGTTACAATATCATTTTCAGATGACTACTTTTTATCAAATGTTAAAATAATAGATGATGTGACTGAGGAGAAGAAACAACAACTTCTAAATATTGCGCAATGGCCAGATGCTATTCAAGCTGCTGTTGGTACATGGCCTTGCTTCAATGTTATTCCAGAGCCTGATGGCAGTGATCAGCCATGTGCTGCATGTGGAAAAGGAAAGGTTTCCACTAGAGTACAAGTTTATGGGCAGCCATACAACAATACAACTCTTGAAGGTTGTCCACCTGATCCAACTATAGCTGCTAAGAAGGTAATATTTTTGTCATATTTAGTTCGTAAAGTTGTCAAGAACATTCTATTAATAACATCTTTTAACCTTTGATAATCTGTTACAATTTTATTTTACTGATGGTAATAATAATCATCATATTGGAAATTGTTTATATATTTCTTTCATTTTCACATTATAGTATATATTTATATTTTATAATTTTTTATAGGATTTTGAAACCTGTTCTATTTGTGTTGGACATGTTGAATTATACAACAAGGTTTCACACCAAAAGTATCTGATGTATATCGAATGTGCAAAACGTGTTGCAGAAAAACGAAGTTCTGATCACAGGAAAGATACTACAATGATTCTGAATGAACTATTGGCAGATGAAGCTTGGCTTGATCAGGTAATTATTTTACCAGAAAATAGATTAAAACTTGATCTTAAATATGCTTTCTGGTGATTCATACTGCTAATATGAAGATTATTGTTGATATAATAGCTGATGTCATTACCTGATGTTCTGAACTAAATTTACGTAAATGGAATGCTTTTAGGCCCATCTTGTAAAATAATATAAAATATAAGCACACCTGTGAAGAACATAAATTAAATAAGAATTAATGACCCAATTTACAATCAGACAATTATTAAATAATACAGAATTTAGGCTTTCCTGATGTAGATGCTATATGAAGAGTTCTTGGGATTCCAGTCAGGTGATAAAGTTTGTTTTCCACAACATTCTGTGACTGACACCACCATCTTCTTTGGGTGCAAGGTGAAGTGCCATCAAATTGAGTAGGTGGTTTATATAGTCGTGGTCAGATTATATTGTCCAATCAGGAGCTTTCTTGTGTAGTACATTGGTGGTAGGGATGGGTTGTTCCTCTCCCACTCCCCCTCAGCCTATTCCTCAGATCGTTTCAACAACTTGGTGCATTCTGACCAAGTGTGGCCTGGCCCTGTCTCCCATTGATGGGCTTGGCCTCTGGGGCATCTGCGCTGAGGCTCTCAGCATTTTGGTTAATAATTGTCCCATGCCCTGCTCAGATGGAAACCCTAGTCCCTGTTGATCAGCTGGTTGTGGGTTGTTCTAATAGCAACTGCCTCCAGTAAAATGCTTCCCAAGAAATGATTATCAGACTCAAGTATCAGGGCGCCGGTAAAACTATCTTATGCCCTGGTATAAGTACATGTTCTGCTACAGCTTACTTCGTCATTTTCTTAAAATGGCCGCAGGAACAAGGAATCAGATAAACTCCTGGTTTCTTAAGCCCAATTTTACCTTTAACAGACTGCAGCAGATTCCTAAGTTTCGTCTGTGGTTGGAAAATCGTCCTGATCTTATGCTGTCTAAGAAGTCTGCTGATTTGGCCGGTGTGGCATCGCCAAAGAATGGAAGGTAGACTGTCCTCTCTATTGTTATTGTGCAATATAATCACACAATATTACAACACATTGTCTTGACTGTTGTGACTTCTAAATTCAAACTTTTTTATTGTACCAGCATAAAATAGCAGACTATCAACCAACTGAAGAACATTTATGTCATTGCATGGTGTTTCATTTTCGTTCAGGTTTTAATGCAATGGTTGCATCAAATAAAATTTGTGATATGTATGGAGACATATTGCAAGTCAATAAGTGCTAACACTGGTTCAGAAAATTTTCTAACAGTGATTTTGACTTGTCTGATAGCAATCGATAGCATCTTCAAGGAAGTGGGAATTATTGGTAAAACTGGTCAACAGAAAAGGGATAATTTTGCAACACGATAATAGCCTCTTTCTTAGGGCTTAGTTAATCTGTTGAGCAGTGTATCTGTTTCTCTGAAGGCTCTTCTTCAGATGTTCAATCTCACCTTTTAAAATTCCCAGGTTGGAAATTGTTCTGGTCCTGTGTATCAATCTGGTGCTCACTATTGCCTTCTGCATGGAGTGGTGGAAACTGTCTGTGTTGAGGTATAAGTCTGTGTGTGTTGACGTTCTATTCACTGTCTCTCCAAATGACCCATCAGGATTCTTCTTGACTACTATGTCTAGAAAAGGAAACTTCCTATCTTGCTCCAATTCCATAGTAAACTGAATACTAGGGTTGCTATTCAAATATTGTAAGAAATCATTCAGTGTCTCTAATCCATGTGGCAGGTGACAAATGTGTCATTGATGTATCTATAAAAACAGCTCTGTTTCAGTGGAGCCGTTCTGAGGGCTTCTTCTTAGAACCACTCCATGTAGAAATAGGTTGCAGGTGATAGTGTAGAGTGTGGGGTACAGGCACTTTTGGCCTCAACTTTTTCTTGGTTTCTGCTGGAAGCTCTGAAAGATGAATTAGCTGGTTTGCTCTCCTCACTACAGACAATATGGGGTCTCAGGGCATCTGCCTGTAGTTAGGTCAAGTAGAGGTTCCTTCATCATAAGTGTTGGAAGTATGAATCACCATAATATTGCCTTGGTTAGCCAGAAAGACCACAATGTCCACGCATTCACAAAGTTTTCTCAGTGCCATGTTGAGCCTTGGAGGTCTGGCCTTTGTTTCCTATTAGATCTCTTCTGCTGTCTCTGCAGGCAAACCATGTATTGCACTTTCAATGCCACACATAATTTACCTGACTGGTGGTGTGTTGCTAACCAGAACAAAATTGAGACCTCTCCCCAAGACTGACAAAGTTGCTTTATCTAGGGGTTTGCTGGACAGGTTGACTGTGGTCCTGTTATTATTCCAGTTTGCATTGCTGTTTGTTTTCCCTCCAAGTTTTTTGAAATCCTGGTTTGCTTGTTGGCCATTTGTCTCTAGCACATTTGTGTTTGTGCCATGGTGGCACAACTACAGATGTCAGGTGAGAGTGAATTGGGCAACAAAACAGGTTGTCGCATAGTAGTTGGCTGCCTGATGAGTCAAGTTCCCGTTGTGTGTGGTGGAACTTTCTCTTTTGGATGTTTTAGTTCTAAAAACTGGTAGACTGTCTCATCATAACAGTCCTTGTGAAGGAATGTTAATCTACTTAGCAGTTAGCCCTTCTTTTCCACATTTTCTTGAAGAGATCCTCCCTGTAATGAAAGTTGGGTAAGTGTGTCTGCTTGTCTTATCTCCAGGGATCCCAGTGTTTCTGCCCCTGCAGGATCAGGCAAACCTCCCGGGCTGTCAGTTGTTGCACGTGTTCTGACCAAGACGTGTCATGGCCAAGACAGGGTCCCAGGATTTGCTAAGCTGGAAACTGTTGTCTCTATATATCAATACAGAGTTGAAAGTGCTAATTGTTACAGTTTCCATAAGAATACAAGTGGCCCATCGTGATTGCATGGTGTGCCACTACCAATTTAGTTGATTGTTTAAGTTGTATGTTGCACTCATGTTCTGTTTCTCTCTCCTCCACGGTCCGTAGAGTTTGTCAAATATATTCTTGGTCACAGGAGCAAGGGATTTGATAACTTCCAGGTTTCCTGAGGTCAATATCATCCTTAATTGGGTGTATTAAATTTCTAATCCTTGTCTGTGGTCTAAATATTGTTTTTATGATATGCCTTTTCAATAGTTGGCTAATCTGGCCAGTAATTTGACCTGAGAAGGTAGGATAGGCAATTCTGTCAGTTGAGTTCTCTTTGTCTTACACCTTATCCTTTCTCAAGTTGTGGCTGATCTGTCAGTTGGTATAGCTGTTTGCATGTAAACATTTCTTTAGATGGTCTATTTTTGCTGGTAAATTTTCAATGTCTGGTATCATTCACACACTGTGCTCCAATGTTTTGATGATGGCCAACTTCTGTGCAGGGTGGTGGAAACTGTACACATTCAAGTGTAGGTTTCCTGTACACATTGTGAACCAGAGTTCTATCGGGGTTTCGTCTGACTATAATAACTAAAAAAGGAAACTTGAATTATTTTTCAAAATTTTTATAATTGTTATTAATTCTTATTGTTTTGTATTTATTATTACTACAAGTGGGCATTTGCCCGGTGGCAGCTTGTTGATGAAATTAAAGTAAAAACATAAATTATTGATAAAGTAAAAGTACAAATATAAATATCGGAAAAAACATTAAAAACACAATTTAAAAGTATTTCACTTTTTTTTAAAAAAAATGAACCAAACTTTTCAGTGTTTCTAACTTCTTTTTAAAACATTTGTATACCTAGGGAAAGCCTCTAGTGCCCTTGCAAGAAAAGCATTTCAGTCCCTTATTGCCGTTTACAAAGTAATATTTGCCCACATCTGTTCTTTGGTTCCTTTCCTTTATTTTATAATTATATTCATTTTTAGAGAACAATTTATGTATACTTAGCCACTCTCTTATTTCTGCAAGATCAGTTTTTTGGTTCCCATTTAGTTTTGTCCCCACAAAAAAAAACCCATCCCGTTTCTGAATATTATCCAGGGCATTGATGTACTCCGCTCTGTAAGGATCCCAACTTGGTGCCCTGTGTTCTATCGCAGGTCTAACTAGAGAAGTGTAAGCAGCTGCATTGGCATGTCTTGTACTTTTCTTCAAGTGTAATAATGACCTCCAGCCCTTCCGTGCTACTAAGTTTTAATTTCTTGATAAAAGTTATGCCTGATTAATATAAAATCCACATTTAAGTAAATATTTTTATTTTTCAATTGACTAGAATTTAAGCTTTCATCCCTTGATTCTTCTGTATCCACTGTCTGTTTATTGTGCAATAATGAGTATGAATACTAAGGCTAGATATGTACATGTTCTTGAAATTAATTTTACGTATAAATTCATTTCACACCATCATCAATGTTAATAATTTTATCATGCAACTCTGCACTGTTTCAGTTATTCAAAATTGTGCGGTATTCATGGGCTGAAATCGACAACATGGGACATAAAGCACAAAAAGAAGCCATATAAATTGCTATTGATGATGTATAAAGTGTAATATACTTCAATCATTTAACGGAATTTTAAGTGGAAATAATTCTTTCTGTGCTGAAAAATGCAGCATTCTTATTTTGGTTGTGTAATAGTATTGTGAATTAATGGAAAATACTCAGACAGAACAGAGTTCACAAATATTTTTTTGCCATAATTGAGAAATTGGATGAGTGACCAAGACTTTTTTGTGAAATTAATTTTTATAGTTATAATTTCAGAGGAATTTAATATGTACAAACGCATGGTTATTAATATAAAAATATATAATTTGTTATTACATGCATAAATTTTTGGGGATAGTTAAGGGTTGGGGTGGGTGGTAATTCGACTTGTTCAGTCATACTTCCTATTGTCAAAGAATTCTGATACTTATGATAAGTCATTAGTTCAGAATGGAACTGAGTTAAAATTGTTCACTATATAAATTGCTACTGCCCTCTTCTTGTACTTTTCTGTGTTGTGTAAATGAGATATATATGTATATAAGATATGAAAGTTTATCCTTCTACATATAAATATATGTAAAACAAAAATTATTAATATGTAAAGTTGTCGTCTTGTTACATTTTACAGACGTTTTCAAATAAATTTGGGGAGTTCCCAATAAATATTTTATATTGTTTTTAATTCTTTGTTTAATTGTTTTGTTATAATTTAAATTTAATAAAATATATATTTCATAATTTTTATTACATTAATGACTCAATTTGTATTTTTTAAAAGTATGAATCAAGTCCTTATTTGATAATATATAATTTGTGACAAACAAATGCATATAATAAATAAAATATAAAACAAAATTTTTAATGAAAAGCTCTGGGAAATTGCTTTGTTTTGTGTTACATAACTTCCCACTGTGGCAATACACAATGATGATGTCTATGAACTGTATTCAGTACCATGCTAACATGGCATTTAACTTCTAGAACAAAGGACATGCAAATCTATCCAAGGAACATATTGTAGAATATAAAGGTAAAATTAAAAAACAAAAGATTGATAATGCCTGCTTTCCCAAATGGAAACCAACAAAAGAATATTATTTGCCTGCTTCAAAATATTTTTATAACATTTTGAGTCTCTGGGCAGTACTAAATATAACAAAATTTATTAGAACTATTTACCTTTTAGCTGAGGTAGAGATTCCACTTGGCCAGCTAAATAATTAAACTAAAACAATAAAAGATAATGATTTTTATCACTTGTATTTCTGAAATTTGGAACTGTGGGTATGAAAACTGAGTACCAATTGGAAATATAAGTACAAGTCAACTACTATTTTCGTGTTTCAAATTAACCAGAAAAAAAAATACATTGACAAAATTTCAGATTCTGTCTTGAGCAAATGCAATTGAATTGTGATGTGCTGTAGCTCATACAAAATCAGCTTTTCAGTAGATCTTCATTTGTTGTGGTAATCAGTCCCAAGACTGGTCTGTTGCAACCCTCCATGCTAAACTATCCTGCACAAGCCATTTCATTTTTACAAAGCTACCACATTCTCCCTAATCTGCTTGGTGGATTCCATTCTTGTTCTCTCTCTTCTGTTCTTACGCCACACACTTCTCTCTAATGCTACCTTCTCTTGGTCAAAGTCCTGCAAATTGTTCTCTCTTCCCCTATTTATTAACACTTCCACCCATCTGATTTTCAGCATTCTCCTATAGCACCATATTTCAAATGCTTCTATTCTTTTCCTTTCTGCAACTCGTATCGTCCACATTTCGCAACCATATAACGCCGCACACTATAATCTTCAATTATAAATAAAAATTCAACCAATTTTTTCAATAAACAATATAGATATTAATACATTTACAATGTTTCGTCCATATTTGTGGACTTCATCAGGTAAATTTTAACTTGATGATCAGCAATGGAAATGCAGATAATTGTGGGTTGTGAACTTCTATGTATTTAAAATTTTCCTGATAAAATCCACAAATATGGACAGAATGTTGAATAAATATCTATATTGTTTGCCGAAGGCGGTAGTTTTTATTTATAAACTATCTGGGTGCCCGGCGATGCCTGGGATATTAATTCTTTTAATAATATCACCCCTAATACACTTGCAGATGAACAATTGGACATGGAAACGCATTAAGTTATGCTACGAACATGAATGATAACACACAGACGTTTTGGACCCATAGGGGGTACGCTGTGCATACGTATAGTTTTCAAAGTCAGTGTGAAGGGACTTTACGCCCACCCTGTATACGGCTTTAGGGTAGGACGGTTACAATTCGCGGGAAACACCGTAACTAAGTATTTATTGGGTAACCACACACGAGCAGATATCTGGCAGATTTAACACGTCAATGCAGGTCTACCGATCGAGATCTGTGCAGATTCTCGTATGCGCAATACATTTGTCCTCTGCGAGGGGATAGCTGATTACTATCTTAGCTAATTATTTCTAATTACGAGATAAACAAGTGACAACACGGCTATTTGTCCGTTTCTCGTTTGAATTTAGGTGTATTTCCGGAAATATCGGTGATGTAGTGAAATCACATAGTGAATAAAATTCTGAACAAGTTCCCTTCTAAGACAAATAAGTGATGGAGCGACCCTAAGTCACCTGAGATAGATAGATGACCCACTCGTCAACAATTCAGCGTGCATTGTTATCCTTACGCAATACTTGGTTTTTGACAAAAAAAAATTTAATAAAAAAAACTATAGAACAATTTACTTTGACAAAAACAAACATATATACAATTATAATTTATTAAAGCATCTATATTTGCGCCGGCACTTATTTTCAACAATTTACAAAAATGATTTATATAAAACTTCATTACTAACAATTTCATAACTCATCTCAGGGTAGCAATTATGGGCCTTCTCATAGAACAGATATTTTATTACATTAAACCATTCGGATCTGGCAGTAAACAGAAAATTACAAAGAATTACAGATGCAGTAGTTTACTTAATCGTCTTAGAGCAGGTTCCAGCGCCTTCCTCGTCATTTCTCCAGATCGTCACCGCTCTCCAACAATCTCCTCCAAAATCTGTCTCAAAATTCCATCTCACCGCTCTTGAAGACCAATCCCTATCATTCACTTTCTATCAATCTGTCTCTTTACCAATCTGATTTTGCCACCAATCTTTTACCAAAATGTCTCCGTCTGTCTCTTCAAACCTCGTCCCCACTTCTGCGACATCTATCACCAAGATGGCAGAGATGAATCTCCTCCAATGGTTACACTTTGGGAAAATACACCGCTGGTCGCCGATTCTCACACAGTTTTGGGAAACTTTTTTATTACATTAATAGCCTGTTTTCTTGAATATCTATAACAGGCCTTATTTTCATTTCTTACAATATTTGTGTTACAGATTTATTCTATTTTATTTTATAATTTTTTTAAACAATAATAAAACTAATAAACTAAAACTAAAGACAGAAGGGTATAGGGTGAAGGGTGAATGGGAGTAGGAGGATTGAAGGGAAAGTGCTGTGAGATTACAGCTGGCGGAATATGGAAGGGAAGAAAGAGCGGGCGCTCTAATTTGAAGGGAGAGGAAAACTATGTTAAGTCATAGCTGCTTCCATCTTCTTTTACATTACATTACAGACTGAGATTTTTTAACACTTTTTTATAATATATATATATATATATATATATATATACATCAAATATGGAAGTATATTTTTTGCAGGGGGTCTGTAGAGCAGACTGTGTATTATGCAGACGCTCTCCCTGCATAGGTTCTACCAGTAAAGGTGCGTGGAGACGCAGGAGGTCAGCCATTGCTCTATTCTTGTCTCCTGGGCTTCCTTTTGGAGGCAGGAGACAGTCTTTCAATGTTCGCTTCCTCCACCCTTCCTGCATCTCCACTTCTCTAGCACAGGTTATACTTCCAGCTCCGGAATTCCGGTTTCCCTCATTTTCCGGCGTCCAGGATATGAGGGTTTAAGCTGGCTTCGTCAAGTGTATTTTTTTTTCATTTCTACCGCCAAATTGATACGAAAATGTCGGGAGTGTATATCCTTGTCTGTTCATATCTGTTTTACTCTCCGGTTCCTGGGATTACCGGTCCAGGAGAGTGGTGTTGTCAGTCACAACATCTTTGAGGGACCCAAAGAAGTGTCGAATTGTTTGAAGCAGTTACAACCGTCTTTCTCTCTACCCGCTTTTCATAGAATATCGATTTTTTTTCCTTTATGACCATGGAGCTTCCATCTAAGGTTGTGTGAGATTCTACAGAGATTGTTTGCAATTATATCTTCCTAGCTCAATCCGGGATATCTGGTTTGTTATATTTTCGAGCACTGTTATTAAATACGGATCCCTGATTACAACTTTTAGATCCATGTCCTTTAAGGCATTCCGTTCATCTTGATTTATGTCATATCCAGGGCAATCAAACACTACATGTTCAGGAGAGGCTAGCACAGGGTGTCCTTGTTTCTTTTTATCCTACTAAGGTACAGCCCATATGGTCCATGGCCTGAGAGGAAGTGCATCAACCCTTTTATTGGTTGGAGGTGACACATGGCTAGTCGTTCTCTAACATCTGGTAGAAGGCCATGGACTCTTCTGCCAGTGCTAGATTCATCCCATCGTTTTTGCCAAATATCAAGGATAATTTCAACAATTTCTCTCTTGCATCTAGCTTCTCTGCCTAATATATCATTTATTTTTCCTTGATTGTTCCTTTTCAGCCAAAATTGAGCACCTCTCTTTCTCACCTCTAGGTCCAGAGGGACTATACCCAGCAGAACTGTTAGTGCGTCTGTCGATGTAGTACTGTATGCCCCAGATATTCTGATCAAGGTTCTTCTCTGAATTTGGAGGATTTTCCTACTTGGGTTTGCCAGTTTCAATCTGTGTGCCCATGAGCTAGCAGCATATCCCGTTATCGCTGCTAGAATGGTCTCATGATATAGTTTCAATATGAACATAGGAAGTTGAAATTTGGCTGTTGCTATGCTTGTGATTTTGTTCATTATTTTTGAACTTTTCATCTTAACTTCTTCTATGTGTTGGCGAAAGTTTCTGCCCTCATCCAACCACACCCCGAGGTATCTTAGGGTCTTAGATCTCTTAATCGAGTCGTTGTTAATTTTTATACCGGGATTCCGCTTGAGTGTGCCTTTCAATACCAGATATCTCGTTTTGGGCCTGGACTTGGTTTTTGACACTGGCCTTAGTTAATAACATAAGTGGTGGGAGTGGACTGTATTCTTTGATGCTTTAGGAATTATTCCCCTGAGGAGGTTGGCTGGCGGCCACACCAAATGCATAAATAAGTGATTGAGACTCACCGAATGAATGTTGATCCTGCAGTTCCAAGTTGTCTTCTGGCGTGGATGTTGTGAGATCTCTTACAGGTGCGGTGTAGAAATCTATGAAGATGCGATGCGTTGTCAGCTGAACTTATAACTTACTAGTTAGACTGCCGAAAGCGGAATTATGGCTGAAGCGATGGCTAGCCGAATGTGGAATGTGCACCACTAGCAGAAAAGCCATTGTCTCCGTAAAGTCCCGGCTAACGGTACGGGGGATTTCAAACAACTGGTGTGCTATACAGCCAAGGGAATCTCAGGACACAAATTAATACAAATTGGCGCGACAAATAAGATATATGACTTTATTTAACACAGGGAGCTTAAGAATCAGAGTGAATTAATTAAAAACTTTAAAATTCCTTTTAAGAGTCATTTGTGAAAGATGCTAATGTCGTATCGAAATGTTGGTCTGTCTAAATTATATTGTAAAAATATCTTATTTTCTGAATTCAGATCCTAGGAAAAGCAATTTACATTCTGCTCCAACATTTGCGAATAAAAAATTATATAGTTTTAACATTTAATGTAGAAATATGCTGATATAACTTCGCATCCAACTCGCAATACCGATTTCGAAATATGCTCATTATTTTTAATATTCCCATTTGAATGGATTCTTTTGCCTTATATATTTGGAAATAATAATATAAGATGTAAATAAAAAATCCACTTAAATTTGTCTTTTGCTGCTTTAAAAAGGATTTTAGCGGACTCAAAAGCGCTGTTTTTACATGGGCTCTTATGGGCCTACGAGCAGAGTTGCACCTACATGGGAGGGGATGACGTCACGCTATTGCCCCTCTATCTACTTGATATACTCTTTGGGGGGAAGCAACCACACGCTCTGAGCCTTGTTATTGCAACTCTGTATTACGATGCTCTTTGTTCTCTCCTCCAGACACTAAATCTAGCAAAGTCCTCCGTCAGAAGCGAAGGGGTCAATAGCCTCGTTGACTCTGGAATGTGCTGAATCCAGTAAGCTAATTTCGTTGTTCTCACTTTTGCGTTTAGCTGTGATTCTTAACTCTTTTACCTGAAGATGAACAGAGTTTTTACTGTAAGAAATGTAAGGTTACTCTTTCTTCCTGTTTTTCTCGTAATACATCTTCCACAGATAACGGAACGCCCGATAAGTTCGTGTGAAAGTATCGTCTAATGTAGTCTAGGAAGGAAAGATCCTACGAGTGTTTTAGAGTCAAGGAGGAAGAGGGGAGCGGAGAGATAGAGGGAGAGAAAAAAGGGAGACAGTAAAAAGTTTTAAATATAATACGGACTATATTGTTTAAACCTTGAATTTTAATGCAATGATTAAAATTTAACAAAGTAATGAAATAACTTAAAACAACTCAAATCAAATCTCATTAATTAATATAATAAATAAAACCAGAGTCTCTCTTTTTTTTCACACTGTGCGAGACATGGTAATTTGAAGATTTGTATTGTATTACGTCGGTTTGTATCGAAAAAAATTCTGACGCAATTCGTACGATAATTTTGAAAATAATAGCGCAGTTATTCGATAAGCTATGAGTGAACCGTGCTTAGCCCAGAAAGTGCATTATTCTTACAGCTAAAATATTATTCTATGAGGCGTCGAAATTCATCACCTCTGCCCCTTTGTAATGCAGGATCTAATTTCACACCGCTAGGAACTACAAACAAACTTTAACTCCCAGAGGAACGTGGACTTGAAGATCACAAAGCGGCCGGGCATTAGGTAAATATCAAGGTCTAAATTGAAAATGAGATCGAGTTTCTACAGCAAGAGGGGATGGAATCATTTCAGGCACAGCTGTTATACTATCATATGGTAAATTGTATTCCTATGTTAAATCAGCGTATCTGACTGACAGATAATAATTTATTAATTACGCCACTTTACCCTCAATTTTAGAAAGCAAATTTGGACTCCCTTTTCATAAGTATAAAATATTTATATTATATAGATTCATAGTGTCTCTCTTGGTATTGTAAATTCTTTCAGACTATATTTAAGTAACTGTGCTTATTTAAGGTACCAGAAGTTTTCTTGACTCGATTAGGTATTGAGTCACTGTGATGGTTATTATGAAACAACTCTCATAAAGTAGAGGGCGTGAAAAGGTAAATTAAACAAAATGTGTCGGCCTCTCTGATGGTTTAGTTAC
Source organism: Eucriotettix oculatus (assembly GCA_034510155.1). Lineage (NCBI taxonomy): Eukaryota > Metazoa > Arthropoda > Insecta > Orthoptera > Tetrigidae > Eucriotettix > Eucriotettix oculatus. Next base: position 258,040,195 of record CM067376.1, read on the forward strand.
TTGTTCAATTAAATATGTTTGCAGGCTTTCTCTCGCAAGCACTTCTCCCCACTGTGACCTATGTTGGGGATGCCTCGTACTCTCTCTGGTTTCTTTTCAAAGTTCTCACCTTGGGCATTAGACAAGAGTTATCTGCTGATCTCATTGTATCAGTCAGCCAACTGCCTCCTAAAATTACTGGAGACACGGAGAAGGGAGTGCTGCGACCGCACACTAAACTCGTCTCCCGTCATTCGGAAGGGCATTACAATAGTACCCAATGCCCCACCTACCTTATGCAGGTTTTCTAGTTGTCCCACCTAGTGCTGGAGCAACTGTTGCGGGCAATTCAGACGCCTCAATAGGCAATGCCCTAGGCCAAATCATGGACCTAATCAAGGGAATAAATATCACCAAATTGGTGAACACGATACAAGAGACGCTCGCGGCTCTTGCAAATACTAACGACGTGATGAGCAAGGTCTTTATAGTTGTCAATGCCATTGCCAACTATAACAATGGACCTTAAACTCACGGTGTTGGTATTCAATGCGAATGGCCTCCCTCGGCAAAAACAAGAACTGCAAGTCTTTTTAGACAAATATGCAGTCGACATAGCTCTGATTTCGGAGACACATCTGCGACCTCGGCAGAACCTTCGAATCAGAAACTATGTCACATACAGAACGGATCGGCCAACTATCCGTGGCGGAACAGCTGTTCTCATCCGACAACGTATAACACACCAACACCTAGCGACACCCCGCCTAGAAAACTTGGAAGCGACAATAGTCGAGACAAAAATAGACAATCAAGTTGTCAGGTTCATAGCAGCATACTTACCTCCAAAGAAAAGACTGCTGGGGGCGGACCTAGACGCCATTTTCGGCACAACTGATGCTATTTTTCTAGGCGGGGATTTAAATTCTAAAAACACAGCCTGGAATTGTAGAGCTTCCAATAGAAACGGTAATTATCTGTTTAATTACATAATATCTAAGGATATTTCAATCGTCGCCCCTGATGCCCCCACACACTACTCTACGCAAGGGCACCGGCCTGACATTCTAGATATTATGCTCTTGCGTAACCTTAACGTATACACAAATACGACAGTACTGGCAGATTTGAGTAGTGATCATAATCCAGTACTCACAACAATAACAGTGAATGATAATTTCCTAGCCCCGTCGAGGACATCAGTCCGTACATCTGTAGACTGGAATCGTTTCAGACAAGATGTACACTATTGGCTGAACAATGCCCCCCCATTAAATTCTGTTGAGGACATAGAGCTAGGAATCAAACACATTAGTGATGCAATTACCGTCTCTCTGGACCACGCCACAACCAGAGAGAAGATTCCTAGCAACCATGGTGAAATACCGGACGATATCCGAGCCCTTATTAGGGAGAAAAACCGATATAGGAAGAGATGGCAGAGATGGCGCGATATCGCGGACAGACGATCCTGGGAGAGGCTGTCCGCCGAGATCCGCCAAAGGTTAATCACCTTTAGGGAGAATTGCTGGGATAAAACCCTCAGAGATATAGACTCTGATCCAAATTCAAATGGAATTTGGGCTCTCAGCAAGTCACTCCGCTGCCCACGAGGCGCAATTCAGCCCATACACGGTCCTAACGGAGTAGTGTATGATGCTGAAGACAAGGCAAACGCAATGGCGGATACCCTTGAGCGTCAGTTTCAGCCAATAGACCCTACAGATGACGATGATGATGATCTTGATGAATTCTACGAGGAAGTCGAAAACCACGTAGAATCTATGATGGCACGAGCCCCCGTCATAGAAGCGCCTCTATGCTCTAAAGATGAGGTAGCGAG